>CM022391.1:152208000-152808000 GCA_011833715.1 Carcinoscorpius rotundicauda
CCACAAGTGGACCTCCAAAAGATGTTGTTTCCACCATTGCACATAAAATTGGGTCCTATAAAACAATTTGTCACAGCTCTTGTTAAGGAATCTGCAGCCTTCAAGTACCTTTGAGACTTCTTCCCTAAGCTGTCTGAGGCAAAGGTCAAAGCTGGTGTCTTCATTGGACTATAAATAAAGAAGATCCTGGAGTGTACAAAATTACCCAAGAAACTCAGTCAGAAGGAAAAAAAGCTTGGGGCAGCTTTGTCACGTGGTTCAGGGTTTCTTGGGCAATCACAAGGCTGAAAATTATATGGAACTGGTTGAGGCTCTGGTGAAGAACTACAGCAAAATGGGCAACAGGATGTCCCTGAAATTCCATATCCTTGATGCTCACCTTGACGAATTCAAGGAAAACATGGGAGCATACTCAGAGGAGCAAGGCATGCACTTCCACTGAGATATATTGGACTTTGAATGCTATTACCAAGCAGAGTATAAAGAAAAAATAATGAGAGACTATATTTGGGGGCTGATACATGAAAGTGATTAACATTACAGTTGCAAATCTCAAAAACTACTCACTTCTAAACATTTTTGTATAACTTTAGTGAAAATATGTGTAAATCTTGATTCATATGTTGTTCTATTCAGACCTTATATAAATGAAAATGTGCAAATTTGCCCATTTTTACATAGAAATTAGGTTAATTTCTAAATTTTATTGTTCAGATCACAAAAGCAAAGTTTGAAGGAAATAATGGCCATTTTCTGTACTTTTACAACACAAGCAATTAAGAAATATCACATACTATCCAGGAAAGTTTGTATACATAGTGTTATTAGTACCCTATACAAATTTAATGTTGAAGCTTAATGATCATTGAATTACAGTCTATTGTATATTACAACTTAAATAATTATCCTAAATACATTAATACATTTCTAACGAGTATTGTTTTTTATGCCTGTTAAACTTTAAGGCAGTTAATCACTACTCTTGAACTATTTTACATTTGTGATTACTAATAATTTATTTATGATTTTTAAAGTTAAATATTCTGATTAAATAGCTTTTACGGAAAATTTATGTCTAAGTTTTTGTATCAAGAAGGAAATGACAGTCTTTGTAGATTCTCAGCCACTATTTTTAAACTTGAATATATACAAATAACTATTCTATAATTTCCCTACTCTTTCTGTAGTAAAGTGATCTTTTATGGTATTGTTGAAAAAGAAAATGAATCTGCTGCTTACTATTTTAAAAGTTTATAATTTTATTATGGAGTTCTTTTAAAATGTAAACCTTATTTTAATTTTTGACTGACAGCTTGATTATTTTTTATGAATAAGCTTTGGTCTCAAGGAGTAGCACAACTGAGGTTCAGGGCATGACCCTTATCTTCATAAATGTACTGTGTCTGTCTCTTTAAGGAGTTTATTAGAAATTACAACCATCTACAAACAAGCGAAGTGCTAGAGGATGTTACTGTTAGCGTTGCTGGTTGAGTGCATGCTAAGTGAGGGTCTAGAACCAAGCTGATCCATGACCTAAGGGGTGAAGGAACTAAAATTCAAGTAATGACTAATGCAATGTAAGTTTTGAGGGTTATAGAATTAAACTTAGACACAAAGAAAAGGTTCCTATTTTAATTTCTTAATAATTATTATTTATAAAATTATATTTTTTAATTGATATAACCATAAATAAATGGACAAAATAACTGGTAAAAATTAAAACAAAATCTTCTGTTCCATATGATATTCAATTGGATAGAATAATCTGTAAATAAGAAAAAAGTAATATATCATTGACAAAATGTAGTTAAATATAATAGTCAGTAAAAATGAAAATTAAATGTAATATATTACTTACAAGATGAAATTATTTGTGAGACATTTGAAACTTGTGTTCTCTAACTCTAAATTGTGTTGAAATATTAAATATTCTTGTAAAACTTCAATTTTTTAAAGTTGTTTTCCAAAATACGTTGCCAACTTGGCTACTCAGCTACAGTTTTGACTAGTCAAATGTAAGCTATTAATAACTTGTAAGAGTGTTAAGGAAATATATTTGTGAATGGTGCAGTGTAATAAGCAATATACTGTAATATAAATCGACAAACCAATCCTCACAGCATCGTTCAAAGTTGCATACTTGATTGCAAAGCAGGACAAACCACACACCATTGCTGAAGCACTGGTAAAACCAGCTGCATTGAAGATGGCAAATATGATGCTTGGAAAAACTGCTGAAAATATCCCAAATTTCTCTTTCAAGTGACACCATCAGCAGCAGAATAGACGACCTGAGTGATGACATCTTGGCTCAGGTAGTTGCAGATTTTATTTCAAGCCCAGCAAAATTTAGCCTACAACTCAACGAGACCACCGACATTTCCAATCTAAGCCAGCTTGTATTTGTGCAATAAGTGAGCTGAGTGAAGAAAGACGAGATAAAAGAATATATTTTTTTTATTTTGTAAATCTCTTACAACAACAAATAAGGCAGCCGACGTGAATAAACTTGTGGATGACTTCTTCAGAGATAATGATCTTTCAGGGGATATGGTTTCTGCAGTTTTTCTGGATGGAGCTCCAGTCATGCTGAGACGAAATTCTGGTTTTGGTGTGCTGCTGAAAGCCAATGCACCACACATCATTGTAATGCACTGTGTTCTGCGCAGGCATACATTGGCAACAAAACCTTGCCTTCAAAATGGCAGAAGTATTAAAAATTGTAGTGGAATGTGTGAACTTTGTGCAAAATAGTGCCCTGAAGCACCACATCTTCAAAGAGCTGTGTAATGAAATGGGCTCTGAATTTAAGGTACTTCTGTACCTTTCTAACGTTCACTGGTTATCCCGGGGAAAGGTGCTGAATCGTGTTTTTGCCATGCATGTGGAATTAGCCCTGTTTTTGTGAGAGCACCAACATTGCCATGCAAATTGCTTCGAACAATCCGAGTTTATTCACATTTTGGGATACATGGCCAATATCTTCAATGCTCTCAATCATCTCAATCAACAGATGCAGGGCGGTGGAGTCAACATCATTGAAGCAGAAGAAAAGCTGAAGGTTTTTCCAAAAAGCTACCATTATGGAAACGACGAACAGAGAATGATAACTTTGCAAACTTTCCCATGCTGGACGACTGTGTAAGTAAGATCGAAGATGTGTCTGAAATCGGAGACATTTCTGTACCCGGGGAACTGAAGCAAGCAATTGCCATGCACTTAGATAAGCTCGCAAAGTCTCTCGACGTATACTTCCTCACCAGCATGGGTGAGACAGCCGTTCACGTTTAGTGTTGCGACGAAATCATTGAACTTCAGCAGAGCCAGATTCAACAGCAACTTTTTAGAATAACAACACTCTCAATGTTTTCCTGTTACCAAATTGTAGCGTGCCCTCTTATTGCTGAGAAAGCCCTTGAGATACTCATACCATTTATTACAACGTATCTTTGTAAGCAATCCTTTTCGAGGATGGTAGACATAAAAACGAAAAGAAGGAAGAAACTTTATTGCAAAATCATATGAGAGTGGCACTTTTCAAGGTGAAGCTGCGAATTTTTTGAATTGTCTCCTTAAGGATACAGCAAAAGTCACATTTATTTGCAGTAAATATTTGTTCAGTTATGTTTTTCTTTTTGTGTGAAATTCATGTTTTGTTTGTTTTGTTCTTCGAGCACAGTGATATTGTGTGTAACTGATGTACGGTTCATTTTGTGCACTTATAAAATGTCTACTAATGTTTTGAATTTTAAAAAATCATATTTTATTTTTCCAATTACGAAGGGTTCAGTGAATGCAAGTACAAAACATCCGGGGTTCAGTACCTCCAACAAGGTTAAGAACCACTGATTTATAAATACAGAGTGTTCGAAAAGTCACTGTGCAGTTTGAAAGCAGCGATAAAAGCATTCATTCAGTCTATTTCAAGCCAGCAACTGACAGCGGTGTTTATCAACAAAATAAGAAGGATCCAAGCCTATGTTGATGCCAACGTGGTCACTTTTAACATTGTTTATTATTGTCATTCATATTTACCTCCTGTATTTTATATTGAAACATGTCTGTTGATAAATATATAAGTCCACAGAGACTTTCCAAACACTCTGTACATCCTAAACTAAACTAAAGTAACGTGGCAGGGGTTCAGTTTGGAGAGAGAGAGAAATCAGAAGAGCTCTCTCCCCAACCGGGGTGTTCAGGAACGTTGTGGTTCCTCTTCGTCCCCTTTCGTGGATTGTTATTAAGATTAAGTGGTGGTTTTTTGTTTTTTTTCGTATATGTATATATATAAATTAATTATTATTATTATTCTTGACTATTTGGGTCGAAAATGTCTCTTCTAAATGTTGTCTTGGATGGACGCAAAGGCAGCAGCGGAAAGGAAGCCCGGGACCTGTCCCGAAAGGAAGAGGTTGAGCAGATGTGAACATGAATATTATTCAAATCCAGATCAAAATAAAATAATTCAAACGACGAAATACATCCTAAACTTCTTCAGTTCCATTATTATCAGAAGAGTTCTTCCATAGTGCCTTGAGAGACTGTCCCTTTTCTTCAATCATGTTATTAAGTGTCATCACACATCTATTAAGCATAAATCCCGAATTCTGAAAAACACAAATGTATAACTTTTCATTTAGTTAAATGCTTATTTCACAAGAAGTTGATGAAGTTACTAATCAGTTAATCCAAATCACATGAACTATTCTTTTTTTCCAATTTAAAATGATGTGATTTCCTTTGCTATTCTTACGTGTGACACTTTATCCTTAAATTTTAAGTGTATCTAATACATTTCTTTTTTTGCCTGTTTGTTTTGGAATTTCGCACAAAGCTACTCGAGGGTTATCTGCGCTAGTCGTCCCTAATTTAGCAGTGTAAGACAAGAGAGAAGGCAGCTAGTCATCACCACCCACCGCCAACTCTTGAGCTACTAGTTTACCAACGAATAGTAGGATTGATCGTATCGTTATAACGCCCCCACGGCTGAAAGGGCGAGTATGTTTGGCGCGACCGGGATGCGAACCCGCGATCCTTAGATTACGAGTCGCACGCCTTAACACGCTTGGCCATGCCGGGCCTCTTTTTTTGTTATCCAGGTCACAAGTAATATATAACTACAAACACCAGTTTTGATAAGTTTGTCGATGTAGATCATATAGAAATGAAATTTAATAATGAAGAATACATAAGTAGAGAGCGAACGCAACAGTTGTAACCTGCTTCAATAGTTTAAGCGTTTCGAAATTATTCATATACATATCCTTCATTACAAATCCATGAGAACAGTCGATATTAACAAGAAGTATAATTCAGTGTTTGCAGAAGTTTTTCTACTTCCAGTTTTTTCAGCTCTTTATGGATTTCATAACACTGAGGTGTGGACCCATACCAAATTGTTATCTTGAACTTAGAACCAAGAATAAATAAATAAATCTGAACTGGTATTGTTATACTCGGTTTTCTCAATCAGGGTTATAAAGAACTAAGTTGAGAATACTACTGAGAGTCAAATTTTGCAGTCTACATTACATTAAATAATAGTAAAATTGAAAAAGGAGAAATTGAAGACATAAAATAAAATTAGTCTGAACGAAATGTACGTCATGTTTAAGACACATGAAAATAGATAGCCTCTGTTGCTACCTTTTCTTTATATGAAATATCATATGAAAGCTAGCTTCTGTCATGAATCTTCAGCACAGACTCTTCAATTATACCATTTTAATTATTGATATTGCATGTTTTTAGATGTTTTGTACTTTGGTAAACCAATTGAATCTGGACTAAAGTGAGATTATAAGAGACCAGCGTCTTTCTTATTTGTAATTTGAGATTTGAACTCATCATCACAATCATTTTTTGAAGGTGTATATTCTAATTGTTGAATTTGAAAATAATTCTCTCCAAAAGTTGTCATTATCAACCTTTCATAACAGTATATTAAGTTAACTTTAATTAAATGTATTGAAAATAGAAAAAAAAGAAAAAAATGCTTGATTTGCCTTGTGTAGTTGGTATTCTCATGGCCAGTCCTTTGTCTAAAGGAGTAAAATTTAGTCGGCGTGTTTCCAATTGAGATATCCGAAACATAGTGTGTTTGGTTGCAGTGTTTGTCTGTTTATTTTAAATTTCGCACAAAGCTATACGAGGGCTGTCTGCGCTAGTCGTCCTAATTTAGCAGTGTAAGACTAGAGGGAAGGCAGCTAATCATAACCACTCACCGCCAACTCTTGGGCTACTCTATTACCAACGAATAATGGGATTGATCGTCACATTATAATAATCCCACTTCTGAAAGGGCAAACATGTTTGGTGGGATGGGGATTTAAACATCCGACCCTCAGATTACGAGTCGAGTGCCTTATCTACCTGCTGGGTCCGTTTGCAGTACTGAGGTACATGTATAACTTGTTTTCAATATTATTGCGAAGAGACAGGATACTGGCGACGTCTTGCGGAGTTACTTTATTTGATCGGCCATTATGTGTATGTTTAAAGTTCCATCTACTGTGTAAACGCAAGAATATTTACAAAGATGCAAGTGTAATTGTACTGAATTATGGAAACAGATTTCATAATAATATTGTCTTATGTCGTTTGATTACTATGCGTTCAGGCTGAAGGAAAACAAGGAATTAATTTGTATACTTTTTGAAATACGTTCTCTGCAATTTCGTCAAATTCTATTTTCCAGTGTTTTATCTTGTCGAAACGTTTTAATGCGATGTGTATATATTTATGTGCTGGTTATATAAACCGTCCAATGAAAAGAGGAAATATTGCAATCTACTCCCGTATAGCAAATAAATTTTTAAGTCATAGTAATATAGAACACACATTTTAGTATGTAAATTGATGTTTGTATAGATCAGTGTAAACTTCGAACCAGACATTCAAATACATACAGGTAACTAAATATCAGGTTGTTACAATGCGACCTGAAAATACGCAGTATCATATATAACTAAATATAAGGAGAATGTAGCTTATATTTAACAATATGCAACTGTCGAGAATAAACAAATATCAGAAAACTTTAGTGCATACTGAGCATAATACAATTTATTACAAATGTATGAATGTCAGAATAAAACTGTGAAGGATGAGAAATATAAAATAATGTTATATATCAGTAGATATTCAGGATACTAAGGTGCATATTGAGTAATATTCAAAGTAGCACAAATAGCTGAATAACGGAATAATTGTAAATAACTGAATTTCAAATACTATATTACACAATGATTAAGATATATATAAAGTGCCATACGCAACTGAACACAACGTCATAATAGTGAATACTGAGCAATGTAGAAAGTGTTATCAGTATCTGAATATTAAGATACTTTGTATACTGCTTGTATATCAAGTTACATAAATATATAAACACCTACTTTCTGTTATACATGAAGAAAAATATAGAAAAGTGTCATACATATCAAGATATCAACATAATATAATGAATGCTGAGCAATATATAAAGTGCCAAATATATATAACTAAATATTTAATAAGAAATATGTAGAGTGTATATTGTGCAATATCGAAATTGCCATAAATAACTAAGTACCAGGAAGCTATAGTGTATACTGAACAATATAGTGACAAACAACTGACTATCCCGATACAGTAATACTCGCTGAACAATGTAGTGACAAAGAACTGACTATCCTGATATAGTGGTACATGCTGAAGAATATAGTAACAAAGAACTGACTATCATGATATTGTAGTACTTTCTGAACAATACATAAAGTGTCATAAGTGACTGAATATCAGAATAATATGATGAGAAACAAACAAATGATTTTATTTCTAGAACATCAAGAATCTGTAGTATATGCTCACTTATATAAATGTAACATAAATAACATTTTACTTCAGTACACGCCGCACAACGTATAAAGTGTTGTGCACAGCTAAATCTCATAATACTGTACTGCATACTTAGCAACGAACAAATTGTCATAAATAAATATCTTGTGAGATACCAGATTCTATATTTATGATTATGGTGATGTTTGTCGTTCATTTATTGTTTCATTCTATTGATTTGTTTATGAATGTATTGTATTGCATTAAAACGCTAACTCACTTTTTATATAATCATTTGTATTTTGAATAAATATATTTGTGTATGATGAAACTGACACCGGCTTCCCTAGCGGTGATGCACAGATATTATTACACCAGCTTCTCCAGAAAGAAAGAGGATGACTACTAGAAAGTAGAACACTGGAGATGTTTCGGTGTTAGATAATAATGCAGAATCATCAGTTAATTAAACTTCTTGTCTTAAAAGGACTATATCTTACTTAAGTAACGAAAGATTTTCAGTGATATTTAACGTAACATTATCACAGTTTCATACATTTTACCTCTCACATATTACATGTCCGTAGGTTTAAATCACTCTAAAAAGGGCAATATCATGCAATTTTAGAACACTGACTTTATACAGAAATTTATATCATCAAAGAAACGTTTACGATGCAATAAAACTCCTATTAATTTGGCTTAAAACAACAAAACAATTTACATGCTTCACAAAGGCGGAGTCCTAAAAGGGACATAACATTTCCTTATCGTTAGTTAGTCCTATGTGGACAATACGATAAATAAAACTTATTCAGTCAAGTGATTAAATATTTCACTACTAAAGTGTTATATTTCAGCTCTTAAATCGCCCCAAAAAAGGCGATATCATGCAATAATTAAGACTTTTACTTAATACAACATTTTATCTCATCAATTAAATTTATATCACAAAATAATTAAAATGTTCACTAGTTTGTGACAAAATTTTTATACATGTTATTTAATCTTAAACGAGTTTTAGAAGGGTTGACTTCCTTATATAAGCCCCCCAGTGGCTCAGCGGTATGTCTGCGGACTTACACGCTAAAAACCGGGTTTCGATACCCGTGGTGGGCAGAGCACAGATAGCCCATTGTGTAGCTTTGTGCTTAATCCAAAAAACAAAAAAAAAAACAATCCTTATATAAATAGTGTCAAAAATATTATTTAATGTAATATATTTCGGTAAAATCACAACTTACATTAGACGGTATATGATTAATAACTATTATAGAATAAGTGGCATGGGTAGAATAAATTGTCAAAAAGATTATTTACGGTAACATATTTGAGAGAAATCACGACAAACATAAAAAATCAAACGTCTAAAATGAATATGTTTCACAATACCACGTAGTTAGTCCAAAGATCAATTGATTAAAAAGTTTTGATAACCATTCAGTGTATATAATTCGGTTACTATAATATTTTTATAATAATAAACTCTATCTAATATTCACTTTACACAAGTAATGGGTCCTCTATCAATAATAGATTTATATGTTAAAAAGTTGTCGCATACTTAGGTTGTTTGTATGTGTGTAAGAGGGAAAATTACTATCGTCTCGATATTTGTCTCCAAAGAAAACACACATTCCTCATCTTTCATTAGCAGAAATAACGCTGTAATGACAACACAAACACCAGTCTACTGTCACAAAACGTCGATGATCCAAAACTGTTATACAAGTTTATCCTTTCTAGTAACCTTTTATTATTTAATATAAAACTTAAGTAAGTGTAATTTAAGAATAACACAACGGTGAAATTTAGTATTTTTTATAACAATAGACGTATAATAAGTGTTGTACACTAACGTGTACGAAAGGTAATTTAATCCATACACAATTTTAGTTTTCTAAATATCAAAGGTTATTATGCTGTCTATATCTTATCTTTTATCGCAAGAAACTTGAAAAATACTGAAATAGAATTTCTGGTTAGTTTGTTTGTTTTCTAGAAATATTTGTTGTTCTTAAGGAGTGTTATACATGTGTATAGATATTCATACCAACCGTGGGGCAAACAGTTTAGATTTCAAATATATTTTTGTTTCGTTTGTTTGTTTTTGAATTTCGCGCAAAGCTACTCAAGGGCTATCTATCTTATCGCCCCTAATTTAGCAATGTAAAACAGAGGGTAGGCAGCTAGTCATCACCACCCACCGCCAATTCTTGGGCTACTCTTTTGATTGATCGTCACCATTATATCGTTCCCACGACTGAAAAGGGGAGCATATTTGGTGTGACAGAGATTCAAAACCGCGACCATCAGATTACGACTCTAACGCCTTAATCCGCCTGGCCATGCTGGACCAGCTTATGTATATATCACTCTGTGAGGTTAAAATGAGTATGTCACCAAAATAAAACTTCCAGGTTGTTTGTCTCTTAAATGGTCGAAATACTTGTTGGTTTTGGTGCTTTTGCTGTAAATATGTATCTAATAAATTTGTTTTCTTTATACCACCATATCAGTGGGGATTTAAATATTCCCTAATGAGTGACACTATAAAAAGTCTTGATTTGGATATTGTGGTAAAGTGTCTGGCTGATCTATTTTTCTGATGTTTTATAGAACTTCTAAAATAAAGATAAATTTGATTACTTGTGTAAAATTATTATCATAATTGAGTTAAAAACACTGAATTTTTATCAAAACTTTAATCACTTGGTCCTTGGTAAGTATGTAACACTGGAAAATATATTTTTTTATTCAAGACACACTGTTTTATCCGTGAGTTGTATAACGTTTAAGTATAACTTTTATTTTCGTTCCAAGTGGCCTGAAATACTAATTATTTTCCTAATAATCTTTGCTGAGTAAAAATTAATCATTTAAACCTCAAGTAAAGTATCTTTAAACTTCATTAATTAAAGCATAATGCATATATGTACAGTTAATTATTGAACATAATAGGCATTATAATTACGGTGTAATTTATTATATTTAGAAATTTGTAAAAATGAATATTAATTATTGTAAAATTACTATAGTAATTTATATTACAAAAACTTAGTTGTATAATCCATATATTTGGTGATTTTAGACATTTGATTTTCTTAGTGAGTTGTAATCTCATTCAAATATATTACGTCGAATAATGTTTTTGCTAATTTATTTTAATGATAAGAACTATTCTATTATAGTATTTAATAATATATAGTATAATGTAAGTTGTAATCTTATTGAAAGATATTACTTAATGCTTTTTACATTGTTTATACGAGTAAGTTAACCCTTTTTAAACTCGTGTAAGATTAAGTAACATATAAAAATATTTTGTCCTAAACCGCTGAAACTTTTAATTATTTCGTAATAAACGTTCTATTGACGATGTAATTTGTTGTATAAAATTAAAATTTCAAATATTGTTTGATATTTCACTTTTTAAGTTGATTTAAACCTACAGACATGTATTGCGTGCGTGGTAAAATATATAGAATTGTAATTATGTTACGTTAAATACTGTTTTTGACGTTTTATTATGTCTCTGAAAATCTTTAATCACTTGAGTAAGATATGGTCCTTTGAGGGCAAGAGATTTAATTAACTGTTGAATTAGCGTTAATCGTTCCTTTTTATGATGGATTAGTGTTAACCATCTTTTTTGGTAGTTGTGATTAGTTAATGGTTTCATTAACTAATTATAAATTATTTAGTGAATTAATCATATTCTTATTGAGACAAGTATTGTATGAACCACATCTGTCTGTCATGGCAGCCTAAAAACATGTTTTCTAGTTTGTGGTACCATTACGTAATCATCCATCACGTCCCCTTTCTTGAATAGAACTATAATTTCAGTCCTCTATAGCTGAGTCCTCTGGTAACACTTTCGTGAAATATGACTTTGAGGCCGCTTGTCATGGCGGCGTAGCAACGATGTTGTTGTTTTGTTGTTTTGAATTAAGCACAAAGCTACACAATGGGCTATCTGTGCTCTGCCCACCACGGGTATCGAAACCCGGATTTTAGCGTGTAAGTCCGCAGACATACCGCTGTCATCCTTGTGATAATCAAGTTTGAGCAGCTTGTGTCAACTGACCCTCACACCATCTTTCAGTTGGGTAAACTTAGCAAACTCAGTCTGTGATTCTTATTCTATATATTTCCAAGCTCTCTTTTCTCTCACGTTCTTTTTGTCTTCTTCATTATTTTTTCTGTCTCTCCTCGTGTCTTAGGCCTGGCATGGCCGAGCGCGTTAAGGCGTGCACTCGTAATCCGAGGGTCGCGGGTTCGCGCCCGCATCGCGCTAAACATGCTCGCCCTCCCAGCCGTGGGGGTGTATAATGTGACGGTTAATCCCACTATTCGTTGGTAAAAGAGTAGCCCAAGAGTTGGCGGTGAGTGGCGATGACTAGCTGCCTTCCCTCTAGTCTTACACTGCTAAATTAGGGACGGCTAGCATAGATAGCCCTCGAGTAGCTTTGTGCGAAATTCCAAAACAAACAAACAAATCCTCGTGTCTCTTCTTTTGCTATTCTTCTCTCTCTCTAATTCGTCTTTAACAAGCTATTATAGCTTACTATTTTTGAGCCCATATCATTTTACTCTCCAGCAAAATCACCTGACGGAGCTATAGAGCATGATTTTAGTCTCTATATTATTTTTACCAGCACTACAATTGTTCATATTCTGCTGTTGTTCACGTTTTCTTTTCCCGCCACTTACTAGTGCATAATCCTGTCTTGCTCGCCAAAAGCCCACCGCTAGTACAGCGGTATAGCTCCGGATTTGCAACCCTAAAATCAGGGGTTCGATTTCCCTCGGTGGGCTGAGCAGATAGCCCTTTATGGCTTTGCTATACGAAAAACACACACATACACATGCTTGCCAATGTCAGGTTTTTATATGAACTGGATACCTTACAGTAGGTTTCTGTGACTTGAAATAAATAAATTTGAACAATAAAAAATAGCACACAATCCACATTAAAAAAAATATATATATATATTCAAAACAAATAAAATGTTAGACACAAATATTCGTTACGCTATTGTTTTTCATAGTTAAATCTAGAGGTTTAAATAACTATCCTTTATGTCAAAAGCTCACGCAGGCTGGGTCAAATACTTTAGAACCTCATTTATAAAACATATTCTTCTTCTCTATTTTTGTTATTAAAATACAAGATGTGATACTTTCACTTTAGAAATCACCCATTGCAGCTAAACTGACAATCACGAAGTCTAACTTCTCTTTTACTTTTACTAATTTAATTTGTCATCTGTATCTGCTTGTATTTATTACACATAATCTGAAAATAAATAATAATCTAGTAACAACAATAAAATGCGTTACGACGAAACTATAGAGGCATTGAATAAGATAACGTCAACAATATTATAAATATCCAATATAACAATCAAACTTCACACATGACATACTACTTGTAAAGAGTTAGATAACAAAACTGGACATCATACCTATGACTTGATTACCAAGGTTAGCCACGTCGAACTTGCAAATTACGTATTAGTGCTTTGATTTCACGATCAGAAAAGTGCTTTGAATCAGCCATTGTCAATAAGGATAACGTTCCCACAACACCTTTTTATCCACGGATTAAACTGAGTTGGGTAGCTCTGACACTAATAAAGAAACTGTAAAAAAATATTATGACGTAAAACCTTTCAGAGAACATACAAGATAGCAGTGATGAAATTTCACCAAATACTGATTTAAGGGTTTTTTCTTCATTTTAGAGCATTGAGAGAGAGGATGATGAAAACTTGCTCGTGTTGTTTAAATTACAAGTAAATCCTGCAAGTAATTCGTCCCAAAGTAACAACACTCAAACAAGACTTTTCTTGAGCAAACAACGATCTACTTCAAAACATGTAGAATCGAGTTTGTTCCCTTCACTAACTTTTCATTTTTTCAGTATGCTCATTCCATTGAGTGCAGCTGTAGAGTGCATTATATCAACAAAGAATGATATTTTTGAGCCCAAAAGAACTGAATTGATACAGTAATAAACTGAACAAGTAAAAAGTCAAGTAATAGATTTTTAGTTTATTTTTGTTATCACTTTTATCATTCTCATTTATTTGAAACCCTTGTCTATGCTTAACAAACCTCAACCACATAGACAAAAGGTCTGAGTGTGAGACATCCAATCTATTATGGTAATTTCTATTTTCGTAACGAAAATAGACACTGCCGTGCTACGATAATACATAAATTACAACCAACAAAATATCTGTATTATTCATATATTAACATACAGAAGTGAAAATTATAATATTCATGATGTAATCATATAATAACATATGTAAAATGTGTGCCAGACAATTTTCATCGGCTAAACAGGACCCTTCCACTTACATTAGATACAATATAACTAATTCATGAAGCAACAAATAACCTACTTAATGGATTCTTCTTACGACGAAATAAGCAAATGACTTTGACTTGATATATCGGTTTCTAAACTGAAACCGCACATAATATAAAAAGGGAAGATTAGGTTGATTAAAAATAGAAATTCCATCTTGTTATTCTCTGTTGGAACAAAGGTAAGACTACGAATTTATGATGTTAAATTAAAAGTGCGATTCTCTTTGATGTGGCTTTGTTATAAAAATAACACATATATACTGGAACATAACCGTTTCGATCTGTTGAAACAAATATTTGTCCAGTGTTACATATAACTATGTGAAACATCATTGATTCTTTTCAGTCTATTATAAGGTACTTTATATTTTTGTCACTGCTATGTTCTCCATTCAGTCCTTTGCTATTTTGAAGAGAAAATTTGTATAGTAGTATTTCAACCACACTAATTATGCTACACTCATTACCAATGACGCATTTCACTAAATATCAGAAGCCATCAGGCCAGCTGGGACATAAATCACAGTAGTGTTCGGAACACTATTTATAAAAGCCATAAACAAATGGATTATTTGTTTCATTTTCACAATCATTTGTTTTTTGTGGTTTTTTTCTGTATCCCAGTCTGCTTGATTATCTCTGGTATCAAGCGAAAACTGTACTTGGCAATTAATATTGGAGTTATGATATGGTTTAAATACTACTATCCATTCTTCTTCTAGGAAAAAAGATGAACTAAAGTGAAAAGTGTATCCATATTGAATTATGGAAAGATACATTTCAGAAAAATACTGTTTTACAACAGTTGTTTACTCTGTGAGTGGCAGCTTGAAATCCTATTCATACGTTTAGAATAACATTAGGCATTCAGTGTGCAGAAAAAGAAGGAAATTAATTTTATACTTTTTCTAATGCGTCTTACACAGCTTCGTCAAAATCCTATTTTGCATTGTTTTGTTTCGTAAAACTTCTATTGGGATACGTGCATATTGGTTTGCTGATTAATAAACAATCCAATATACATATATATATATATATGTCATAACAATATTGTCTGTTGTATGCCTATGGATTTCCATCAAAATTGATATGGAGGTTCGTTAGGGCCATGTGGAGGTATTTTTCTGTTTTACGCTTTGCTTTTCATGGTTTCTATGGGAGCTTTTTACCTTTATTTCTCCCCCTGTAGATGGTTTTGTTTGTTTGTTTGTTTTGGATTTCGCTGAAAGGGCAATCTGCACTAGACGTTCCTAATTTAGCAGTGTAAGACTAAAGGGAAGGCAGCTAGTCATCACCACCCATTGCTAACTCTTGGGCTACTCTTTTAACAACGAATAGTGGGATTGACCGTCACATCATAATGTTACCACGGCTGAAAGGGCGAGAATGTTTGGTGCAACGGGGATTCGAATCCGCGACCCTCGAATTGCAAGTCGAATACTTTAACTCACCTGGTCATACCGGGTTGTCCCTGTAGCTGGACCTTCACCAAATTTGATATAGAAGTTCATTGGTTCCAAGGGAAAATATATGCAAACTTGCTGTTTCATATTTTGTATTTTGCTGTTTTTATGAGCCTTATTTTAATTACATTACAAGAAAAGCAGCTTGTCATGTCCTTAGATAACCTTTTATTAATCATAAATTTATATAACATGTGTCCAGGAAACAAATACCCCAGCTAGTGTATATTATTATTATTATTTTTGCTTTTTACCACTAGAGCGGCAAAACAAAGTGCTCCTTGCTTTGCGCACTAGCTTCGGATATTTGACCTTGTTGCAGTTAATAACAGTAACAGGCTGTCTTTGAAGTAATGGTTGTTGCGCCAAGTACGCATATTTTTATCACGTAAAATAAATTGTTTGTTTGTTTTTGAATTTCGCACAAAGCTACTTGAGGGCTATCTATGGAAGCCGTCCCTAATTTAGCAGTGTAAGACTAGAGAGAAGGTAGCTAGTCATCACCAACCACCGGCAACTCATGGGCTACTCTTTTACCAACGAATAGTGGAATTGACCGTCACATTATAACGCTCCCATGGCTGAAAGGGAGAGCATGTTTGGCGCGACGGGGATGCAAGGTGGGATAAAAGTCAACTTAAAATAGATTAGTAAGTTTTCTGTAGTGGGAATTATTCTAAAAAATGAATGAAAGAAGCAATGTGAAATCATCTAGCCATATTCAATCCATTTAACCAGTTTTTCAGCTCTTTTTAATACTATTTTCTTCTGTGACACTTCATCAAAAACAATTTGAAAACTCAAGTATCTTGGGTCACACTCTTTACACTATCTGGATGATAAGCAATATCATTCTATCAAAGTTAAAAGCTTAATAAGATAAAACTTCCCTTCAGTGATTCTTTATTAGCTCTTATCATATTTCAATAATTTTTTTCAAATTTTTTTAGACTTTTTGTCACCACAGTAACAAGGCTGATTGACTCATAATTTCAATGTGTGGAAATTTGCTTCTTATCGTGGAGTTGATAGACTATATGAAGGAACGGCCAAGGTTTGGCATGGCCAAGCGTGTTAAGGCGTGCGACTCGTAATCTGAGGGTCGCGGGTTCGCAACCCCGTCGCGTCAAACATGCTAGCCCTCTCAGCCGTGGGGGCGATATAATGTGACGTTCACTCCCACTATTTGTTGATAAAAGAGTAGCCCAAGAGTTGGCGGTAGGTGGTGACGACTAGCTGCCTTCCCTCTAGTCTTACACTGCAAAATTTGGGACGGCTAGCACAGATAGTCCTCGAGCTTTGTGCAAAATTGAAAAACAAACAAACAAACAAAAATAAGGAACGGCCAAGTACTTAATAGGCAGAACACACATATGTACGCTAAAAGGTCAACAGTGATGGTGTGTTTCACTTTTAAATAAATAATTGCTACTCACTTTAATTTGTTTTTATACCCTACAAAGCAAAAACCTTTTGTTAGGGCACCAAATCAGAAAGTAACCAACCCACCAAACTGTTCATCTCTCTTTTCGTTTCAGTCCAGATAACTCATTAACCGCATCAAAACTAACATCAGTTTAAACATAAATTCACTCTTTGTGCTTCTGTGCAGCACATGATGTCATCGCTTAGTCATAATAACTAGAAATAATTTTCAAAATAATAATTCTGCTGTAAATAATTTTATCATTAACCTTTGAAATTAGATATTTTACAAAAATCTTGTGTTCCCTCAAAAATTACTTCATGAAACAGGACTTACCAGTCACTAAGAGGTGACTATTAGATAACTGTAACTAGAAACCAACCATTCTGTAAGCCTAGCCTCACCATTTTCACGAGTAGATGTGAAAAAGATGATGCTTCAACACGATCAATCTCATTAAACATATTAGTCAGACACGTATTCTTTTTTTCCAGTTTATCTCGAGATATACTCAATTCATAATATAATAACCTTTTTCTCCCAGACAACATCCTAGTAACCCTCCTCTCATCTATGTCATTGGTGTTAATAAAAAAAAGAACAAAAGTCCTAACATGGAACTATAGCGTGCCTCATTTCTAACAATAATCCAATTTAACTGACTTCCATTTGTAATGACCTTCTGTATTGTATTCTTCTACCAAGCTAGTTTTTGATTCAATAACCCAATGTACCCCCGAAACCTACAAATATAACCTTTAAAACAAACCGTTTGTTTGGAAGCTTGTCAAATGCTTTCTAAAAATCCAGATATAGCACATTCACACTTGTATCCTTATACACATAAGCATTAATTTGACAGTAAGAATGCCAAAAGATTAGTAAGGCAAAGTTTTCTTGTAGTGAAATAATGCTGCCTCTCCAACAAAGGTTTAAGTCTTGTTAATTTTTTTGCTTCAGGCTCGGTTAGTCTACAAATTTCCACTATATCTTTTGTTACAGCATATGTATTATCATAATATTTGACAAACTTTTAGTAAAGATTACAAGTATTCTGTGTACAAAAAACCATATTTTTAATGAAATGTTTTTACTAAAGATTTGTTTTTGAAAGTAGTCTGTTTCTCTACTAGTGTGAGCACAAAGTGGTTTCATGCTATGATCAAAAAACTATTTTTCGTCCATAAAATCCAAATATTATTTACGCAATCTCTCAAACCTAGTAAATACATTTCAAGTTTTTGTAAGACTTTATACAGTAAAACCTATGTAAGCCAGAAATTTCATAAGGCGGAAGCCTGTACCAACCGGAAATATCAAAATTTTGCAACATTATCTTAAGATTTCCCCTATAAAAGGCCCCCATATGGAGGGATCTGCGTAACGTGGACGGAAAACTTTCACCTTCTTCATCTATATCAACAAGTAGGATTAGAACTTGTTTTGTTTGTTTCATTTTTGAATTTCGCGCAAAGCTACTCGAGGGCTATCTGCGCTAGCCGTCCATAATTTAGCAGTATAAGATGAGAGGGAAAGCAGCTAGTCATCACTATCCACCGCTAACTCTTGGGCTACACTTTTACCAGCGAATAGTGGGATTGATCATCACATTATAATGCCACCACGATTTAAAAGACGAGCATGTTTGGTACGACGGGAATTCGAACTCGCAACCCTCAGATTACGAGTCGAACGCCTTAACTCACCTAGCCATGCCGGGGCGATTAAAACCTGTGTAGGGAAAAAAAATGTTTTTGAATAAATATTAATTTCTTATTTAATTAATAATTTCTTTAAATATTGATAAATTCTTGTTTAATTAATAATATCTTTAAATATTAATAAATTCTCGAACATTTTATTACAGTAAGTATTGGTTAAATATATTCTGTTCTTTTTTTTGCCGTCATTATTTTTGCAGTTAAATTAGGTTTATGATTTGAAGAAATATATTTGTCTTTCAAGTGCAAAATTCTACTCTTTAAATAATTCTCACGAAAAATAAATTCCTATTTTCCTTAACTTTGAAATTTAAGGAAAATTAACTATGGATAATTAGTAAAATTGAAAATCCGCGTTGTTTCAAAAATTTAAGGAAGAATCAACTTCCTGTGGATTGGAAAGCGAATAATAAAGCGTGGATGGCAAGTGCTATATTCGAGGAATTTGTTAACAAATTAAACGAAAGAAAAAAACAAAAAATAAAAATATTTTACTTTTCCTAGATAATGCAACTTGTCACCCAAAAGTTGAACTTTCAAATGTACATTTAGTCTTTCTACCTTCATGTACAACATCAGTTCTACACCCACTGCCCCCCAGTGGCTCAGCGGTATGTCTGCGGACTTACACGCTAAAATCCGGGTTTCGATACCCGTGGTGGGCAGAGCACAGATAGCCCATTGTGTAGCTTTGTGCTTAATTCCTGGGCCTGGCATGGCCGAGCGCGTTAAGGCGTGCACTCGTAATCCGAGGGTCGCGGGTTCGCGCCCGCGTCGCGCTAAACATGCTCGCCCTCCCAGCCGTGGGGGTGTATAATGTGACGGTCAATCCCACTATTCGTTGGTAAAAGAGTAGCCCAAGAGTTGGCGGTGGGTGGTGATGACTAGCTGCCTTCCCTCTAGTCTTACACTGCTAAATTAGGGACGGCTAGCACAGATAGCCCTCGAGTAGCTTTGTGCGAAATTCCAAAACAAACAAACAAGTGCTTAATTTCAAAACAACCAAAACAGCTACAGCCACTAAAAAACGGAATTATACAGTGTATAAAATTGAAATGCAGAAAATTGATACTTCAACATATTACTGCAAACATGGACGACTGTAAGAAATCATCTGAAATGAACATGAAAACTGATGTGTTAGATGCAATTTCCTTTTAAAGTCATTCAATCAAGAGCGTAATAAAATGGTTTCGAAACTGTGGATTTATTCTTTATAATGGCAGAGATTGTGTAGAAGTTGTTTGTTATGACGATTTTAGTAAAATCCAAACTCTGATCGAGAAGATTGATGCAGGTGATTCTGTAAACGCGGAAAGTTTTGCAAACGTCGACAAGAATATTTTCACACAAACTGATGAAAGTGATTTAAAATCTATGATAGAATCGAAAAATGGTAATAGTATGAGAGATTCAGAAAATGAACAAAGTGGAAAAGAGAGTGAGGAAATAGAAATTCCTACTTCATCAGAAGTGTTAAGTTATACTAAGGATATCAAATTGTATGCAAAAAAAGGGGGAAAATAAACGTCATGAAAAGGCCGTAGAATTGATGTTTTCTTTTAACCGCATAAGAAAACCCAGTTGGTTAAATTTTTGCGTACTAATGTGTATTTTAAATGTCTGTTTTTGTTCTTATTCTAATAAATATAGCATAAACAGCTTAATATGTTTATTCACAAATGCCTTACTTCTCTTCAGTTAAGGAAGTGTAACGTTCCGCTCAAAAAGTATATATGATTAAGGGAATGCATGTTCACTGTCTAAGCCGGAAAACTTGCTTAAGCAGGAAATTTTGCTCGGTATCTTGCGATTCCACCTTAGACAGGTTTCACTGCACTTATTTTCATGTATCTAGTCAATTTGTAATTGCTATTTATCTCTCTATCTGCTACCCATCACGTTTTTCTTTTTTTTTTATTGGAAGGCATATAGTGGCCCACAAGGCAGTGATCATTTTCCTATCATTTTGAGGGAGACTGGCCTAGGTTGTTACCACTCAATCCGCGTGTCTCTGCTGAAATTGGACTAAACCAGCTGGTCCTCTTTTACTGCTTTTTTTGAAATTTGATTCTACTGTCGTTTGTATACCATCGACTGCGTGGAAACAGTGACTAATTGTATTTGCTAGGCAGCTGCTCAGTTTATTTCTAAAACTCCTCTCTGGTAGAGTTCTGTCTGCCAAATGGCACAAAAGGCTTCAAAATGGGCCTAGAATGGGCCTAATTAATACTCATAGGTATCCAACAATTTCAATAAATCTTGCTTTTTAGCGGGCATGTACCCATTTTCAGTTGGTAAGACATCAATGCCAGAAGGTGTCTTAGATTAAGTTCAAAACTTTCATCTTTCAGCGGAACACTTCCTTTCCCCTTTCGATCTTGTTCTCAATTGTGAGGAAGTTGCTGATGGCTGGAGCATTGTCAATACTCTCGGCAATAACTTTTCTCATGCATCTAGTACTTCTGTTTCATTGCACCAATTCTCAGCCATCAAGTCTCAGACAGAATGATTGTTTCTTTCTTTTTGGATCAGTCATCTCTATGACTATAATTGCCCATTTACACTGGTAGAACTCAAACTTTTAATAACTGGTATGGCAGTAAATCGGTCAGACCCGATTATATTCATTATGGGATGCTGAACCTTCTTTCTTCTATCTGTATTTGTTTAATTTTGAATGTTTTAAACCATATCTCATAAGATAGTATTTTTCCTGTTGCTTGGCACCAGCCTATTGTCCTCCCTTTATTCAAGCTTGGGAAGGATCCCAATATTCCTTCTAACTACTGTCTAATTTATTTTACGAGCTGTCTCTGTAAGGTCTTAGAGAGGATAATTAATACTCGTCTTGTTTGGTTTCTCGAATCAAACAATTTTCTCTTGCCAACCCAATGTGAGTTCCAACAATAACATTTCACAGTAGACCACCTGCTTCAGTATTTTTTAAGACCTCCATTCGTGGGCTGTATGGCCATTAACCTGCCTTTATCCAAAACTTGCATCAGTGATTCCAAGTCTGTGTGGGCTTGTTGCTTTCTCATTTTTTTCCACGGGAACTTTGAGCCCTTCCGAGCTATATCTTGAGTGTTACAGTTTTTAGCGTGAAAATTAATGCTATCACTGCATATGTTCCTTCTATCATTGTCAGTGGGCTCTATGTCGACAACTTTCCTATCTCATATGAGTTGTTGAGTATGAAGTTCATTGAGTAGTAACTACAAACTGCCCTCAATTGTTTGTTGAGGTGGACCACAGCAAATGGTTTTAGCTTCTCTTTCTCTGAAAATATTTACATGCAGTTTTGTCACGAAAGGGGTATTCAACCCAACCTGGAACTCCATCTCAGTGATGTTATTATTCCCCTAGTCTCATAGTCAAATTTCTTTAAGCTTATCTTTGACCATACGCTTACCTTAATTCCCCACATCAAGCAGCTATGTGTCAAGATTACTAGGGCACTGAACATCCTTGGTCTCCTCTCCTTCTCTTCTTGGGGAGCAGATCGATGTTCTGTGCTATGCACACACACACAGAGATATATGTATATCGTGCTCTCATTTGATTCAAACTAGACTATGGATTTCTACCATGTGGTTTTGTCAGGATATCGGCCTTGAAGATGTTAGCTCAAAATCAGGTAACTCCGTTAACTGTGCCATGATTTGTTGTAGTTTGGTTGGTTACAGGATCCCTTCTGCGGTTTATGTTTTCATTGTCGAGTTGTGCGTCATATCTTTTCCTTTAAATCATGTAGAAACAATGCAGTACATTAACTGTACTCTTTATACTGATTCCATCAGTTCTCCAGTGTCCCTGGATTCGTTTCATATTAGTCCTCATCTTGTTGCCGTTGATATTAAAAACTGACTGGCCCATTTTTCTTTATCTTCCCTTTCCATCCAGTTTTTCTAGGTACCAGACCACGTCAATATTTGTGACACCGCAACTAAGTCTGTCTGCTCTGGTGCTATATTCGCTGTGCCTATTCCGTATATAGACTACAGTTTTGATATGAAGGCTCTGTCTATACCAGTTAGCAGTCGACTTGGAGTCGGCAACTGGGTAACAACCTTTTCCGGATCATTCTTATCATTGCTTTTTGAGCGTCTTGTTTCCATAATTACAGCACTAATTCATTTCATGTATGTAGACCATACAGAAATAAAATGTAATAATGAAGACTGTATAAGTAGATAGAGAACAAACGCAACAACTGTAACCTTCTTCTGTAGTGCAAACGTTTCGAAATGATTCATGTAGATATCCATCATTAAAAATTTATGAGAATAACCAATAGGAAAAATCTTTAACGGACAAAAAATATAATGTAGCTGTATAAAACAAATAAAGTAGCAGGATGTTTCAATAATCATGGCCAATGTGATTAAAAACCATAAATGATTGCAAAAGTTTTTCGACTTATACTGTTCTCAGTTCTTTACGGATTTTGTAACACAAAGGTGTAGACCCAGCCCAAACTGTTAAATTAAACCAAATCCCAAAAATAAATAAATAAACCTGAACTGACATTGTTATACCAGTTTTGTTTTTTTCAAATAGAGTCGTGTGTGTTTGTGTTTTTCTTGTAGAAAAGCCACATTGGGCTATCTGTTGAGCCCACCAAGGGGAATCAAACCCCTCATTTTAGCGTTGTAACTCCGTAGACTTACCGCTGTACTACGAGGGCAAATAGAATTGTAAAGTGTTACGTATTTTTTTTGTGTTTTATGTAGACTAAACGCAACAGAAAGACACAGATAACAGCTTGTATAATTTATTACACTAAAATATTAACAGATATAACATAAATTATATAATAACAATGACAGATATTAAGTTTAAACCTTCAAAGTTAATTACAAAACAAAATGGTACTAGTTTCAACCTGCCCCCCCCCCCAGTGGCTCAGCGGTATGTCTGCGGACTTACACGCTAAAATCCGGGTTTCGATACCCGTGGTGGGCAGAGCACAGATAGTCCATTGTGCAGCTTTGTGCTTAATTCTAAACAACAGCAACAACTAGTTTCAACCTTCCCGTAAATTGTTCCACACGTGTTGACTTTCAGTATAACCACTATCAGTGATGTCGAGAAACCCACTTTTTGAGAATTTTATATGCAAAAACGGCTCGTTTTTGCATTTAAAAGTATAACCACTAATTCGGATGAATCGTAGAAATTGACGAAGTAAAATCACAGCTTCCGTAGATCTAACTTCAGTCACAAATCCAAGTTGAATAATCACAGCAAACACTTAATCTTTCTCAAACGAATGACTGACTCTTCTTTTGAAATAAAACTAATGTCTGACTCCCTTTTTTCTTTGAATAAAAACTAATGACTCTTCTTTTTCTTGCGTCTCCGTCTGTTTATATATTTGTAAGCCTAGACTTCTCGAACCCTCGCGAAACTTCCCAACATTACAGAGAAATCCGCGCATGTCCGCTCTTGCACGAGACTTCTCGTCTAGACACTAGGCCGCCAACACTTCATTTACATAAATTTATAAACATATGATTAATCTACCTAATTCTAGAAAATTCTAAATGTTATTTTAAATGAATAACAACGTATTTTATTGTTTAAACTTTGAAACAATAATATAAATATGGAAATATAAATAATAGATATGAAAATCCAAACACAACACGACATGTTGTCGTTTACAAAACATTTACACGACATTTACATAACATGAAGAACTAAGTTGGGAATACTGTTAAGAGTAATTATTTGCAGTCAACAATATATTAAATAATAATAACCAAATTAAAAGTAGATTAAGAAAAAAGATAAAATAAGGTTAGTTTAAATGGAGTGTACATTATGCTAAAGTCTCTGTTGTAGCCTTTTGTTTCCATGAAATATCATCATGACCTTTCAGCAAAGACTTTTCAATTATACCATTCTTATTTAGTCTAAGCATGGCCAAATGGTTAAGACACTCGACTCGTCATCCGAGGATTATGGGTTCTAATTCTCCTTGTACCAAAGATGCTCGCCCTTTCAGACAAGGAGGCATTATAATGTACGTTGCTAAAAGAGTGGCCTGAGAGTTCGTGGTGAGTGGAGATAACTACTTGCCTTTCCTCTACTCTTACACAACTAAATTAGGGACGGCTAACTTTCCGCGAAATTCCAAATAAACGATTTTTATTTTTTTGATATTGCATGTGTTTCGGATACATTGCATTTTGGTAAACCAACTGAATCTGGACCATTCTTTTAAGGTTTAAGAAGTTCTGCTGATCGTTGAATTTGAAAAAAAAATCTCTCCAAAAAGTCTTTATTATCATCCTTTTATAGCAATATATTCATTATTAAGCTAACTTAAAATAATTGTATTGAAAATGGAGAAAAATTATCATTTGAGTTGTCTTGATTAGGTGGGGCTTACATGGCCAGTATTTTGTCTAAATAACTAAAGTTAAGTCGGTACTTTAACTGTCGAAACTTAGAATGTTTGTCTGCAGTACTGAAGTACATGTTATTATTCATTTGTTTGCAATATTGTTGCTAAAAGACAGAGCATTAGCGATGTTTTGCGGAATAATGTTATTTTTAAAGCGTCCAATGTGTGTATGTTTAGTTCCATTTATTGTTAAAGCGTAAAAAAGATATTCACAAAGACACGAGTGAATTTGTACTGAATTATGAAAACAAACATTCACAATAATATTGTTTTATATCGTTTTTCTACAGTTCAAGCGACACTGAAATCTTAACCATGTTTTTAGAACAAAATTAGTCATTGAGTGTGAAGAAAAAAAGGTTAATTTTATACTTTTTGAAATGTGTTTTCCTCAGTTTCATCAAATCCTATTTTTCAGTGATTTGTCTCGAAGAAACTTTTTAATGGGATGTGTATATATTTGTGTGCTGATTAGTAAACTGTCCAATAAAACAATCAGTTATTGTATTCCTTTCTTATATAGCAAATAGAAGTTTGAAGCCATACTAATACACAGCACACACTTTAGTACGTAAGTAAATACTTGGATAGATCCGTGTGAGCTTCAAATATAATAATCCATTACACTCTTATATATATATATATATTATAACAGTACTGTCTGCTGATGTCCATGTTTCTATTACTCTGGATTTAGACGGATCTTCATCTAAATTGGTATGGAGGTTCATTTTGCCAATGCAGAGATATTAAGTTTTTCGTTGTGCTTTTAATGGTTTATATTGGAGTTTTCACCTTTATTTCTCCTCCTGTAGATGGATCTTCATCAAATTTGATATAGAAGCTCATTGGTTCCAAGGGGAAATACTTGCAAACTTGTGGTTTTACATTTTGTGTTTTCCTGTTTAAAGGGACGTTATTTGAATTACATATAAGGGAAGCAACTTGTCATTTCCTTAGGTAACCTTTTATCAATCATGAATTTATATTAGTTGTGTCCAAAAGAAAATCCTCCAGATATTATATATTATTATTATTATTGCTTTTTACCGCTAGAGCGGCAAAACTGAATGCTCCTTACTTTGTCCATGTGGCTTCCGATGTTAATTCTTGTTGTACTTCGTAACATTAATAAAGTGGTAATTCTTGCGTCAGCTACGCATACTTCAATACGTAAAAAGTTATAAAACCATATTTTGGAATTTAACAAGCAGGACCCCAAAAAATGTCTGAAGTTGAAGAGAAATTGAGTAAAAAGTAAGTCTACTGATAATTTAAAATGTTTATATTCTACGTTTATTGTGTTAATTGTAACTAAACTTAAATAAAAATTAAAGGTTCAGCTTGACAGTCAGACTTCAATTTGCACTTTCTATGATTCACAGTCAGTTTCCAAATATCTGCTATTACTGACAACTAATCCAATCCATTCTGTAGTAGCACAACATTCTCATTACAATTATAAATACCTAAAGATTTAACATCACGGACAAATTTAATGATAAAGCTAAAGTATAACCCTGTAGGTAAGTTCAAATAATGTCTTGTTGATTTCCAACAATATATGTTAACACTAAAATCATCTGTTTCTCCTTATATATACCTTTAAATGATTGGTAGTTTACTTTTTTTCTACCGTGATAGTAATGATTCTATCCAAAGGATGTATTGTGTGTTTGTGATCTTGTCATAATACCTTTTCACCATATGAATTTTACTTTCATGTGTTATGGGTAGAGTTAAACACAGACTACTCCACTTCAAATACCTGTTATTTATTTTAAAAAAAAGTAATTGGTATTTCCTAACAAAAATAAATTATGGTGTTTTGCTGACTTGTTTACTATGTATACTCATGCAAAGTATAGTTGGCTTTTACTATAAAATAAATTGGAAGAGAAAGCAGATACTGAAAAGAGACACATTGTAACTCACCATGGGCCAGTTTTGAAAATTTTACCTTTCATTAGCTTGATCTTATGTTTCAGTGTTTATCTTTACAAGTCAAACTGGTAAAATTTTGTTATTATTATTTAAAGAGAAATTCAAACAACATTTGACAGTTTAGTGTCCTATGCACTACACTGGCTTATACATGGATCTGCATTATTTAACATACTTTTAATTGTTATATTTAAATTCAAAGTCTCTGCTTTGATAGGAGTGTCTTTAGATTTCAGAAACATTCATCGATGTAGACTTCATGCAATGTTACACAGAAGTATCCAAACTTTGTTCTCCATGGGCTGCCATGGTGTGCCAAAATGTTTCTTTCTGTTTCCAAGACTGTGGTTTTCTTCCAGTGCTTATTTTTCTTCACAAGCCAAGGAGGTTTCAGAGAGGTTGGTCAGGTAGTAACAGAATGGATAGAAATCATTAAAAGTTGTAAAAAGTATTTGTCGTCACATATAGGACATACAAACAATCCACTGAATAAAAGCTAGAACTGCTTCATGTCTAGTGTTCCTTTAAAAAGACACTCACTCTAAGCTGAAGTATTAGTGTTATATTATGATAGCCAAAGCAGTAAGATCTGAATAAACCTTTCTGAAGTAGTCATAAGAAAATAGAGCACAAATTTTATTGATAATATTAATATATTATTACTATTGAAAATACATATTAAATTATTTTTGTTCTGCAGTAGGTTTTTGGTATGTATTTAGAAATGCATTATTAAATGATGTAGTAATTTAGATACAACAGTTATTTCCTTAATTGTTTAACTTGCAGTGAATTGAAAAGAAGACTTAAAGCTGAACAGAAAGCCAAGGAAAAAACAGAAAAGGATCTAAAACGACAAGCTGAGCAGCAAAAACAAGAAAAGAAAGAAAATAAAGAGGAAGAAATTACAGATCCTAATGTAAGTTGAGTTTAAGGGAATGTAAATTTTCTTGATTACAATAAAACAAAGAACATTTTTCTATTATTCTTTTAAAAGTTTCTCTTATAATCATGATAGGTCAGTAGAGAGTAAGTTTCTCTATTTTAAAATGGTGATGTAAATATTGGCTTGAAATAGATTAGTTAATTTTCTGTAGTGGGAATAATTTTACAAAATTGATTAAAAAAAAGCATTATGAAATCATTCAACCATACTAAATCCATTTGACTAGTTTTTTTAGACTTTATTAATGCTATTTTATCAAAAACTATTTAAAAACCCAATTATGTTGGCTTCATACTCTTTTGTTATATGGATGATAAGCAACATCTTTGAAACAAAGTTCAAAAGTTACTAAGAAAAAAATTTACTTCAGTGATTTACATTGGCTTTTATGTTTCAGTAATTTTTTTTTCAAATCTCATGAGACTTTCTAGAAAGTTTATGTTACTACAGTAAATAGGGATCAATTTGTGGGCTTCTGCATTTTCCCTGTTTGTTATTGTAGAGTTGGTAGACTATATATAAGAATGGCCAAGCACTCAGTGAGCATAATATAAATATGTACACTTAAAAGTCAACAGGGATAGTGTGTTTTACTTTAAAAAATGATTGCCACTTACTTTCATTCGTTTCGATACACAAGGCCAAAAAGCCATCGCTTCAGTCCAGATAAGTCTAATAGTTTCCATTCCATTTCCTTAAGATGTTGCTTTCCTCATCTCCCCAAGGCATTTTTTCCCCCTTCTTCTTCTGGAGTGGTGTGGGAGACTTTGCCACTCATCTAGTTCTAACCACTCGGGTGGTGGACTATACAGGCTTTTTTCCAAGTGTGTCCAGTTCTGCTTAGTAGAGTGTAGTGCAATGATGTCTGTTGGTGTAGATGATATGAATCCAACTTCTACCTCAAATGGAGAAAAATTCTAAATGTCACCCAGTTTTGGAATAGAGAGGAACAACCAAATACATGTAACCTCTTGAGGTTAATTTCCACCATCCTATTGTAACCTGTGTGTCAGTTTGTGAGTAATATGATGTTGTATCAGTGCAGGTCCAACCAGTATTAGACTTCAGCCATGTGGATGGTAGGAATACTTCTTTTATTGCAGACAAGATAAAAATTACCAATACCTAAATTTGGACTGGAGTTGACTCATCTTACTTACTTTAATCCCATACTACTTTTGCATAAATATTGGGTTCCAAGGTGGGATGGTGATGGATGTGTACAGGATCAGCACACGTTAGTACTACCTAGGTTGATGGAATTAAGTTACTCTCCTTTTTGCTTTCTGGTATAGAGTTAAAGATGATTGGGATCCACCTCCTACCATGTATTGGATGAAATATACCTGATGTTGATTGGTTTGGACTGCAAGTGATAGGACCTTTAACACTTTTTTTTTTACTTGGTTCTTTTCTGCATGACTTGATGATGCATATCTTCACCATGAGCAAAGGGTGCAGTTTTTTATGACTATATTTTTGCACTTTCATAGTTTTTGGTGCTGCGTTCCATGAATTTCTATCAGGTGCTCATCTTGCAAACTTTTGCACATTGTTCCACCACTTCTATGTGGGATTCTAGCTAATATGTGAAAAAGGTAAGTTATCACTATCAGAAGTTAACATTTTCGAACACTGAAAATTTATTTCCAGTAAATACTTGCCTCTTTTCACACTTTCTACCAATTCTCACCTATTATGCATTTCATCTTACCTCAACTTCAAGTGATTATTGAACAATTAGTACAGAAGAAGTAATCTGTTCAAGGAGGATGTTACACTCTTTTTGTTGGAGATTTGTCACGTGCTTATGTGCATGCAACAACACAGCAATACAACATACAAACACTGGAGTTCAGGTGGGAACCTTGAGACTAGTGACATGTGAAATTGCAAATGAAAAGGTTAGCACAAAACTGAGAAAGGCTAATATGTGTGAGAAAATAAGTATCTGCTCAAAATACATTGTCATTGTTGGAAGGTATTATATTACCTTTTATATTTCCTCTCTGTGTGCATTCCTGTATGTGATGAGGGGACTTCCTAGGGAAAGTCCTATTCTTTCAGTTTACCTCCTATGGGATCTAAACATCCATTGACATGTTTGCTTTGTTAGGTGACCTGTGAAGGGGAGAAGAGGATCCTGGTGGTTGAGGGGTCCAACCCTAACACACCACTTTGGCCTTGAATTCCTGTAAATGGGCAGCCTTGGGTCATTCAGCTAGTCCATTTGGGCTAGGGTCAACCAAGTGCAAGTATTCGATGTTCTCAATAGGTGTTATGAATATTGTATCTGATGCTGGCGTTTGGGTATAGTGCTCACAAAACCCTGGCATTATTATGTGTTCTCTCATAAGTTTTCATGGTGGTTGGGGTGAGTGAGCACTGAAATATTCTTTTTTTTATGGATCCTTGAAAGAAACTTAAATAAAATAGTGAAAAACAGTCCATAAGTAAATGACCACGTTTTGAAGATTCTGAGCACCAATCTTCAACATCTGTAACACCTGTTGTACCTCATTTTCTTATCCTACATTCTCTTTCAGACAAACCTTTAGGGCAAATGTCTTCCTTTTTTATTCAGAAGAGATTAGAAGGACTTGCTGGCTCTCCAAAGTCAGTGAAGAAGCTTTGATCTTGTGACATTTTGGTGGAAACATTTACATCTCAACACAGTGAACTCCTTTTGCTTTGAAAGGCAATTGGGGATATACCTATTAAAGTTAAACCTCATGCTACTTTGAATTAATCATGAGTTATTGCTGAGAGGGATTTAAAGAACATGCCCAAGTTGGAGATTTTCATTGGTTATTGGAATTACGATACCGACCAACATCCTCTTTCTGACATTTCTATCACCAATCACCTGCAACCATCAAGGGAGATTATCTTAATTACAGGGTACAGCCATACATTCCAAACCATTTCAGATGTTTCCAGTGTCAGGGTTTTGGTCACTCAAAGACATCATGTCGTGGTTCCTTGACGTGTGCTCATTGTGATGGCTAGGACCACAATGCTTATGAATGTGAAATGGAGACTCATTGTGTGCTCTCATCCATTCAACCTTTGTTTTGCCCTAAATGGTCGGAAGAAAAAGAGGTGCAGCATTTGAAAACAATTTATAACATTACTCATCTTGAGGCTCGAAAGTTGCTATCCACCACTTTATCTCAGATGTATGCTGCAGCGCTTTGTTACACTACTGCAGTGTAAGTGCATACATATCTCTCTGTGCCTTGAAAAGAATTGTTCTCAAACCAAATGAAAGTCTTTTAACCTCCATGGTTAAAGCTGATGAATCAACTTCAACACCCATCTCTGTCCCAAACATATATTCCAGGAAATCTCAAGATCAACTTCTTTTGGTTCTGGGTATAGGCATTTCCTCAGGTACATCTTCTTCTCCCATCCCAAGATTCAAAAATGAACATTTGTTCATGCCCTCCAACAGCAAATACCTGCCAAATCTACCAAGGTCAGAATCCATGGAGGTTAATAGACCTCCCTCGAATAAATACACTAAAGAAAAAAGACATGGTCTTAAACAGAATGGTTCTCCACCCAGTTTTCCTACATATAAATGAAAATGGCCACCCTGATGCAATGGAACTGTCAAAGGTTACATTTTAATCTGGATGACATAAAAATTGAATGCTTCCTACCACCCTGTATGTCTTTCCTTACAGGAAGCATTTCTGAAACCTGCCAATACAGTCACCTTTCAGCAGTTCTCTTTGTACAGAAATAACAGGCTGTGTGATGGACGAGTGCAATGAGGGATGGCACTGTTGGTTGAACAGCATGTGCCTACCCTGTCTATCACTCTACACATCCTTGGAGGCCGTAGCCACTCGCGTTTTCTTGGGTTACACCATCACTGTTTGTTTTCTCTACTTGTCACTTTGAGAGACCTATAATCAATCAGACCCTGAAATTCTTATTGAACAGTTGCCATCTCCCTTTTTAATTCTGGGATACCTTAATGGACATCATCCCCTCTGGGGAAATGCTGATATTGATAGGAGGGGTAACTCTGTAGAGAGCATATACTCTGATCACAACCTTTCTCTTTTCAATACTGGTTTTTCTACTTATTTTCATGCACCCAGGCAGTCCTTTACTGCTATTGATCTCTCAATTTGCTCCCCTTCACTATTCTCCCATTTTTCATGGAGGGTTGACAGTAATCTATGAGGCAGCAATCATTTCCTATAATCTTGAAAGAGAGTGGCTGTAGTGAGTGCTACCTGATCCACATGCCTCAGTGGAAGCTGGATTGAGCCACCTGTCTCTCTTTCACTGCTCTTGCAGAATTTGATCCTACCATTGTCTGTAAACCATCACATCAATAGAAGACTGTGTGGCAACAGCAACTGACTGTATTGTACATACAGCTTTTCAATGTTTTCCTGAAACCTCAACATGCATTCCACAATGTCCTTGTTCGTGGTGGAATTCTGCCTACCGCATGGAACGGAAAGCTCAAAAAGAGGCCTGGGATACTTTTCGTAGGCCCCCCAGTGGCTCAGCGGTATGTCTGCGGGCTTGCACGTTAAAATCCGTGTTTAGATACTCTTGGTGGGCAGAGCACAGATAGCCCATTGTGTAGCTTTGTGCTTAATTCAAAACAACAACAACAACAACTTTTTGTAGGTATCTCACTCTCTTGCACTGCATCACATTCCAGCAGGCCTGTGCACATGCTTGGTGGGTAAGACATCAAAGTCAGAAGGACTCTTGGATTAAGTTCACAACCAGCAAATTTTCTACCACCAGTTCCAAAGTCATATGGGACAAGATTCTCTCGATCTTGATCTCTGATGGCCAAGAGGTATCTGATGTTCAGAGCATCGCTGATACTCGATGAAAGTTTTTGCTGGGTATCTAACACTTCTGCTTCTTTCTCCATCTCCTTAGCCATCAAGACTCAGGCAGAGGAATCACCTCTTTCCTTTCAAGCTGATTGTCTCTATGTCTATTATTGACCCTTTACACTGATGGAACTCAAACTGGCTCTTCATTGGTTGGGCCTGATGATGTACACTATGAAATGCTGTGCTATCTCTCTCTTGCTTCTCTTGCTATTCTGATTGTTTTCAACTGCATCTGGCAGGAGAATGTTTTTCCAGATGCCTGGCTCCAAGCTATTGTCTTACCTTTCTCCAAGCCTGGGAAGGATCCCATGATTCCTTCAAACTACTGTCTAATTGCTTTCATGAACTGTCTCTGTAAGACCTTAAAGAGAACTGTTAATGCTTGTCTTGTTTGGTGTCTCGAATCAAACAACTTCCTCTCGCCCACCTTGTGTGGATTCCGATGACAGAACTCCATGGTGAACCACATGATTTGACTTGAAACATCAATCAGAGAAGCCTTTCTCAAAGAACAACATCTTGTATCAGTATTCTTTGACATTGAGAAGACTTATAACACAACATGGAGGTATAGCATTTTACAAGACCTCCATATATATGAGTTACGTGGCCAGTTGCCCATTTTTATCAATTTTTTAATGGACAGGAGATTTTGAGTTCATGTGGGTTTGACACTTTCTTGTTCTTTTCTACAGGAACTTGGAGTCACTCAGGGCTGTGTTCTGAATGTTGCACTTTTCAGTATAAAAATTAATGCCATCACTGAACAACTCCCTGTCACTGTTGCAAATGGGCTCTATGTGAACGACTTTAACATCTCACGTTTCTCATGAGGTAATTTGAGTGGCAGCTACAGACTGCCCTCAGTCATTTACTGAAGTGGACCACAGCAAACTTCTATTTCTATAAAATTGTTTGTATGCACTTTTGCCACCAATAGGGTATTCACCCTGATCCTGAGCTCCGTATCAGTGAAGCTGTGCTGTCTGTGGTCCCTGAGACTAAGTCCTTGGGGCTAATCTTTGACTGTAAGCTTATCTTTATATCACACATGCAGCAATTATGGATCAAACATACAAGAGCACTGAACATCCTCTGTGTTTTCTTTTCCACCACTTGGGGAGTGATCGTTGTTCAATGCTAAAGATATATTGTGCTCTTATTTGATCGAAACTCAACTAGGGATCACTGGTCTGTGGCTCTGCCAGGTCCTCAACCTTAAAGATGCTGGACTTCAGCTCTGCAGTGGGGCTTTCTGCACTTCTCCAGTTCAGAGCTTTATGTACATTAAGACTCATGCTCCTTCTTTGCACCTCTGCCATTTTCAACTGCCTTTACTATATGCTTCAAAACTTTGTTCCATACCAAAGCATCCCATCTGGGGTTGTTTACCTTCCTTGGTGGGCCATGCTTTTTCAGAAGAGATGATCTGCCACTGCTCCTTTTGGCCTTCATATCCAGGTGCAGATAGATAAATTGGGTCTGTCCTTGAATAACACTGCTGTATCCACTGGTCAGCTCATCCCACCATGGCTTCTTACAGCCATGTAAGTTATATGAGAAAAGCAGACAGTCCTGATTGGAAATACTGTCTGCTATTTGCTGAACACCTTTCAAACCATCCTTTCATTCCTATTTATACAGATGGTTCAAAATCTGATGACTGTGTTGGCTCTGCCATGATTTTTTGTGATTTGGTGGTTGTGCACAGAATCTTCTCTACATTTTCTTTGTTTACTGCTGAACTGTACATTACTTCTCTTGCCCTGGATCACATAGAAGCTAAGCAGTACTCAAATTTCACTATTTATACTGACTCGTTTAGTTCTCTATTGGCTTTGGAATTGCTTTAATTAGTTCACACCCTGTTATTGCCTATATTCAAAATCAGTGGCTCATTCCTTTTTAACATCTACTTCTATCTATTTTTTCTGGATACTGGGCCACGTTAGTATTCGCAGGAATGAACTCTCCAACATTGCAGCTAAGTCTGTTTGTTTTGACACTATCACTGCTGTGACTCTCAACCATTTTAAACATGTTCTGTCCCAAGGTTTGTCCATAATGTTAGAATGTCTGCCTTGGTAATGTTTTTAGTTTTTTAATATGGCTCCCTTTTAAAATCGCAGTTCATCTTGTTCAATTTGAAATTAGAAACTGGCCGTAACATTAAATAACTCAAAACCAGGACTGGAAAGGCCAGCTTCAGGTGACTAATGTTGCTGTTTGAACTACCTGTTAGCAATCCTGGCGAGTTATTATTATAATTTTGCTCTGCATCTTTTAAAACCTTTTAATTACTTTCCTTTTTGAAAATGGTCATAAAGTCAAATAACTCGGAACCAGGACTGGAAATGCCAACTTCAGGTGACTAACTGTGGTTTTTGTACTTGCCTGTTCATCTTCATGGTGAGTTATGATTATTACAGTTACACTACAAATAGTTTTTTATGACTTGAATTTCTGTAGTTTTTCTCTTTCGTTGTACACTAAATGTAAATGTTAGTTTTATGCTATTTGTTTGTTTTTTTTAAAGTTTGTTTTGTTTTATCTTAATTTCCTTTTATGAACATTTCTAAACTTACTTTAATTTTAACCTTTTATTGGATGTTTGGCACAGATAGCCTAGCTGCTTTGTGCCATAAAACACCAAAACAACCAGCCTTTTATATTTCTTATTCAAATTTTCCATCTTATAATTTCCCTACTGCTTCTGCAGGTAGATTTCTCATGGTATTGTTGAAAAAAAAGTGAATATGAATCTTTACAAAATTAATTTTGCTATTTAAAGGTTTAATAGTTTATTGTGGAGTTCTTTTAAAAATTTTAATTTTTGACTAACAGCTTAATTATTTTTTCAGGAATATTTTAAGCTTCGATCTCAGGCAGTAGCTCAGCTTAAGATTATCGGGCATGACCCTTATCCTCATAAGTTTAATGTATCTGTTTCACTAACGGAGTTTATTAAAAATTACAACCACCTTCAACCAGGAGAAGTGTTAGAGGATGTTACTGTTAGTGTTGCTGGTCGAGTGCACGCTAAACGAGAGTCTGGAACCAAGCTGATTTTCTATGACTTGAGGGGTGAAGGAACTAAAATTCAAGTAATGGCTAATGCAAAGTAAGTTTTGAGGGTTATAGAATTAAAAATATACAAAAAAAGAAGGTTTCTATTATGATTCTGTAGTTTAATATGACAGAGAAATATTAATAAAAATTAAAATATAAAGTAACTTTTAAATTTCTTAGTAATTATTATCTGTAAAAAATTGTTTTTCTTAATTGATATAGCCATAAATAAATCGATAAATAACTGGTAAAAATAAAAAAATATTGTATTCTATATGATATGTAATTCAATAAAATGATCTGTAAATATGAAAATAAAGTAATATATTACTTAGAAAATATAGTTAAGTATAATAACCCAAAAAATGAAAGTAAAACATAATATATTACTTGCAAGATGAAATTATTTCTGAGGTAATTGAAACTTGTGTTCTCTAACTCTAAATTATGTTAAAGTATTAAACAATCTTGTAAAACTTATACTGTTATAAATATTACTCAGAGCTGCCTTTTACATTTACTCAACTAAAACTTCATTTGCAATAATTAAACAAAATGTTTAATTCTGACAACAGATCTTCATAGTTTACCACTTGATTTGACAAGAAATGTTGATCAGAGAAGCCTTTCTTAAGCAACATCTTGTTTCCATATTCATTTACCTTGAGAAGGCTTATGATACTATGTGGAGCTAAAGCATTTTGTGAGACCTCCACTCAAGTGGGTTGTGTAGCCATTAACCCACTCTTATTTAAAACTTTTTAATGGATCAGTGATTCCAAATCTGTATGGATTTTTCTATTCTTTTCCACAGGAACTTGGAGTGCTTCAGGGCTGTAGCTTGTGTGTTACACATTTCACTGTGATGATTAATGCTGTCACTTCACATCTTTCACACCTTCCTCCTACCATTGCACACAGGCTTAATGTTGACATCTTCCACATCTCATGTCAGTCGTTGAGTGTGAAGTTTATTGAGTGGTAACTTCAAACTGCTCTGTCATTTGTTGAAGTAGACCACAGCAAATGGTTTTACCTTTTCTTTTTCTACAACTGTTTTAATGTATTTTTGTTACCAGTCCAGAATTCATCCATATCCTGAACTCCATTTTGGTGATGTTGATATTCCTCTGATTCCTAAGGCAAAACTTTTTGGGGCTTATCAGTGACCGTCAGCTGACCTTCATTCCACACATCAAATAGCTACGTGTGAAGTGTACAAGGACACTGAACATCCTCTGTCTTCTCTCCTCCACCACTTAAATAGTGAATCAATGTTTTGCCCTATAAATATATCATGCCCTCATTCAATTGAAACTGAACTATTGGTCTCTGGTCTTGCCAGGATCTCAACCTTGAATATGTTAGACCCCTTCTACTATTTCAAGCTTAGGCTCCACACAGTTGCTTTCTGCACTTCTCCAGTCCACAATTTGTACTGTACACTGAGTTCCATGGACCTTCTCTTCACCTCCACTGCTAACAACTTTCTTTAGAGCATGCTTCAAAACTCCAATCCTCCCTATAGCATCCCACCTGAGGTTGTGTTTTTCTTTCTCATTGGGTTATCCTCTTTTGGAATAGATTGTCTGCCTTTTTTAAATTTGGTTTTCATGTCTGAGCACAGTTAGCTGAATTGGGTTTGTCCTTGGATGAAGTTGTATCCACAGGTCAGTCCATCCCACCATGGTTTATTATCATCCTTACCTGTAACCTTTTTTTTTTTTTAAGTTAGTTGAATAATGCCTTTACTTCCAATTGGAAGTATAGTCTATTATTTGCTGAACATCCATTAAACCATTCTTCTGTTCACATTTATATGGATGGTTCAAACTCAGGTGACTGTAGACTCTGCCATGGTTTGTTATGGTTCATTGCTGGCTCACAGGATCCCATCTACAATTTCTGTGTTTGTTCTCGAGTTGTATCTAATTTCTCTTGCCCTGGATTATGTAGATGCTATGCGGCACAGCAATTATACAATTGACTCACTTAGCTCTCAGTTGTATCTGGAATCATTTAATGTTCGTTTTCACCTTGTTGAAATTGATATTCAAATCTGACAAGCCCATTTTTCTTTCTTTTTGTTTCTGTCCTGTTTTTCTGAGTACCAGGCCATATCGATATTTGTATGAATGAACTTACTGACACCACAGCCTAGCCTGTCTGTTCTGGTGCTATTATTGTTGTGGCTGTCTTGTATTTGGACTATGGTTTTGATATGAAGGCTCAGCTCTGTGCCAGTTAGAAGTTGACTTGAAGTGAGCAACATGATAACAAGTTTATCCAGATTAAACTTTTTGTTGCTCTCTGACAATCTTGTTTCCATAAGTATTGGAAGAAAGAAGTTGTCCTGAAAGTTTACTACAGTTTTTTAGCTTATCATTTTCTTTTATCTGGGACTGATGCACCAATGTGTGGCCTTTGAGACAATCAAGTGATAACAGCCCACCTTTTACTGTAGTGCCATTGTTATGACATTTATCAATGGCACCATTGTAGGATGTTTTTACCTTGGGTTTACCCATTATACTGGACCGTGTCAATGGTGATGGTGACATTCTCCATCTTACTTTTGTTTTTAACTGTTTACAGGCTGTTGGCCTTTTTAATTCTTGTTTTTTACCTGTTTTATGAACCTTTTTTGTTTTACCTTGATTTATTTTTATATTTTATAATGATTTTACTTTTACATTTCTTTTACCATTTGTTTGGTGCAGGTAGTTTGGTTGCTTTGCACCAATAAATGGTTAACAACAGCAACAACTAACTACCATTATAAAATAAAATATATTTGTTAATTATTAAATTTAACATTAGCTGTCATATACAGGAATTGTCAAATGGTTGTTAATGATATCTAAGAAAAGGATTTATGTAAAGTGTTTTATGGGTTTGTTTGACATATTTATAGATTCTATTCTTCAGAAGAAGAACTTACCAAAGTGAATGCCAAGCTCAGAAGAGGTGATATAATTGGTATTAAAGGATACCCAGGTAAAGATAAAAGAAATATATGAGATATCATTGTGAAAATACAACTGAAGTTTTGTTTGTTAAATAAAATTGTAGTTTTTTAATGTTTGTACACAGATGTCAACAAAATTAATGTAGTTTAAATAATACTAAAGAGCAAAAGCCTTGATTTCTAATTGTAAAAAAGGATAAACAATTTTTCCTGCAGGAAAAACCAAGAAAGGAGAACTGAGTATCATCCCAACATGTATGGAACTCTTGGCACCTTGTTTACACATGTTGCCTCATTTACATTTTGGTCTAAAAGATAAGGTAAGTGAGAACTGGTGTAACAAACTAATGGCTTATTGATAATATGGTTTCTATCAAGTTTGAAATAAATGTAGCAATTTTTTTTAATTTCAGGTTAATAGTTATGATATTGTTTTCATACACCTATAAAATAAGATAACTAGAGAGTAACAGAGTTGGAATAAAGTTATAAAAGTATTAGGGCATAAGAGAATAATGAACTCCATGTGAGCTTTTAAACTTCCAATAAAAATGTGTAATGAAATATATCATGATTTGAATCAAAAGGTTCAAGTCAGGATATACCATTGAAATGCTTTGCATTTTTATATATGGAAGTGTTATAAGTGTGATTTGATGACAAGTAACTGCAATGAAGGCAAATGCTTGTGACTGGTTTCCTTCCTTTTTATCAACCACTCTAAACATTTTCTGATCTAACCATTTAAGACATGCTCTGTAAGGTACCAAAAAGATTGAAAATTGAAAATAGCAATACTAGCACAATAAACACATCGGCATCAAAGAATTTGTGAAACATACTACAGTAAATGGAATAGTGTTAACATAACATCAAAACTATACCACTATGAACATGGAGCAAATAACAGAATGACAATTTTGTTGGCACAAGTGCTACATCATAAGTAGGAACATTCTCCAATTAACACGAATAGTTTCAAATTAACAACTCATCATAATTTGCTTTAGGTGTAAATTACCACTTTATATTGTATCAGACATTTGACAAAACATCTGTTTTCTGTGGATCTTAGGAACAATTATCTGTAAGTTTTGAATAATATTTATGCAACGATCTCTTCATCATTTACATACATTCATAATGGTTGTTATTTTATATTTTTATACTAAACTATATTACAGCAAGAAATACAGTTTCAATATGAACATTGCCAGCAAAATTATCGTTATATGAAATGTAATTTTTACATTTTCTTCTCATCTCTTCAGTTGATTAGCTGCTGTAATTCTTTGTAACAGATTATTTCTTTTATAGTTCAAGTTTGATACAGTGGTACCTTGGTTTACAAACAAATCCCTTCTCGAACAATTCAATTTTCAAACATATCGTTTGAGAAAAAAATGTCTCAGTTGTCGAACATGAACTCGGTTCCTGAATCAAGTTGTCGTGGCTTGAACTCCCAAAATAACTTGACTGATGACCCAAAAGACCCTTCGACCATTTTTGGCCCACACCAAGCTTGTCCAAAACATTTTACCGACACCTGTCGCTTAGTCTACACCCCCACTAAAATCTGCTATGAATGTTCTCGTTTTTCTTTTTGTTGTTGTTGTTTTTCTAAATATTCTGATTAAATAAGCCACTATTGGGTCAAACAAGGATAATGAAAGCAGAACACCAAAAAGAAAAGTTGTTGGAGCCACAATAGAGGTGAAAAAAGATCTCATAGCGAAGTATGAGAGTAGTATTCACATATCTGACCTTGCTACACAGTTTGGTATGGTGAAGTCTACAGTCTGCACCATACTGAAAAATAGAGGTCATCAAAGAAGCTGATGTTGCATAGGAAGTGACAGTGCTTACTAAACAAAAATCACAAACAATGGAAGAGATAGAAAAACTGTTGTTGATTTGGGTAAACGAAAAACAGTTAGCTGGTGATAGCATTTCTGAGACCATCATTTGTGAGAAAGCAAAGCAGTTGCATGCTGACCTCCTGAAAAACACCCCTGGAATGAGTGTTGATACAAGTAATGTGTTTAAGGCTAGTAGGTGGTGGTTTGAAAAATTTAGGAAGAGAAGTAGCATACATAGTGTGGTGAGACATGGGGAGGATGCCAGGCAGAAACAAACCTCATTAGACAAGTTTTTAGTGAGAAATAGGTCCAGTGATTCTCAAGCAGGTTGTAGCTGTGCAAAGAGACAGAAAAGAGAAAGAACCCCAGAAGGAGAATTACCTGACGTTTTTGTGGAAGGTGACTCTCCTTCTAAACAATAGTAACCCTCCTACTCTCCACGTACCACACCACCTTTCACTTATGCCATCAGCTATTTTCAGCACAGGTAAAGTGCAGTTAAATTTTCATTTATTGTGTTTATATTTTTTGTGGCTGGCTTTATGCATGTAAGTATTATTATACAGGTATAAATAAGCAATATTTTTAATTAAAATGCTTCATAATGCAATATTTTTGGAGTTCTGTCACGGATTACTTTAATTTACAGTATTTCTTATGGGAAAAATTGATTCGGTTTTTGAACAGCCTTCTGGAATGGATTAAATTTGAGAACCAAGGTACCACTGTATATTGCTTTTACTTTATGTTACAGAAGACATTGTAGCAACTCTACTAAATTAAGGTCTTCCATCTCTTCTTATAGTCAGATTTTGGCAATAACTAGAATAAAGTTATGCTTTAAACATACAAACTGCAGCAAAGTATTTTATGTTAATAATACTGTTGAAACACATTTGCCTCATTAATGCATTTATGTGATATTTTATCATGAACAGCAATGGACCATTTAGATCCTTCATGGCTGAATTACACTCCCACCAGTATGGAAAAGTAAAGATTTTATTTATTTATTTTTTTTTATCAGAAATCATCTGTTCCTTTTCTTGTAAGGTGTTGGCCTCCATTGCTGAAAATATTAACTAATTTTATAAACTAATCATGTTGCTCGAAAAATAAAACTATCTTAACTGGAGAATTGTCTGTCTGTCTGTCTTTTGTCTTCCTGTCCAGTTTTTTTTACAGCACATGGAAATAAGCATTGATTCCTGGGTTATATTAAACCTTCATTAACATCACTTCTTACACCATTTGACAAAATTTAAATTTAATACAAGTATTAATTCCAATAATGTAGAACAAGTTTGCATTTATATGTTTTATTATGAAAATATTTGGAAGTACAAAATTAAATCTGTTCTTTTTACAGTTGCTTTTATTCTTTAAGTTTTTTTTAATGTTTTCATGAAGGAAACAAGATATCGTCAACGTTACCTTGACCTGATTTTGAATGACTATGTTAGACAAAAATTTTTCACCCGGGCAAAAATAGTCAACTACATAAGGAACTTTCTTGATGATCTTGGATTTTTGGAGGTAAAGCTTCACAATGATTTTGTTTTTGTGATTTAATGTATTTCATATTTTTGTTAAACCTTATTTTAATATGTTCCATAATTGGTCTCTTGTAATTTATATTCATTTTGAAGATGGTTTTATTACATATTTTTTTCAAAATGGTTGCTATGATCTTGGATAGTTAAAGTAATATATACTAGTACTTGCTAAATGTAACTCTGCCACAAGATTTCTTTATTTTAAATGGAAAACCCTTTGGTGTGGGTTCCTGTACATATTGAGGTGACCTCCCAGGGAAGGTCCTGTTCTTTCAGTTTACCTCCTCTGGGATCTAAACATCCACCAAGGTGTTTGCCATGTAAGGTGACCTGTGAAGGGGAGAAGAAGATTCTGGTGGTTGAGGGGTCCAACCCTCATACACCACTTTGGCCTTGAATTGCCTTAGACGGGTAACCTTGGGGTGGCCCCTTTTGGGTCATCCGGCTGCTCCATTTGGACTAGGGTCAACCAAGTGTTGGATGTTATCAATAGGTGTTGTGGACATTGTATCTTATGCTGGCGTTTGGGTATAGTGCTCACAAAACCCTGGCATTGGGTCTGTTGGTGGATAACATTGCTGTGTCCACTGGTCAGCCCATCTCACAGTAGCTTCTTACAGCCCCTAATTGTGACCTATCTGTAAGTTATATGAGAAAAGCAGACAGTCCTAATTGGAAATATTGTCTGTTCTATGCTGAACATCTTTCAAATCATCATTCCATTCCTGTTTATACAAATGGTTCAAAATTATATGACTGTGCTGGCTCGTGCCATGGTTTTTTGTGGTTTGGTGGTTGTGTGCAGAATCCCCTTTACTGCTTTTGTATTCACTGCTGAACTGTATGCTATTTCTCTTCCCCTGGATCACATAGAAGCTAAGCAGTACTCAAATTTCACTATTTATAGTGACTCGCTTCATTCTCTACTGGCCTTGGAATTACTTCACATTTGTTCACACTCTGTTGTTGCCTATATTCAAAATCAACTGGCCTATTCCTCTTTAAAGTCTACTTCTGTTTAGTTTTTCTGGATACGGGGTTACATTGGTATTTGAGGGATAGAGCAAGCCAACTCTGCAGCTTAGTCAATCTGCACCATTTTAAGCATGTTCTGTCCCAAGGTTTGTCCATAACATTAGAGAATGTTATTGATGATGGTGGCACTGTCTACCTTGGTAATGTTTTTAGTTTTTTAAAGGCCATTAATCTTTTTAATACCATTTTAGTTTTTTAATTTATACATTTCACCTTTTTAATGTAGCTCTCTTTTGAAAACCACAGTTCATCTAGTTTGATTTGAAACTAAATAACTCGAAACCAGGACTGGAAAGGCCAAATTCAGGTGACAAATACTGCTGTTTGAACTACATGTTAACCATCCTGGCAAGTTATTGTTATGATTTTGCTCCACATCTTTTAAAACCTTTTTATTACTTTCCTTTTTGAAAATAGTCATAACATTAAATAACTCTGAACCAGGACTGGAAAGGCAAACTTTAAGTGACTAACGGTGGTTTTTGTACTTACCTGTTAGTCTTCCTGGTGAGTTTAGATTATTACAGTTATGTTACAGATAGTCCTTTACAACTTGAATGACTGTAGTTTTTCTCTTGATGTTGTAGACTAGATGTAAATGTTGATTTCATGTTATTCATGTGTATAAAGATTTACTTTAATTTACTTTTACAAATTTTATTAAATTTACTTTAAACTTTTTACAAGATGTTTGGCACAGATAGCCTAGCTGCTTTGTGCTGTAAAACACTAAATCAACCACCCAATATATGGAAAATATAAGCAGTCATAAGGTCAATATATTCATAAAACTGTAAAGGTAATTAAATTAACAAACCTTATAAGCTTTAAGGTGGAAACTGGAAAAGGTTATACTAAATATTTTAGACATTAATTGATTAGGTAAAGATTAAACATAATTTAAAAAAAAATTTTTTTTTAACAGTAGAGTATGTAACTGTTGGCATTTTATATATCTCTTACCCACATTCTTTACAATTCTTAGATAGACATGTAAACATTCTGTCGTTAACCAAAGATAACTTTATCAAGTATGTGAAAAACATCTATGGCTACAGATAAAAATCATTAACTTTTTAGCTTTGGAAATAAATTATCAACCAACCAAAATTTAGTAAGCAATTGGGTGGATTCTGCATGCTGTTGCTCAAAATAAATTAGTGCTCACCATGTGGGTGTTCCACAATTGCTTGTCAATTTACAATCACACCATGTTGTGTGTTCCACAACTGCTTGTTAGTTTATGATCACATCATATGGTGCATTCCTCTGCACAGTGAATAAGTGTAAAAAAAATGTTTAACTTTGATTTATTCATAAAGATGAATGAAATTCAAGAGTTTGTGATGAAACTGTGTTGGTGCAGATTATTTTGTAGGATCATAAACTGCTTTATTGTTATATTTTTTCTGCAAAAACTAAAAATAATTAATTATTTTAATAATTTTAATAATTTTAATAATTAAATTATTAAAACCAAATGTGTCATTGTTTATACAGGTAGAAACACCCATGATGAATATGATTGCAGGTGGAGCCACTGCAAAGCCTTTCGTTACTCATCACAATGAGTTAGGCATGGATCTTTACATGAGAGTTGCTCCAGAACTTTATCACAAAGTAAGAATTTCTATTTCATTAAGAAACTATTGTTTCTAGATATATAAGCTTTGCTCATTATTTTTGTCCTAAATTATTGTTGTAAATTTTTTAAGTATAAAGTTAAGTAAGACATGCCTCAAATAAAAATGTTTGACATCTTTATTTATATCATATAACACATTATAATGGTATCAAAAATAAAAGTTATATTGGAGATATTTTTATAGCATGTAAAATGAAATATATTTATGATCTGACCTATTTTACATATTCATTATTTTTATTACAGGAATTTAACAATTATATAATATCTTAGTGTATAACATATTGGTACCTGAATGTATACTCAACTATGTCAAGCTCACTTTGAAAAAGTAATGCTATGATGTATTAGTCCCACTGTCAAAAATTCTGATATTTCCTAAACATGATTCAGCTAAATGTCCACAACACAAATAGTACAGTATCTTTCAAGTGTATAACGGAAAAGAAATTTTGAAAATTTCATATTTTATCTTAATTTGTAGGATTTGGTATTCTAATTTAATTTTTTAAATAAAATAATTTTTATTGTTTAAAAGTGTAAAAGATCCATATTTCAGAGAATATGCTTATGACATGCGATAGTAAAGTGTGTAATCCTTGGTGTGGATTTCTGCATGTGGTGAGGGGACCTCCCAGGGAAGGTTCTATTTTTTCAGTTTACCTCCTTTGGGATCTAAACATCCATCCACGAAAATGCCATGCATGGTGACCTGTGAAGGGGAGGAGAGGATCCTGCTGGTTGAGGGGTCCAACCCTAACACACCACTTTGGTCTTAAATTCCTGTATACAGGCAGCTTTGGGGTGTCCCCCTTCGGGATATTTGGTTGGTTCACTTGTGCTAGGATCAACCATGTACCAGTCTTGGATGTTCTTAACTTGTGTTATGGATGTTGTATCTGATGCTGGTGTTTGGGGATAGTGTTCACGAAACCCTGTTGCTGCTGCAGTGTCCATGTTTGGCTTTGTAGTGCATCCCCTCCTAGAATTTCATGGTGGGTACCAAAATATTTCTCTTTTTATGGATCCTTCAAATAAAAACTTAAATAATTGAAAAAACAGTCCATAGAAAAGTGACCACGTTCAGAAGATTCTGAGTAGCAGTCTCCAACATCTTTAACACCTGTACTTTGTTTTCTTATGCTACATTCTCTTTCAGGCAAACCTTTAGGGTAAATGTCTCCTTTTTTCATTCAGAAAAAACTAGAGACACTTGCTGGCACTCCAAAGTCTATAAAGAAGCTTTGATCTGGTGACATAATATTGGTGGAAACATTCACATCTAAACACAGTGAACTCCTCCAGCATTCAAAGACAATATACCTATTAGGGTTACACCTCATGCTACTTTGAATTCATCACGAGGAGTTATTGTTGAGAGGGATTTGAAGAACATTCCTGAGTCAAAGATTCTTGTTGGTTTCTCCAGCCAAGGAATTTCTGCAGTGAAAATGGAATTACAATGCCAACCAGTATCTTTGTTCTGACATTTACATCAACACGTCCACCTGCCACCATCAAAGCAGGGTACGGCCATACATTCATTCCACAGCAATGATCACACATCAAAGAACCACGATGCCTCTGAGTGTGAAATGCACCCTCATTGTGTCAATTGCAATGGCTCTCACTCATCCTACCTTCATTTTGCTCTAAGTGGTTGGAAGAAAAGAGGTGCAGTGTTTAAAAACGATTCATAACATTACTTACCTTCAAGTTCAAAAGATGGTGTGCACCACTCATCTCGGACGTATGCTGCTGCACTTCAGTCCACCACTGCAGTGGAGTGCAGACATATCTCTCTGTGCCTCCAAAAGAATTGATCTCAAAACAGATGAAAGGTCTTTAGACCTTCATGGTTAAAAAAGTTGCTGAATGAACTTCAACACCCATATCTGTCCCTCATACATTCCAGTAAATTCCAAGATCCACTTCTTTTCATTTCAGGTATGGGCATTTCCTCAGGTACGTCTTTCTCTACCACATCAAGATGTAAAATGATCACTCTTTCATTTTCTCAGTTCCTGGAATCGTCTTCCAACAGCAAAGGCTTGCCCATTCGATCCAAAACAAGATCCATGGAAGATGCTAGACCCCCCTCAAAGGCAGTAAAGAAAGAAGACGTGATCCTAAATAGAAGGTTTCTTCACCTAGTTTGCCTATACATAAATTTACTTGACCATCTTGATACAATGAAACTATCAAGGTTTACATTCTAATCTGGATGACATCCAAATAGTGATTGTTTCTTACCATCCTGTATGTCTCTCCTTACAGGAAACATTTGTGAAATTTGTTGATACATTTACCTTTCAGCAGTTTTCTTTGTAAAGAAATGACAGGCTGTGTGATGGAAGAGTGCGTGGAGGAGTGAGTGGCACTGTTGGTTGATCAGCATGTGCCCACCCTGTCTTTGCCACTTGACACACTCTTGGGTGCTGTAGCTATTCGTGTTTCCTTGGGTCATACCATCACCGTTTGCTCTCTCTACCTGTCATTTGGAGAGACACATGATCAATCAGACCTTGACCCTCTCATTGAACTGTTGCCATCTCCCTTTTTTATCCTATAATGGACATCATCCCCTCTGGGGAAGTGCTGACATGGATAAGGAGGGATTACTTTATAGAGTGTATGCTCTCTGTTCACAACCTTTCTCTTTTCAATAGCAGGTCTTCTACTTATTTTCATGCACCAAGTCAGTCCTTTTCTTCTATCGATCTCTTAATTTGCTCCTTGTCACTATTGTCTCATTTTTCATTGAGGGTTGATAATAATCTACAAAGCAGTGATCATTTTCCTATAATTTTGAGAGAGAATGGCCATGGTTGATATCACCTGACCCACATGCCCAAGTGGAAGCTGAATTAAGCAAACTGGTCCTCTTTCACTGCTTTCACAGAACTTGATTCTACCATCAATAGATGACTGTGTGGCAGCAGTGACTGACTGTATTATACTAGCAGCTGCTCAATGTATTTCTAAAATCTCAGCTTGTTTTTCCATGATATCCTCATTCGTAGTGGAATCTTGTTTGCTATATGGCATTAAAGGCTCAAAAACTGGCCTGGATTACTTTTCGTAGGTATTCCACCCTATCACTGCATTGCTGTCCAGCAGGCCTGTGCACATGCTCAGTATGTAAGATATCAAAGCCAGAAGGAATTTTGGATTAAGTTCACAATAAGCATATCTTTTACCAATTCTAGAGTCATGTGGGACAAGATTTGAAAGGTCAGTGAGCAATATAATTTTTTCTCCCTCTTTTTCTCTGGTGGCCAGGAAGTAGCTGATACCTCGAGCATCGTTGATACTCTAGATGAAGGCTTTGGCCAGGTGTCTAGCACTTCTGCTTCTTTCTTCACCTTCTTAGCCATTAAGACTTGGGCAGAGCGATCACCTCTTTTGTTTTCCTTCCTTGGTGCGCCATACTTTTTCAGAACAAAAGATTTGCCATTGCTCCTTTTGGCATCTGTTTTCAGGTGCTATTAGATAAATTGGATATGTCCTTGGATAACACTGCTGTATCCACTGGTTAGCCCATCCCACCATGGCTTCTTACAGTCCCCAAATGTGATCTATCTTTAAATCATCTAAGAAAAGCAGGCACTCCTTATTAAAATACTGTCTGTTATTTGCTGAACTTCTTTCAAACCATCCTTCCATTCCTATTGATACAGAGGGTTAGAAATCAGGTGACTGTGTGGGCTTTGCCATGGATTGTTGTGGTTTGGTGGTTGTGCGCAACAGCTTTTGTATTCACTGCTGAACTGTATGCCATTTCTCTTGCCCTGGATCACCTAGAAGCTAAGCAGTACTAAAATTTCACTTTTTATACTGACTCGCTTAGTTCTTTACTGGCCCTGGGATCGCTTCACATTAGTTCACACCCTGTTCTTGCTGATATTGAAGACTGACTGGCCCATTTCTCTTTAACATCTACTTCTATCCAGTTTTTCTAAATACCACGCCATGTTGTTATTTGCGAGATTGACCTTGCCGTCACTGCAGCTAAATCTATGCTCTGGCACTATCACTGCTGTGCCTGTTCCATACAAGGCTGTATTTAAGACTCATCAGTTGGCAGTCAACTTGGGGTGAGCAACCTGAAAATAAGGTTTTCCAAATAAAACTCTATATTTTACTTTGGCCGTCATGCTTCCATAAGGATCAGAAAAAGATAGTTCTAACTAGACTGCTCATTGGTCATAGTTTTCTAACTCATCGTTTTCTTTTATCTGGAACTGATGCACCAATATGTAGTTTGTGTAACACTCAGGTCTCAGTAAACCAAATTTTACTTTCTTGCCATCGTTATGACTCTCAATGACAGTGCCATTTTAAACATCTTCTGCCCCAAGGTTTGTCCATAACGTTAGACATTGTTATTGGTGATAGTGACTTTATCTGCCTTGGAAATATTTTTTAATTTTTTAAAAGCCAGTAATATTTTTATGCTATTTAAGTATTTTTAATTTATACATTAGTCCTTTTTAATCAGTTTCACTTTTAGAAATCACAGTCCATCTAGTTCAATTTGAAATTAGAAAATGGTTGTAATGTTAAATAACTTAAAACCAGAACTGGAAAGGCCAAGTTATAAAATATTAACAAATGTTTTGTATGAAACAAACTAACTTTGCAAGGTAATTAGTCTTCAGATCTTATAACACCTGGAATGAACAACTACTACATGACTTTGAGCCTTTGTTTATAAAAGCTCTTTGTCTTCTAGGGCATACTTTACTTTGAAAAAAAACTGGCATTTGCTCTTCTAAGGTTTAATAACCCAAATACTAGAGAACAAAATATATATTAAGTTGCCCAGAAATATCAGAATTCTTATGATGACAATTTGAAGCTGAATATTGAGTAACTAATTATTGGATTAATCCAACACTTGTTGCTTACAAGGTGTCTCAATTGTCTGCTGTTTCAACTGGAAGGAAGTTTTGCAACCCTCAAGCCAGCATGGACAAGAGGGACTTTCATCTAATTTTGTTCTAAGACTTCAAACTTGGAAGAAGACTAATGAAACTACATATGGAACATCAACTAGACATTCGGTCACGGATCTTTTTTTGAATGTACAGTTCAGCGTTGATTTCAAAGGTTTCAATATGGAGGTGAAAGTCTTGAAGACCACAAAAGTCATGGAAAGAAACCATTCTTTGATGAAAACATATAAAAGGAAGCAGTTGAGACAGACCCTTGCACAACACTACATGAGCTTGCAGAAAAGCTAGGCACAAGCAAGTTGAGTGTTGCCAACCACCTGAGTGCAATTGGAAAGATGAAAAAGTTGTATAAGTGGGTTCCGCATAAGCCAACAAAATTATTATGAGATCTTTCAAAGATAACGTCCCAAAAATTGAATGAATTTGGAATTGAAGTTCTGCTTCATTCACGTTATTTCCCAGTCCTTTCCCCTACAGATTTTCATTTTTCAAGCACTTTGACAACTTTTTGAACAATAAACACTTTCAAAACCATGCAGATTCAGAAGAAACTTTGATCAAGGTTATTGACCATAGATTTCTTACTGTTTTACAACACTGGTTTATACTTTTTCAGACTTCACAGTTAAAAAACTACATTTATTTCTGGACAACCTAATACTTGAATAACATATTTAGCATAATGTATATATTATTTTATCCTACTATCTGTAAATAAGTAGAACTTTTCATTTTAAAAGTTAATACACAACAACTTGAGATTTGACAACAAAGAATATATTTCAAAAAAATTCAACTTATTAAGTCTTGACTACAAAATTTAATTACTTGCTATTCTAACATATTCATATTTTATTTAGATGTTGGTTGTTGGAGGCATTGACAGGGTGTATGAAATTGGCCGACAGTTTAGAAATGAAGGCATTGACTTAACACACAATCCTGAATTTACGACTTGTGAATTTTACATGGCCTATGCAGATTATAATGATCTCATGGAGCTTACAGAAACAATGATTTCAGGTATTTCTAGTTCTCTGTTGAATTTTTTTTTTTCAGTTGCAAAGTAAAATTATTATTATCTTTAATTTTCATGTGAGTTCAGAATAGTTTTATTTCTTCTCAATTTCATAAAATAGAAATGTTTTTTTTTGTGTTATTTTTAATTTAATGTTGATTTTCTACAGAGTATTAGATATATTTGTTCTTTTTTTCTAGGAATGGTAAAGACATTTATTGGTTCTTACAAGCTAACTTACCATCCTGATGGCTATGATGGTGAACCAGTGGAGATTGACTTTACACCTCCTTTCCGTCGGGTAAAGATGATTCCAGATTTGGAGAAAGCATTAGGTGTCAAGCTTCCAGATCCTAGAGACCTAGATTCTTCTGGTAAAGCCTGTTTGAATTAAGTTATTTGCACCTTGTTGAGTTTAAAGCAAAATTTTGCAAAAGTTAGGACATTCATATTTATATTTATTTTCAGCTTCCTTTTTTTTTTGATAGATGGTGTACTTTGCAATCTGTTTACAAAAATGTAAAATAATTTCTGTTTTATATAACATTTCTCTTTCACTTTTTATTAATTCTTATGTCAAAGAATTCATTGTTAACTTTTTTATTTTTTGTGTTTTTCTAGTTTGGTATGTTACTTATGAAACTTTGAAAAATATTAATTGAAACTAAAATAAGCTGTCGAAATTCTGAAGCAGAACTGTTGTATCTATTTCAACTGGAACTAGGGGTATTACAGTCTTTGAAATTTGAATTTTGTTTTGCTAAACATTAAAGATTAGAAATGGTTAATGAGTCATTGCAACTTGCCAAAATAAGAAAAAAATGTTTGTTAGTTTTCATTTGCTAAGTTACTTATTAAACTCCTTCATAGTTGAAAATATATGGATCAAAATTCAAGCTCTTAAAATATAATTTGTTTTTTTCTAGGTTTCATTAGTAATTACTTAAATACCAAATATTTTAAACATTATGTTCTTCATTTTAGATAATAGATTTGGAAGTAAGATAGAGTTCATTTATTGTTTTAAATCTGTTATTGAATATTTGTTTTTGTTTCCTTTTTTTTGCTGTGTTAGAATGCAACCATATTTTATCTAACCTTTGTGAAAAACATGGAGTAGAATGCCCACCACCCAGGACAACAGCTAGGTTACTGGACAAGGTGGATATCAATAATCGTATTAGTCTTTATAATAATTTGAAATTACATCAAATTTCTGGTATTCAGCAATAATAGAAGATACATTTTATATTAAATTTGTAGTTTTTCTTTCTAAAAGTGACTATAATGCTCTAAAACAGTTAGTAAAGAAAACCATAATAGTTAAGACTTTCTCTTGGTTTTGGCTCAACTAACTCTGAAAGAAATATAACTTAATTATGGGACTTGGGTAGTGCAATTCATTGTATTTACTATATGATTTGTTTTATTGCATTTTGTAAAAAAACAAAACATTATGCTGGATGAAATAGTTTTAAGTTTCAGAATAATTTTCAACAATATTTTATTTTTATATATAAAAATTACTTCTCCATTACCAGTTATTGTGTTTAGTTGTAAGTTATTGTTTTATAGTTGATGATTTTTATTACTACAAGAACTGTCTTGTTATATGGCACCATTGAATCCCGTTAATAACTTTTATCTCTACACCATCTTTCTTGTGATATAATAATATTCTTTTGAATTCTCCTAAAGCCCAGCTTTAAAAAACAGCCCAAGTCTTATCTTCTGGATGTCTGGATAGAGAAAGTTCAGATCTCTTTACATCTGTGTAAACAAAGTTGTCTTAGTAATAAATATGTAGTTTCTCAGTATGTTAACCCACCATATTTCCTGTAAGATGAAGAAGGGATCTGAACAGAAAGTTTTAAACACTCAGGAATAAATTAGATATATATATTTTTTGTAGTTAGTATCTTTTTGACATTATTTTTATACGTGATTGTTTTCTTGTTCAGTGAAGAGTAACAAACTTTTTGGATGATTTAATTTTCATTAAATACAATGTTAAATGTCATATTCAGACAACACACAAAAAAGAAATATTTATTGAAAAGAAAATTGTCACAAAAAGTTTTGGGTATTGCAGGTTGTGAGGGCAGATGCTATTGTGTTGCAGATGAATTTGGATTAATTAGTTTATAAAAGGCAGATGGCTTTTATTTATACTAAATAAAAGTTTGCCTCAGTGTGGATTCCTGTACATGGTGAGGGGATCTCCCACGGAAGGTTCTATTCTTTCAGTTTACTTTCTCTGGGATCTAAACATCCATCCACATGTTTGCCATGCATTTGTGACCCATGAAGGGGAGGAGGTGTCCAACTATAACACACCACTTTGGTGTTGAATTCCTGTATACAGGCAGCCTTGGGGTGGTCCTCCCTGGTTCACTTGAGCTAGGGTCAACCAAGTACCAGTGTTGGATGTTCTCAACAGGTGTTGTTGGCATTGTATCTGATGCTGGTGTTTAGGTACAGTGCTCACAAAACCTTGGCATTGCTGCAGTGTCCTTTTTAGGCACTGTAGTGCATCCCTTTGTAGGACTCCTCAATGGGTAAAGTCAGTAGTCACTGAAAAGTAGCTTCTTTTTTGTGGATACCCCTCTTTCTAACTGAAGAAATAAAAATGAAAGAATTAAAAAAAAACAAATTATTGGAAAATGACTATGCATGGACAACTCTGTTGTACAATCAACATTACAGCTAGATTCTACACTTCAGTTTCTGATTCTGCATTCTTTATCTGAGAAATCCTTGGGGCAAATGTCTCCACTGTTCATTCAAAGGGATTAGAGGAACTTGCTCGCTTTCCAAACTCAGTAAAGAAGTTGCATTCAGGGTTCATTTTGGTGGAAACACCTTCACAACAGCATACCAAACTTCTTTTGAAATCAAAAGCCCATTGGGGATATACCCATTGAAGTTACTCCCCATGCAACTTTGAATCCTTCCATAGGTGTTGTAGCTGAGAGGGATTTAAACAACATTTCAGAGTTGGAAATCCTTGCTGGTTTCTTTAGCCAAAGTGTTACCATTGTATGCTGGATATTTAGTTGTAAAGATGCAATTATGGACCTACCAATGTTCTGATATTAACGTTTAAATTGCCTCATTCTCCTGCTACAGTCAAAGCAAGTTATCTGAACTGCAAGGCTTTACATTCCTTACCCTCTCAGATGTTTCCAGTGTCAGTGGTTTGGTCACTCAAAAACATCATGTCGTGGTTCTATGGTATGTGCTCGTTGTGGTGGTGATGGCAACCTGAAACAACATTGTCTTAACTGTAGTAGCCCACACCCTTTTTACTCTGTTTCTTGTCCTAAATGGGGAGAAGAGAAAGAGGTGCAATGCTTAAAGACTGTTAATAATATCACCTTCTCAGAGGCTTAGAAATTATTGTCCCCAACTCTATCTTGGACATATGTGTTGCACTACATTCCACTACCACAGTGGGAGTGCAGACAGATCTTTTCATTCCTCCAACAGTGTTGTTTGCAAAACATCTTAAGAATATTGTGCCCTCCATAATTAAAAAAGTTGATGCATCTATGTCTTCTTCCATCTCTGTCTCTGCCACTCCTTCCAGAGATTGCCAAGCTTCACTTCCTTCAGGTTCTAATGTTTCCTCAGGTCCATCCTCTTCTGCAGCTCCAAAATATAAATTGACCATTTGTTCATGCCCTCAATCACTGGAATCTTTTCCCACAGACAGAGACCTGTCTACCCGATCCAGGACAGGATCTGTGGAGGTTGATAGATCTTTGCCCAATAAAGAAAAAAAAACATGGTCACACACAGATCTCCTTGCCACATTCTTCTCCACGTAAATAACAATGACCACTCTAATCCAGTTGAACTGTTGAGGTTTTTGATCAAATTTAGATAACATTAAGGATTTGACTGATTCTTACCATCCTGTGTGCCTCTCCTTATAGGAAACATTTCTCAAACCTTACGATACACTCACTCTTTGTGAACTTTCCTTGTATAGAAATTACAGGTCATGTGATTGATGAGCGCGTGGAGGGGTTGGCATTACTGGTTGATCAGCGTGTGGCCACCCTGTCCTTATCACTTAATACACCCTTGGAGGCTGTAGCTATCTGTGTTTCCTTGGGTCATACCATCACCATTTGTTCTCTCTACCTATCTCCTGAAGAGACCTATAATGAATCAGCCTTGGTAGCCTTACAAAGCAGTTACCAATCCCTCTTTACGACTGGGAAATAATTCTCTTTGGGGAGGGGTTGTGCTGTAGAGCACATGCTCTTGGACCAAAACCTATATTTCTTCAATACTGGTTCTTACTGCTCTATATCTTTCTGTCTGCTCCCTTTCACTTTTTACTTACTTTTCTTGGAAAGTCAATGATAATCCACAGGGTAGTGATCATTTTGAGAGAGACTGGCTGTGGTCAATGTCATCTGACCCATGTGTCTCATTGTAAGTTGGACCAGGCTAACTGGCCTTCTCTCAGAACTTGATCTTGCCATCTGTAGATGACTGTGTGGCAGCAGCAGTAACTGACTGTATTGTCCAAGCAGCTACTCAGTGTATTCCTAAAATCTCAACACCTTTCCCACAGTATCCTTTTACTTGGTAGAATCCTGCCTGCCACATGACAAAAAAAGCTCAAAAATGGACTTGGGATACCTTTCGTAGATATCCCACACTTTTAAACTGCATTGCATTTCAGCAGACTGTGCACATGCTCGACTGGTTAGACGTCAAAGCCAGAAGGAACCTTGGATTGAATACATCTCTGGCATTTTTTCTATCACCAGTTCCAGAGTCATATGGGACAAAATTTGAAAGGTTATTGGGCAGTATCCTTCTGACCCCTTTCAATCTTGTTCTGTGATGGCCAGGAAATTGTTGGTAATCAGAGCTTTGCCAGTATTTTTGGCAAAAGCTTTTCTCATGCATTTAGCACTTCTGCTTCATCCCCCACATTCTTAACCATCAAAACACAGGCAGAACGATCACCTCTTTACTTTCAGGCTGATTGTTTTTTTACTATAATCCCTACCTTTCTTCATTGGTCTGGCAGTACATCAGTCAGACCTGATGATGTTCATTACAGGATGGTGCACCATCTCTCTTTTGCCTCTCTTGCTATTCTTCTGATTGTTTTTAACCAGAACTGGCAGGAAAGTATTTTTCCTGATGCTTGATGCCATACTATTGTACTCCCTTTTCCTAAACCTGAGAAGGATCCCAAGATTCCTTTTAACTACCATCCAATTGCTTTGACAAGTTGTCTCTGTAAGATCTTAGAGAGGATGGTTAAAGTTCATCTTGTTTGGTTTCCTCAAATCAAACAACCTTCTCTCACCTACTCAGTGTGGGTTCTGAAGACAATGCTCTTTTATGGACCATCTGATTTGACTTAAAACATCAGTCAGGAAATCTTTCTCAAATGACAACATTTTGTTTCTGTATTTTTTACCTTGATAAAGCTTATGATACAATGTGGAGGTATGTTATCTTGTCAGACCTCCACTTATATTGGTTGTGTGGCAATTTAGCAAATTTATTAAACATTGTTTAATGAATCAGCAATTCCAAGTCCATGTGGGTTCAACACTTTTGCATTTTCTTCCACGAGAACTTTTACATTTACCCTGACATTTACCCCCTACAGTCACAAATAGTCTCTTTGTTGACAACTTTCACATCTCGTGTCAGTTATCAAATATGAGGTATGATGAGTAGCAGCTACAGAATGCTTTCAATCATTTACTGATGTGGACCACAGCAAACAGATTTAAATTCTCTCTCTAAATCTGGTTGCATGCACTTTTGCCACCAATGTGGTATTCACCCCAATTCCAAGCTTTGTCTCGGAGAAGATGTGCTACCCATAGTCCCTAAGACTTGGGTCTTATTTTCACTCTAAGCTGACCTTTATTTCACACACAAAGCAGCTACAAGCCAAATTTACAAGAGCACTGAATATCCTCCATGTCCTCTTTTCCACCTCCTGAGGGGTGGATCGATGTTCCATGCTTAAAATCTATCATGCCCTTATTCAATCAAAACTAGACGATGGGTCTATGGCTCTGCCAGGACTTCAGCCTTAAATGTTGGACCTTGTTCACCATTAGGGGCTTCGATTCTGCACAGGGGTCTTCTGAACTTCTTCAGTCCAGGGTTTGTACACAGAGTCCCATGAACCCCCTCTACACTTTCGTTGTTTACAACTGTCTTAAATGTATGTTTCAAAACTTTGATCTTTACCACAGCATCTCACATGGGGTTGTTCTTTTTCCTCAGTGGGCCATACTTTTTCATAATAGATGGTCTGCTACTGCTCCTTTTGGCTTTGTCTCCAGGTGAAGTTGGTGAATTGGATCTCTTTTTGGATGATAGCAGTATCCACAGTTCAGCTCATCCCATCATGGCTAATTACTATTCCCAAATGTGACCTTTCTTTGAGTCGTCTGAAGAAGACAGATACTCCTGATTGGAATTATTTGTTGAACATCTTTCAAACCATCTTTCCATTCCCATTTATACAGATGTTTCGAGATCAGATGACTCTGTGGGCTCTGCCATTGTTTGCAGTGATTTGGTTGTTGCACACAGAATCCTCTCTACAGTTTCTGCATTCACTGCTGAATTGTATGCAATTTCCTTTGCCCTGAATTACATATAAGCTATGCAGTACACAAACTGTACTATTTATACCAATTCACTTAGTTCTCTGTTAGCCCTGGAATCACTTTATGTCAGTTCTCACCCTATTCTTGCTGATATTCAAAACCAACTGGCCCATTTTTCTTTATAATCTACTTCTATCCAGTTCTTCTGGATTACAGGCCATGTTGGAATTTGTGGGAACAAGCTCACTGACACCACAGCCAAGTCTGTCTGCCCTTGCACTACCACTGCTGTGGCTATTCCATGCATGGACTATAGTCCCGTATTCAAGGCTCGGCTCCATGCCAGTTGGCAGTCGACTTGAAGTGAGCAACGTGAAATCAAGCTTTTCCAAATAAAACTCTTTATTGAATTTTGGGCATCTTGTTTTTATAATAATTAGAAAGAGGATGTTCTCACTAGACTATGCATTTATAGCACTTTATTCTTTAGCTCATTGTTTTCTTTTATCTGGGACTGATGCACCAATGTGTTGTTTGTGTGACACTCAGGTCACAATAAGCTACCTTTTACTGTCTTACTGTTAGGACTCTCGACAACAGCACCAGTTTAGACGTGTTTTGTCTCAAGGTTTAACCCTTAACATTGGACAGTGTCACCATCACCAATGACACTGTCCATCTTACAAATATTTTTAGTTTTTTGAAGGCCATTGACCTTTTTAACACTTTTTAAGTTTTTAATTCATAAATTGTACTTAAACTAAACTAAACTAAACTATCGTGGCAGGGGTTCAGTTTAGAGAGAGAGAAATCAGAAGAGTTCTCTCTCCAACTGGGGTGTTCAGGAACTTTGTAGTTCCTCTTCGTCCCCTTTCGTGGATTGTTAATTTAAGATTAAGTGGTGTTTATTATAATTTAATAAGTTAATTGTCGTTATAATTCTTTTACTTTTTGGGTGAGAAGAGTCTCACCAAATGTTCTTTTGGGTGGAGGCAAAGGCAGCAGTGGAAAGGAAGGCCGGGACTTGTCCCGAAAGGAAGAAGTTCAGCAGATGTTAACATGAATGTAGTTTATTCGAATTTAGATCAAATCAAACGGTCCGGTTCTGGGTCTGGCAAAAAGGTTGCCTAGGCTGGGATCTAGAAATCCAATGCCTGAAGATTTTGAGGTGGGGGAAACGGGAGTGCCCCGAGAAAACCCACTTTCACACGACAGGTGCCGAAAGTTTTGCCTGTCGTGTGCCCTTTACCTGAAAAAAAAAAGAAAAAAAAAAGGGGATTAATGTTAATAACATAGGTTTTATTTGTTTAGATTTTTTCCTGAGTGGATTGTGATTCTTGAAATATGTTGTAAGGTGATATGAATTTCGTTGGTGCACTTGATAATTTGTGTAGTGATGCCGTTAGTTTATTTCTATTTTCTGCTTTTAGATAATATTTCAGAGAAAGTTCTGTTATTCTATCTTTTATAGTTGGTAAATTACTAATTTGGTGTAGATAATTTGTTGGCGTAAAAGATGGTAAGCTGAATGCGGATTTTAATATTTTGTTTTGTTGCACTTGGATTTTTTGGAGTGTATTGTTTGACATATTGTATGTTACTTGACATCCGTACTCTATTAGTGGACGGATGTAAGCCTTGTATATTTGTATGATGGTGTTCGGTGCGCATTTCGATTGTTTACCAGTTATAGTCTTGAGATATGAAATCCTTTTTCTGATTGATGAGTGTATATTGTTTATGTGTTTTTTCCATGTTAATTTTGTGTCGAAAGTGACGCCAAGGAATGTGATGTTTTTGCTCATGTTGATGGTTGTGTTTCCAAGTGATAGTTTTATTTTATCTAGATTTTTTCTTTGCTTCTTTAGTTTTCTATAAAAGGTGATTGCTTGTGTTTTTGTCGGATTTAACACGACTCTCCACTTGTTGCTCCATGTTGCGACTTTGTTTAGTGATTCTTGTACGCGAGACATGGCCATTACTGGGTTTCTGGAGGTGCTCCAGATTGCGATGTCATCTGCGTACTGCGAGTTGTGTGTGTATGTTAGATTTGGAAAGGGTATGTCACTGACGAAGATTATGTATAGAAGTGGAGAGAGGACTGATCCTTGGGGCACTCCTGCCGTTATATTAAATTTAGATATGGTTTTATTGACTTTTACTTGTGCTGTTCTGTTGGTTAAAAAATTTGAAACCCATTTGACTATCATAGGATTTATTTGAAGATGATTTAGTTTGTATATGATGGCATTGTGCCAAACGCTGTCGAATGCTTTTTTGACGTCTAGGAATACCCCGATAGTTACTTGATTGTTGTTGTAAGCTTTGTAGATTGATTCTGTGAGTCGTGTGAGGTGATCTGTTGTTTGTCTATTTTTTCTGGAGGCATTTTGGGATTCTGGAAGTATGTTGTTTGATTCACAGAAATGTAGGAGACGGTTGGAAATAATTCTTTCCATCAGTTTGCCAAGGCAGCTTAACAGACTGATTAGGCGGAAATTATCTGGATTTGTTCTGTTAGTTTGTTTCTTGGGGATCGTTGTTATGATGGCTTTTTTCCACGTGTCAGGGTAATACCCTGTCGCTAGTGAAATGTTCATGATGTTTGTAAGGTGTTGTAGTAGGAGAGTGGAACCTTTTTTTAGAATGATATTTGGTATTTGGTCATGTCCGGGGGAAGTATTCTTCAAGTTTTTGATATTAATCTTTAGTTCGGTAATGGTTATTTTTCTATTGATTGAATTTGAGTATGCTTCTAGTGTCTCTCCGGGAAATCCTGGTGAGAATGAATCTTGGTTTATACTTATGTAGTTGTTGACATGGTGTTTGTGTTGTGTGTCAAAATCTGCTGAGTTTAAATCGCTAAAAGCGGATTTGATCGAGCACCAGCTATCCTGAGGGAAACTTCGGAGGGAACCAGCTACTAGATGGTTCGGCAAGACCCAACGACTTGCTCACATGTTAGACTCCTAATTGTACTTCTTTTTATGATTCATTTTAAAGTACAATTTTTTTTATATGAAATTAGGAAATGGCCGTAACATCAAATAACTCAAAACCAGGACTGGAAAGGTCAACTTCAGGTGATTAATGCTGGTGTTTGTACTTACCTGCTAGTCATCCTGATGAGTTATGACCATTCAACCTATGTTGAAGAATGTCTTTTAAAGCTAGTATTACTGGAAGTTCTCTCTTACTGCTCTACACTAGATATAAAAAATCGGATTTCATGCTGTTTAAGTTTTAATTCAAAATGTAAACTTTGTCTTGTTTTACTTTAATTTTTTTTATGAATTTTATTACTTTTACTTTACTTTTAACTTTTTACCAGATGTTTGACACAGATAGCGTAGTTGCTTTGCACCATAAAATGCCAAACCCACCCTCACACCCAAATAAAAGTTAATTTTCATGAAGTATCACAATTTGAATTGTGAGTGTGATTTTGATGAGAATAACCTTAATAGTGTTATGGAAGCAAAATATTTTAGCGTTCTGGTTGATTCTACAGTTACTAGTGGCAAAACAAATCTGATTTTAGTTTGTATCTACAGAAATATTGAATACAAATTTAAAGAGTCTATAATGTCTTTGCATAGTTCATTAGTTAGGCCAGATTTGGAGTATAGTTTTCAGTCTTGGATCCATCACCTCAAAAAAAGAACACTGAATTATTGGAAAGGGTGTTTAGAGAAGGTATACAGGTATGATACCTGGAATGTGATTGTTGTATATGTAAAAGTTGATATTTCTGAAGTTTATTATCTTGGGAAAAAAAAAGTTACAGGGGATGTGATTGAGATGTTTAAGATTGTTAAGACTATATTAATGCATTATCTTTTTTATATTTAATGGTAAGAATGGTCAGGCAAGGGAACAGAAATATAAATTTTGGCATGGAAGAAGTCATCTTTGTTTAAGATAGATTCATTTTTATAATAAAGTAGTTGGCTTGTGGAACAAGTTGTTTTGGGATGTTACAGATGCAGTTAATTTTAGGGAGTTTAAAGCAAAGCTTCATAAGTGCTGGTTTTCGTCTTTTCCTCTTATTTATTTATCAAAAATAATGTTGGCATAAATTATGCTACAGTACCTGACAAAGATAATGGTGATACTATTTTCAAAGTGGGGGTCATAGTTAGGTTAATTGTTTTATTTGTTTTTCATGTGATTTATAAAGAAACATCATCTGTTTCACTTCAAAATAAATATATTAATGAATATCACACAAGTTAAACTAAGTTGGTATAAAAATATTGAATGCAAAGTAAATATTTGTTTTGTTTTTTATTGGTGATTTACAATAAAATAGAAAAATTTTACAATCCAAAAATTTAAAGAAATATTAAATCATATTGTATGAATTGTTCATTGAAACATTAGACTATTTAGAGCACTTGTAATAAATTTTCTTGCAATTTTGTAAAGTAATACATTGGAAATGAAAAACACTGGGTATACAAGTGTGATCCCTTCTAGTTCAGAAAGGGTTAATCACCATCCATGTTATATCTTATGTTTCAGCTGCTTTTTTGTTGCTATGTCCAGAGGAGGTTGTATTTTGGGGCAGGAGCCAGAATTTATTCCTGGATCCTCTTATTAGAAAGACAGTTGTATTATTCACTTGTGTAGACTTTGACTTGAATCAACTAGTTATTAAGATGGCTACCTGGGTGGTTAAGGTTACCACACTTGTGATCATTCAGCTAGTTGGTTGATTCAAGCTTTAGTAAGATGAGATCCTGAATGAGAGGATAATACACCAGCCTTTATAATAAGAATAGCCTAGGTCAAATCATGGTACCTGTCAGTACATGTGGTCTTTCTCAGCATCCTGTTAATCCTAGCAATAGATTAGCAGCTGAAAATGTAGAGTATAAAATGGTATGCTGTAGTAAAGAAATATTAATTAGTAAAACTGGATGTAGATTATTTCAAAGTCTACCAGCAGTGACATTATCTAAATGACAACAAGTCAACAAAAGTTTAATGTATGCATTAAATAACTAGATATTTCCTTTTGTAAAAAGTAAATGGACTTTTCAGCAATGTTGTTGAAACCAAATAAACACTTTATTATGTCTTCTGAATAATATCCAAGTATTTTACACACTACATATTTAATTACAGAGTGGGAAACAACTGTAAATACAGTTTTATTTCACAGAATATATATAATTTGTATTAATAAAACATATTGATTTCAGCTTGTTGGAGAATTTTTAGAAGAAAAATTTGTTAATCCTACCTTCTTGTGTGACCACCCAGAAATTATGAGTCCTTTATCAAAATGGTAGGTATTTCTTAAATAGGGTTGGTAAACTTGTTGATTTTACAGCAATTTATATTAACTCATTTTTGAGGTATTTTCAGAAAAAATCCACTTATTATTTTTTGCTAATGTAGTGATGATCTATCATTTTTGCTCACAGATATACTGTTTTATGTTGTAACAATAAGTAATGAGCTAATATTTGATTCAGTATGTCATATCTCAGTAAAAAAAACAAACAAACATGAAGTTTGTATATTATACTCTAGTTTGTCAATATCAGTAATTTGAGTTTTTACTTTATACAAAACTTTAGACTTAGTACTTTGAAATCACAAATACTTAACAGAGATAGAAAATTTTCTATTTAAAGTCAGGCATGTCCATTAAAAAATCAAGTTTGACCAGCACTTTCCCATCTATCACTGGACATCGTGACTGGTGGTCACATTTCTAACATATTGGACACAAATACATCATTCCTTCAAAAATAAGAAAATCAAAAGCTGTCTGTGCACAGCTCAAAGATTTTGCTTAAAAGTATATTCCATAATGAGTGGAAAATAATTTGCAAAATTTAAGATTTAGTTTAAGACAAAAAACAAATTTTAAAAATTTGTCCTGAATGCTCACAAAATAAGCTTTTTAGGTCTCCTTATCCTTGCCATCCCAGATAGTTACATGACTGCCAAACATTCATGACGATCTAACTGTGGCATCTAATAGTAAAAAAAAAAAAGGGAATGTCTCATGATCTGTTTCAGTTGGGCTTCACGAGCAAAACTAATGAATCAGAAGACAATACTACAGAACACTGAGTGAAAAAACCCAAGCTTATTGACCCAAGCCCAAGCGTTCAAGCAAAAACTGTTACCACTAGTACTGGCGCTAAGCCTGCTTATCATTTCCAGGATGAATGGAATAGAGGCTGACCATGGCTGGAGTATAATAGCACTACCGGACTGTTGTTTTGCTCAATTTGTCAGGAATATGACTAAAGTGTGGTGGAAGGCAGAAGAACACCTTCATAACAGGATCTTCCAACCTGAGAGCAAGTGCTGTTAAGGAGCATGAAAACAGTCTTAGTTGTCAAGCTGAGACAGCAAAAGAAACACCTGAATTAACTCCCATGATGAAAGAATTGAGCAAACTTAACCAGACTGAGAAAGATCATTTGCTTTTGCTGTTCAGGACTTATTTGATAGTGATGCATTGTGTTAGTCACAGATTGAAACTTGCAATTAAGAAGACCATCAAGAACATTCCTTACCTTGATAGTATCCCAACTTTTTTAGAAAACCTATGGAAGTTTTATGATAATTTGCCACAGAATTGGGCTGGCCTCCAAGAAGCTGGTAAAGCCAACAACATTGTTGTTAGAAAGCCAACTAAAGGGACAGGAACCCGGTATATAGCCGACAAAGAGCATGCTCTGAAGTCGGTTTCTCAAAACTGACTAGTTTTAGCAGAGCATTTGTATCAAGTAAAGCTGCATTACAAAGGGGAACGTGGACAGAAAGCTGCAGGATTATAGAGTACTTTGACAAGCCTTAAATTTATCCTGTACATGGACATACTCTTGGCAGTTCTATCTGTTTTGATATCTTAGTCTCAAAATGCAAGACAATTCTGCTACTGTTTTCAAAGAGAAGCTGAGCAATATGAATCATCTTGTTAAAGAGCTCACAACATGTGAAAAAACTGGCAAGTGGTTATATAGAAGAAAAGTGATTGCTATTAGTGGTCAGACAAGGGCCAGAAGCTCAAAAAGTGCCACAAAAGCAACATTTGCTCATTCCGTGGCTGAAGAAACTGCCATCTTCATAGGTAAAATTGTCACATATCTGAATGAGAGATTTGAAGAATTTGATGAGGATTTTATTGGTGCCTTTCAAATTTTTGAACCAAGCAACTGGCCTAAAAGCAAGGAAGCATTGTTATCTTATGGCCATAATGAACTTCAGACACTATTGGACCAAATTGGTGCTCTGCTAGAAGCTAAAGGTTTCAACATTGCAGCTGATATTTGCCAAGCTGACTTACGCAAGTCCCTGGCTAGTACTTCAAGTGGATTGTGGGCCCACATGTTAAGACAAATTACTGTTGAGGATGGTAAACCTTTCCCTGGATCAAGAGTGTTGTACTTGGTATACCTCATGCAGGTGATTTCTGTGTCATCTGTTGAACCAGAACATGGATTTTCCCAGATGGCAGTTATTAAAGATGACTGGCAGTCCGAACTAATAAATGATTCTTTTAATTAATTAATGACAATAAAAATAGCTAAGAATAAGACCTGTGATCTTGCAAGCACAGAATTACTGTGCAAGTCTGTATAATCCTGGAGGAAGGACAGTGAAAAAACTGGACAATTTGTGAGTCCACATAGAACTCGCACATGTAGAGACAATAGAGATATTGAGTCTACATCAGCTGATGTCTTAGTGCTGGATAACTAAATCTACCAGTTTGTACCATTTTTAATGGATACAAGGTTTGTTGCCACTTGCTTTGAAATGATATTTCAGTGTTATAAATAAAGTGATTCTTTTTTATATAATAATTGTCTCTACTTGATTTCTTGTTTTCGGTAATGTCCAGTGACAATTTTGAGGTGTCCTGCTAAAATTTCAAATGTCTGGCAAGTTTGTGTCCAGCAGGACATACGTTCTGTTGAAAATTTAGAATATTTCTATCTCTGCCTAATATGAACCAGTGTTGAATTCAACAAACCATGTGACACAAAAATGAATGTTTAACTTTGTTTTCATTAATATTTACTTTTAAATTAAGAAATTGAATAATGTATGATATTAAAACTTTGGTCACAATCCACAGTTTAATATCAAACTTATGGACATAAATTCATGAAATAGTAGTTCAATAAAATTGTAAATGCAAGTCAACAAACTTGATGACATCACCTTCGGCCCATAACCCAGAAGGATTAAATATTATGTTGATGCACAAATCATAGATTTTCATGAGACATATTAGTTCTATCAAATATACAAGAGAAAAATATGAAATATTTGTGCATGAGAATTGAGATCATCTGAGGAACTATTCTTTATTAATAATAAACTTCTTGTATCATTTTCTGAAAATATTAAACTAAAGATTAAGTTTCACCATTCCCCCTAGAATGTATAGTCTTAGGAACATGTATATATACTGTTATTAAAGAATTTAAAAATATTTTTATATTACTCTTAATGTGGATCATGAAAAGAAATTCTTAGTATTTATTAATTGATATTTATTATAAAATGCTTAAATACCCAGTTTGTAAAATACTTTTTATGCAAAATAGAAATACACTTGTTTTGGATTTATAATTTATTGTTGTAACTTCTTTTTATTCTTGCATAATGGCTAGGCACCGGTCTGTGAAAGGTCTTACTGAAAGGTTTGAACTATTTATCATGAAAAAAGAGGTGTGTAATGCTTATACAGAGTTGAATGATCCTGTTGTCCAGAGGGAAAGATTCAAACAGCAGGCCCAGGTTAGCTTAATCCTTTAGCAAATACCAAATGTAAAAGTGTACAGAGATTTTCATTGTGGAATCAATTCTTGTAAATGAATTGCAGATTTTTCTTAATATTTATTTTCTAATTCAAATTACATTTTTTCAGTTTTTCATGTTTTAGGAATATAAGTATTGTTTGAGAAATGAGATACACGAATGATAAATATTGAAACTGATGTGCGTGTGAATATAATTCAGTATTAGAAATAACAAAAAGATTATTTTGGTACAAGAACCAAACAGGAAATTAATTTCATCAGAAATTAGTGGGATTTTACCATTGACCAAATTTCAAGTTATCTGTTTTGTTTATTTTAACTGTAATGTAGTTCTTTGTTAACTGGTTTTGATTTGACAACTGTAGGATAAAGCAGCAGGTGATGATGAAGCTCAGATGATTGATGAAAACTTTTGCACTTCTCTGGAATATGGATTGCCTCCAACAGCTGGTTGGGGCTTAGGAGTTGATCGCATGACTATGTTACTGACTGACTCCAACAATATCAAGGTAATGTTTGTCAATGAAATTATATGAATTGTGGCAACATTTATATTTTCTTTTTGAAATTATTTCAAAAGAAGAGATATGTAATTATTTATACTATTACTGTGCTTAACCTTAGTGCTGGGTTGGTCTGTCTGTGGAAAAATTTTGTTGGGAATATAATGCTATCAAGTTACAAATTTATTTTATAAAACATAGGAATAGGTCATAGTTTAGTGGTTAACAGGTTGAACTGTAGAAATGGTTCACATCTTGCTACCGAGAAATCCTGCTTCTCGCCTTATGACCTTGGGTGTTTTATGAGAAGAGTGGTTAAGTTGAAATCTTCAAATTGAAAAATTGAAAATGAGTGCTGTTTTGTAGCTATCAGTTAAGAATTGGGAACAGTTATGAAAATAGCCCATTACGTAGTTTTGCACAAATATTCGAAACAAAAACTAAAATATAAACGTATCTCAAACAATTGGTGGTCAGTAACCTTGATATTTATTTCCAAGTTTAATTTGAGTTAATACCATAATTTTTCCTCCATTTTTGTAAACTAGACTTTATAAAATGTTTTATTATTTTATGTGTATATAGGAAGTACTGTTTTTCCCTGCAATGAAACCGGATGTTCCCAACAAGCCAAAACAAGATCCAGATCAAGATCAGAATGAAGTCAGCAGTCATGAAGTAGCATCAGATTCTTAACTTGCACATGTTACCTAGGTCATTACATGCAAAAACAAAATTGTAGTATTTTGATTATACTAATCAAAGAAATGTGCTGTACATCTTCAACAAGAGGTTAAACTTAGTGTTTTTGAATCCATGAAGGAAATGACTTCTCTGATTTACTGTAGATCTTTTAACTCAAGTATTCCAGTCTTAACCGAAATGTGACCTTTTTTATAAGTCATTTGACTTAATATCTTGAAGATATTATCTTCACTGCTTGTTTGTTTTTCCATTTCCTGCTGCGAGATAAAACCTTTTGTTTTACCTTATGCACCACTTAGTTTTTTCTTAATAATGAATCAAATCCCAATGTTTTATCTTTGTGTTTACTTGTATTGAACTAGGTAACTAATGCTATAAATAAATTAAGTATGTGTCACTATGATTTCAGTCATTTTTAGTTGGTTATAACAATTACTAAGTTTCCAGAGAAGCAAAATTCTATAATACCATATTCTTTGTTACTTTATTAAAATCAGCTGAGGGAAAGAACAGTATTGAATAAACTTTAGACCATGAAAAGTTTGGGTTTCTCAAAGAGACTATGTATGTATATACATGTTTTCCAAATCAATATGAAAGAAAACAAATTTCACTTCTGGAAGCAGCAGTTGTACAATTTAAGAAACAAAGAAAAACAACAGCATATTTCTCTCCATTTCAGTAGAATGGGTAGAGTGGGATCATAACTACAGAAGTAGATGGATATTTAAGTAAAATAATTTGAGAGCATGTGTGATGTGCATCTAACTACATTAGTATGAAATACTTGTCTGCTTTAACATTCATTAAAGTTAAAGAATTAATGTGCTTAGTGAGATTTATATATATTCTTCAGCAATTACTAATACCTGCAAGCCCCACGAGAAAGATAAAACTTTTATTTTCTGTCAGTTTATTGAATAAGGAACGAGAGACAACAAAATGGAAAATTTTCAATTCATCATTTTCCAGAATTTTTACATGTCAAATCACAAAAAACAACACTAATATCCTGGAAAATTAATTTTATATAACTATCTTCTAAAGTATTATAAAATGGATAGATACTAGTACTTGTCATTTGTCAAATGTGCCACAGTCGAGTGAGCCAGTATTGTTAATTTGAATACAGTTTTCATGAAAATAAAGATGTTACCTATGTGGTCCATGGGTTAAAGTGGGTTTGAATCCCCATCATACCATATATGATTGCCCTTTTAGTCCTGGAGGTAGCACTCAATCCCACTGTTTGTTTGTAAAAGAGTAGTCCAAGAGTTGGTGGTGATAATGAGCTGCCTTCCCTCTAGTCTTACACTGCTAACTTAGGGACAGCTAGTTTCCTATGTAATTGTGGACAAAAACATGAAGTAACTTTGTAATCCGAGATATGAATGAGCAAAATACTTGAATATCATTAGATCACTGTATGCTATAAATCTAATAACTTTCTCAGTAATTATTATATAACAGTTTCATAATTAACTATGTATCAATATCACAGAGCTTAAATTTTTTTAGTTTTGGTAATTAAATTTTATTTATCCATAGGTCTCATATTCTGTATCTTATAGTTTGTTTAAAAAAACACCAATGGTAACTTGGTGCAATTCTCACTGAATTTATTCTCTTTTGTTAAAATGTAACCATAATGGTAAACGTGTATATATGTTGAAGCCCTGTGGTTAAAAAAAATCTAAGCTATTCAAAAATTAAGAATTATTTTTTAAAATATGTAATCTAATGGGCTCCTCCATTTCTTTACAACTGTGTGTGTACTTTAATATTTCAACTGATATTATTCCCAAGCAGTCCTCAATTACTAGCACACAGTTTCATCACTTGTAACACTAGGACTACAACTCAAACTGATATCAGGAGGAACAAATCCTAAATTATCATAGCCTAGCATACTGTATGTACTTAGTCGACTTGGACAAAAACTGAGTTCATCTACATCATGCTGGTCAAAGACTGTGCTATTCCCAGAACTAATGGGTCTAATGCTTGGTAACTCTTCTGCAGTGGTGATAGACATTTCAGTGATATTTAAGTTGGAACATGCCTCTTTAGTTTTGAACTGATTATCTAGTTGTTTAGAAAGGTAAGTTTGAAATCCTGAACCTGTGAAAGGGACCACCTTTACCAGTTCTTTGATTGCATTAGGGTTAATGTCATCTGATGTAGTGGTAAAAAAATTTTCTAAAGATACCATACTGTTATGTTGATTTGGAGGCATTACAGGTGGAAGAAATTGGTCTTGCTTGTACACAGATAACTTATTAACCCCTTGTTCTTCTGTATCACTAACACTGGTAGCTCGAAGATAGGGAGATGCAGTCAAACTGCCTGGAATCTGATCATGTGTTAATACTGGGACAGAGGACCTCTTCTGACTGAGCAGCTGAGCACACAGAGAATCAGGCTGGACTACCTAGAAAATAGTAAGAGGATGTGTCATAAAAATAACTGTATGTTATGGAATAAAGTTAATATATCAGGTTATGGTAAGAAGATATAGAATAGGGTTGCTCACCTATTTCTGAGTATACAAAGAGAACCCCTCCACAAATTATCAGATCATTCCTTAAGTAATGTCTGATTTTAGGTTCAGAAAAAGAGAAACGATTTCAAATTTAATGCTTTTAATGTTATTTAATCAATAATGTATGTTCCATTATTATCAGTTACTTCCTGCCAAAGATTCACAAGCTTCTAAATGCCACTTCTATAAAATTCTTGGAGGTTTGGAAGAAAAGAACGAAGAGAGGGTAGTTTTGACATCTTCACATGTTCCAAGCTCTTTTCCATCAAGATAATTCTGCAAACTTCAGGATAGGTAATAATCAGATGGGACAAGGTCTGGAGAATAAGAAGGATGCAGAAGTTTTTCCCAGTCTAGCTCTTCAGTCTTTGCAGATGTGATCCTTTCTGTATGGGGTCATGCATTATCCTGGTGCAACACAACACCTTTATGATTAATCAAAGCAGGCCTTTTTTTTTTTTTTTACAGTGCAGCATTCAAGCGCTCTAACTGTTGACAACAGAAGTGTGATGCAATCATTACAATGAGTGGAAGCAACTCAAAGTGGATCACATCGACAATATCCCACCAAATGCTTAACAAGACTCTCCTAGGATAGAGGTCAATTTTGGGCCATGCTGTAGCCAGTTTACCTGCACTGAGCCCTTGTCTGTGGCACTTAATATTTTTATAATATATCCATTTTTTATCTCTGGTCACTAACTTTTTCAAAAAAGGTGAGTTATGTTCACAAAAGTGAAAAAAGTACAAATGCCCTTTCTTGCTCTAAAGTTGGCTTCTGTCAAATCATGAAGGATCCATTTTTTAGGTTTGTGACACCTTTCCAAGCTGTTGCAGATAACAGTGAACTGTTGAATGGGTTGCATTAAACTTCTTTGCTAGTTCTTCAACTGTTACAGCACAATCTTCATCAAGTACATTTTCTTTCATTGAGAGATTCCTCATCATAAACATCTTGAATGTTTCATGTAGTTTCTCTTGCACTACTGCCTTTTTTAAACTCTTAAAGCATTGTATGTCTAATGTGTTCCTGGAACACATTCTTCTTCATTAGGGTATATTTGATTAATGATCTGAAACAATGGAATTGGGTTAGTTTCTTTCATTTGTCTGAAAATTTTTTATACACATCCTACTACATATTTTACTCATTAAAGTCTTCTACAAAGATAGAAATGATGGTGCACCTTTTGTATTAAATTTTTGGGCCCCCCAATGGCTCAGCAGTATGTCTGCGGACTTGCACACCCGTGGTGAGCAGAGCACAGATAACCCATTGTGTAGCTTTGTGCTTAATTCAAAACACAATTAAATTTTTGGACATTACTTATGGGATAACCTGACACGTATAGTGTAGTCATAAATAATGAAGCAATATTATGATTATTAAAAAAATTTCAAAGGTTGGATACATAATAAAAGGGCCTGGCCAGGTGGTTAAGGAACTCTACTCGTAATCCAAGGGTCATGGGTTCAAATCCCTGTCATACCAAACATGCTCACCCTTTCAGCTGTGGGGTCATTATAATGTTACGTTCAATCCCATTTATCATTGTTGAAAGAGTTGGCAGTGGGTGGTGATGATGAGCTGCCTTCCCTCTAGTCTTACACTGCTGGATCTGGGACAGCTAGTGTAGATATCCTTCATGTAGCTTTGTGCGAAATTGAAAAAAACAAATATAATGAAAGATCCATCTAGTTTCACTTGATTGTAACACTGCTTGTACCTCCATTTAATGCAGTGATGAAACACATAGATAAGTAAACTATCAGTGTTTTCCCAGATATTACTGTTGAACAAATTGCTTACATTTTCATTTAATATCAAGTATACTAAATCAAATGTAGTTTTATAAATAGTTTTTATTAATAACTGGTAACAAAAACCATAACTGTAGAAGTTACTTAAGTTCTGACTTGTATTATTATTAAGGACACAAATTATGAACTTACTTGTAGTACAGTCTTGAGGAGACGGGGTGTTGGTGTACAAGAAGTTTTCTTTATAATAGTTTCAGCAGTTTTTTTGTGACTGCTAGTGGCTGACTTCTCTCTGTCCTCATTTGTTTTAATTAGACTCCTGTTGAAATATATGAAAGTGATGCTACAGTCTTAAGAAATAAAATATTGTTTATATATACATACACACACAAATTAATTGAAGAAAGAAAATCAAGAATATTTGTGTATTATTATATAATTATAAAAATATTTAACATGGCTAGCTGTTTTCCCTGCAAGTGAAACAAGGTCTACCTAATGCAGCAAAGTTTGGTACTTCCTGTCTTAAGATAAAAAAAAACAACAACCTGATATTTACAAAAAAATTACTTGGAATGTGGTTATATAAAGACGTTTATGAAAAGATAGTCACTTGCCAGCTTCATTAACCCCCTAAACCTCTTCTGGTTGTACAATCTGTACATTGAACATGGTAATTAAATGAAGTCTTATTCCCAGCTGTCAAGTACATATTAATATAAAGGCTATCCTTTCTTATTGACCTTCAGCTAGATATATCTTCTTGAAAAAAGTAACTAAGAAAACAAGAGTAATGATAGGGTCAAACTTGGAACATTATATTTAACAAAGTAAAAATGGTTGGTAATGTCAGCAGGAACTGCATGTTGTAAAACTTCTTATGCAAATAGCATATGGATGATGATAGCAGTGGTGAAAGATGATCTGCTCAGATAAGTATTCACCCCCCTCAGTTCAATAAAAACGAAAGTGTAGACATTCTGCAAGTGCAATAATAATTGTAGTGGATTGGATCAGTCACTCTGAAAAAACAGAAATCATCTAATTAATACAAGACAAGATTCAGCATCCTTATCACACTGTTGATGGTTATTTTGAGATAGCAGTGGGTGAATCTATTCTACCACAAAGTAGAAAGACTTGTTATTAAGCATGCAAAATTTTTATTCTGCTGGATCTTACTTGTAATGAACAACTGTGATGTAATATACACCCTTCTGCAAATTAATTGAAAGAAGACGGAAAATTACAATTTTTTCAATTTTTTGTGTTTTATTTCTTGAGAATCCAAAAATTACTTGCAAATTAATACATGATACGACCACCTTCATTTTTCAGAAGATCATCAATCCACTTTGGCATTGAGTCCACAAGTGTACTGCAATCTCTACTCATTTTTGGATTGTGGTACCACACCTCAATTATGGCCTCAGTTTGCTTACCTTTCGTGGTACAGTCTTTTTCCCCAAAGTCTTTCTTTACAAATTGCCCACAAATTTTCAATAGGATATAAGTCCAGAGAGTTTCCAGTCCAGTCCAGCACCTTTATTCACAGTGTAGTCATAAAATTCTTCACAAGTTTTGATGTGTGGCACAGAGCCAGATCTTGCTGAAAAATGCCAGATCCATCTGGAAATCTCTTTTTCAATTCTGGAACAACTCTTTTCTGCAAAACTTTGATGTATTGCGTTCCTCGCATCATACCTTCTACAATATGTAAGCCTCTGACGCCATAGTAGCTGAAAAAGCCCCAAAACATCTTCAAGGGATGTTTTGCGAACTGATTGATGGGAGATTCTTGAAGTTTCTCACCTGGATATCTGTGAACATTCAGACCGTTTTGACCCTGTACGAAGAAATAAGTCTCATCACTAAATAACACCATCCTCCATTGTTAGCATTTTTTCTTCACTGAGTTGGTAAGAAGTTGTTTTTTGACTGGTCTCCTTGCCCTTCTAATGCACTTTCAAATGACATAATATTCGTAAAAATTTCGTTACATTACCCAAAAATAGATTGACAATACTGCGAAACGCAGCTAATGATGCCGACTGTGTAAAAAAATGACTATTAAAGGAAATCAGTAGATCCAGTGAGCCTACATCGGCAATCGTGCTGAAAATATTGTAAAATGACCATTTGTTTCAATTAATTTGCACAAGGGTGTAAGTTGGACTTTTACACACTGTCACCTCTAACAGAATTAAAGGTGAAAGTGGTTGCTATGGAATAGTGTAATATTCCTTTTAAAATTTCTCAACAGATGAAGTAAACTTATATCAATGGCTCATGAACATTAAAAGCTGATTTAAATTCTGTCCAACCACATCTGAATGCATATATTATTATGAAATATATTTTACTTACTGAGCTTTCTTCTTTAGTATGGACTGGGCTTCAGGGTAATGTTCTAAAGCATCCCACAGATCATCTTTACTCAAAACAAACAAGTTGGAAAAACCTTTAGAACGAACATCTGCTGTTCTACGGTCACATCCTGGAATTCCTAAAAGACTAGAGCCCACTTTAATTGTTACACAACTCTGAAAAACAAACCCATGAGTTTTATACTTATTGATTTTACACAACAGTAACAGGCCAGAAGTGATAAATATTTTCAGTAGTATATGAAGTATAATTCAGAATTACAATTTGGCAATGGAAAGATGACTAATTCATAGCTTCAAAATTTAAGTCTTGTGGAAAACATTCATTTTAACTAAAACAGATTATTGATAATTAATAAGCTCTTAGCCTTAAAAACTTGTTGAAAGTCTTCTGATTTTGATATAATTTTCACTGGATTAACCTTAAGTCTTTCCTGTTACTTTTATTTCTATTTCTAATAGGATCTGGTATGTTTGCTCATTACAAGTGATTTTAAAGTTTCCAAATCTCAAGCCATGAAAATTGATACAAGATAAATGGTGATGTTTATTTAGAGGTTTTTCTACTTTTTTTAAGAATCAAATTGGCCCATCATTTCTTCTTTTCTTTCCTGTTTTTGACTATTAAAAATGTATAGTAAATATTTTACAAGAATATACAAATTGTTACCAAACAAAGTAAACAATTGAACAATATAGGAAAAAAAAAGAATAAAGATTGCTGTTCTTCCTTCTTTATAATATGATACTCCTGTATAAAAGACCACTAATGTGGCATAGATATGTTTAATTTTCAATGCATCAAAATTGCTTTCTCTCTCTCTCTCTCTCCATTATTCAGATATTTGTGTGTTTTAACAAGTTGAGCAAGAAACAATTAATTCCTCTTGCATGTGCAAATCTGTTAAATTAATAATTAAGAAACAGTTTGCATCTTTAATAATAATGAAAACTTGGTAATGTACTAGAACAGTAATGTAAAAAATAAACGAAAAAAAACATTTGAACTGTAATACAGTATTTTAGTATTTTTATAAAACTTTAGAGATTTTCCCTTGAGGATATGCACTGTAGTTGCTACATGGTTCAATTTAACACAAAAGATAAATGAGTATTAACATTTCAACCTGCTGGCCTTTTCCATAACCACAAATTACTATAGGTAGTATACTTGATCATTAATGTAAACATGTAGTTATCTTTCATTCCAACAAATGGTATCTTCTTTACAGTGAAACTACAGTATACAGGTGGTTATTTATGTAAGCATAGAATCAACAGTAGCTTGAATGCATGCTTACTAACGTACACTTAGAGTCATCTTTCAGTCCAACAATGATATCTACAGTGAAGACAGGTAAACTGGCCTGCAACATTATATTTTTTATAAGTTATATTCAGAACAAATAGTTTCTAATCTTAAACTATAATATTACAATTTAGAATTGGTTTGATCCTTAAACATGAGAGGAAGAAAAGCAATATTTAGCTACTTTGTTGAGAGATTTTTGTAGGATTACATAAGTATGGTAATGTGTACTTTCAGTATGGTTAAATACCTTATTTCTCCAAAAACACTGCCTTCAGATAATGTAGCTAAGACCACATCCCCTGCCTCTCCTCCCATCACTTGAACCAATCCCTTGTTGACAATATACATTTCTTTTCCAATTTCTCCCTGAGAATAAAAGAATACTTATACATTTATCTCAATAAATATTTTTAACATGAACTTGTCACTACAAGATTTCATTATTCAATTATGCTGCATACAGTCAAACCATATCAAGTAAATTTTTGCTATAAAGATTAAGTTTGGTAATTGGAAAAATCCAATACTAAAACATGTTGGGCAACTCATAATTAGAATCAATTAAGTATTAAGAATTTATACTGTCTTTTGTGCACTTGCTGCATATTTTATGATTGCTCTCTTAGTGAGTGATAAAAAGCTCCAATTTCAGATATGGTGCTTTTGTTAATGGCAAAGCAATAAGCTTTCATAGTGTTGAAAATATTTATATAAAAAAAAACCTATATCATGTTGGTCTTTTGCCTACCTTTCTACAGATGTAGTCTCCTGGAAGAATTAACATTGGTTTAAGTTTCAGCACTAGATCTCTCAGGAGGGCCTTGTCACAGTCCTGCAAGTGGAAACGTATTAGCCATGACACTTATTATATAGACGACAAAAAATTATACTCTCAAATTGCAAAATATTGCTAATTTATGTTTCAGATGTATTTCACATTATCAAGAAATAATAAAGTAATACATATATATATATATATATATTTCTGCTATAGATGAAAAATGAAGCATCTTAACTTTTTTTTTCACGTGAAGATACATTATTTGCTAAAACGGAAGAAAAGAAACAAAGAAATACCACAGAATTATAATATGTACATTAAGCTACACAGTTGTTTAAAAGTTAATGCAAGTTATTTTGTAATAACTTGTCTTTGACATTATGTAACTTTATATATAAAACCAAATTCTCATACCTTGAAAAGCTGAACTTTAACCAAAGTACTGTAATGAACATTGATGGCAACATCCATTTTCATTTTCTTGGGTAAGGAGTCTAAAATTTTATCTTCATCTGAAATGGTAAAACAATTCCAATTACATTAGGTTGGACTAAATACATTTGATTTTAGAAAGGGTATTATTTTAGTAATATGTACAGGTTTACTTTCTCTAGTTTATCAAGAGGATTGTGATTAACCAATGGCCCAAATAAACCTTAAATTAGTTTTAGTCATTCAAAACTATTTTTGATCTTTCCCACTAACTTTGTATATAATTGAAATATTTGTATTTGTACATAATGTCTGAGAAACTTGCGTAATGTTTTTTGTTGCTCCCAAGTGTGGTTTAACCACAGTCGTACTCTTCGTTGAAGGTCATCGGGTAAGTTTAGGTTACGCATGTATTTAACCATCTTGTCCATTACCTGATGATACTGAGTGGTATTTTGGGATGCTGTGGCAACAATATCACGTATCTGCAAATATAAAAACAATTATTACTTTCTATCATTGTTAAAACAAAAGTAAATTTTCATCTCACATTCGTCTCTTCCCTTTTACATAGCAGTGAAACCCGCATTATCATCATCTGAAAGCTACAATATTTCTGCTCCATAATACTTCCTGCAGCTGATCTGTAAAGAATTTAGCAAAAATTAAAGATATAGCAGTAAGATAGTCATGACAAGTGACAAAACTGTAGCCCTCAGTTATTCAAATACTTGTGATATTTGTTAAGCTAAAACCTTCAGGTTGTCTTGACTTGTAATATTATTATACTTTAGCCCTCAGTTAAGCATGAACAATAATGCGAAATAGAAAATTCTATTTTTTTTTTGGCTATCATTCATTTATTACTCCTTTTATTAATAATTTGCATGAATTTTTAGTTGTACTACAATGCTAATTCACCTTCCAGCTTATCACATTTATTTTGAGTAAATATGAATGTATTATTAAACTGATACCAGCTTCCATAGTGGTGACATACATAAATTACTAATGTATAAAATGAGCATGTAAGTTTATTATTGCATCAGATGCACTCTCATGATCTAAGCAGGGAATAAATATTATGCAATAAATCGAGTTATAAGATAGTGAATTAATGCTGTTTGCCACTCAGTATTGTTATTAACATAAAAGTGACTTTGGGATTGGTTTTTACTTCTTCTAATCCTTTTATCTGATCCATTATTTGAAGGTAGACACCATACATTGCATATTCTCCAAACACACCAATCTGCCCACTTATTTCATCAAGATAGCGACAACATTGAAGTATAGTGCTGACTGCCTTTTATGCAACAGGTGTTACTATCACATATTTCACTTCAGTGCCAAATGCCAGCATTGCCGTTCCACCAACTTATGGCCATATAAACCTTCCAGACAACACAGACAATCAATGGATGACTTCCAACAGTCAATCACCGAAGTACTGCTAAATCCAGAACCAGCCAGGAAAAACACAAAAGCAAATTCATGCACCTCTACATTGATGCTGCCAGTTTCCACTGCCACTAAGATCTCAAGATTCACTAATCCAAAGAAGACACATGATAGCTCCTGCCAGACTTCATTTCCAACTTTACATAATACAACCACCAACCAGACTCAGACCATTCAAATTATAATCACTGACACATCAGTTCAAACAGACAACCAGTCCACAAGCACTCAGAAGTCACAAACTAAAATTGCAGAAAAAAAGCATATCATTCCAGACCACTGAAGAACAATTCGCCAAAGAACAGCCAGCTAACTCACCTCCACTCTCATTTTTTTTTCCCCATCAGCTCTGGGCATCATGTGAATGCAACTTCACATAATACAACCACCAGCCAGACTCAGACAATTCAAATTATAACCACTGACACATCAGTTCAAACAGACAACCAGTCCACAAGCACTCAGAAGTCACAAACTAAAATTGTAAAAACAAGCATATCATTCACCTCTGGACATCACATGTGAACGCAAGTTCAACATGAAGTTCCTCCCTGCTTTACAAGACCATAGCAAGTAGTTTTCCAAGTCACCATCCAACTAGCTATTTCTACATTCTTGCTTAGGCCATGTGTTCTATTCCAGTATGTATTAATAGCCTTTATTTTCTTTTCAGCTACTTCTGAGTATGGTCTGGATAGATTATTCTGCACCCTGGCTCTGAAAGTGTGTTTTTTTGTGGTACTCCTGTTTCCCTCCACACCTAAATCTCAGGTATTGGATCTTTAGATCCCATCCAAGGCAACATCCTTGCCCAGCACTGAATTATGCCATTTGAGTTGATATTTCATTTTATCTGCCTCCCAGCCATTTGGACTATGGGCTCTGGTTTGGCCTACTTCCCTTGTGCCACCTTGGTCTCGCTCAGCATTCTCATCCAACATTTTCATATTGCCCTACCTTACTTCATCACCTTAAACAAGCGAAATTAAAATACAGGAAAACTCCCATGTAAAGGTAAATAATCTTCCATGGCAGGGAATGAAGAGGAACTAAAATGTTTCTGAACATCCCTGTTGGGGAGAGAATTCCTCAGACTTCTTTTTCTCTAAACTAAACTCCCTGCCAAGGTTTTGTTTCATAGGATGGTCACAACCACATGGGATTTCTTATAATAGACAATGGAGGCTTTGGAATTTGAAGTAGGGACTCCCCATGTACCTGCTGGTTGAACAAGGTATTGATTTCTTTATCTTTTTGAAACTTTCAGAGATTGTCTTTATTTTGATAATGTAAGAGTCAGAATGTATAAGATATTTAGTATAGGTCTTAATTCAACGTTTCTATCTTGCCACGATACTTTGTTGATTTTATATATCTGTTAAGCTGTAATTTCATGCTTGCACCATTAACAATATGGCTTTTGTGTACAGTTGCCCTCTATGGGCCTGTAATTCGAATATGTGTGTGCACTTTGGCGATATTGCTAAACTTGTTAATTCTTGATTGTTACAGTTATTGCTAACGACATGCACAGCTTGTATGACACAAACAATTTTACATTTGTAGAATATCACATGTAGTCTGGCAGTAAAAAAATAAGTCTAAAATAATAATAATTAGCTTTGGTTACAGTTGAAGTACAATAAGTTCACCCTCTCATAAGTACTTTATAAAATACCTGGATTAAGGTATATTCAGGTAATTATTATACATTTTCATGTAGGCAATCTGCCTGCAGTCATTACCTTCTTGTAAACCAGATGTTCACAGATAGTAAACATGGCTAGTCCTTTTGTTCAGGTAAAGGTTAAATACTACAGTGTTCATTCACAGAACTAATGAAAACATGGTCTTACATTATCAAATTCCCTGGAACAAGTTGTTTCTTATCATTTCAAGGAAGTGATACAGAAACTTAAACAAGTTAGTACGAGTTGCAGGTGACACTCCATTGTATGTGTTATTTAGAACAATCACTGATGTAAATAATAAGAATTGTAGGATACAACACTAGAACCCTGACTTGATTTGAAGGTGTGGCATTACATTTTTCTTCATTTTGTGCTTTCTGGACTCTTTAGCCCCATCAACCAGGTTAAACTCGTACAAATTAGAATTGGCCAGAAAATAAATATTAAAAAACTGTGCATGGATAAAGATTTTTTATTTGTTCATTTGTGTGTGCTGCCCTAGTTCGTTATAACTATTTGCATAACATTTTTGAAACCTGCATTTTGTAGATAAATGAACTTCTGTATCAGACATCAGTGTACCTAAATACAACATTCTTTGAGAAAGATTTTTTGAAATATTTGCTCAAAGTAAGTTATGAAAAATAAACTTTATCTGACCAACCATGTCATTTCATCAGTATTCATAAAATACCAACTTTTGTCTTTTTAATTACCAACATATTTCAAAATGTAAATTTTACCTGACCAATCAAGAAAGCAAAAATAAAAACACCAGTAAGCCAGCTGAAAGTCATGAAGATGTATTCATATTCATTCTCAGGTTTAGGGTTTTTCCCAATAGAGGTTGCTGTTTTGGTAGCAAAATACATACAGCGTACATATCTAGAGAAACAATTTTGAAAAATAACCTTTGATGCAAAAATTTAAACCATGTCAAAACAGTTATCTACAAGTATGTGTTGAAAATAATTAAATATTTTTTACTATGTAAATTCAGAATAAAATACAATGGTAATTACAAACAACATTCTACTCCAATCACCATTTCAAACTACTTAGTTTGTCTTCAGTGTTTCACCTTGAAAAAAAAGAAGTCATTACACTTTGGGAAATCAGTGAAAAGGAGGCCATTAAAATCAGCATATAAATAAATATATATATTGAAATAAATGTAAAATAATTAATTGAACAAATACAAAATAAATCAAAGACTGTTCTAATAAACACCCACTGGCAGTATTGCTGAAGATAGTAAGTTTTGTAATGGATTTTAATAAACTGATATTTTGATTATTGTGACTGTCAAATATTATTAAAGTTGTTTAACAACAAGAAGGTAGATGGAAATGAGCTATATAACATTAATTAATATTTTGTTACCATGATTGTTGAATAACATTAAAATAAAATAATTTCTTTGGTCTTCAATAAATTAAAGTACACATAATTCCACATAAAAAGCTTTTAATATTTTTTTAAATACATAGCTATTTCTAAGCAACTCCTACTTTGATTTCACTTTAAAATAGTTAATTGTTTGAGAAGATTCGTGCATTAAAATGTTATTTAGATAAAATAGCATACCACAAAAATTGCATAAATTAGATGACATAATTACACTTTGCACAAATTTAATCCCCAAGCATCTTAACACTTACGCATTCCCATCACCCTGGAACACCCATTTGTTTGAACCAATGCCTTCCCACACAGACATGGCATAATAAGCGCAGGCATTCAGGTGAATGAGGTACATCATGTAGATTAAAGTTCGTAAAATCCTAAAATGAGAGAGAGGTGTACATTTGTAACTTTTTGAAATCGTGTCCAAATATCAAAAATATTTTCATTCTTAAAATCTGAAATACCAGGTACAGTTTTCTTTAATTAAAAAAATATTCATATAAATACTCATAACAGTAATGATTAACAGCTAACATGTCAAGCAAGAACCAGAAAACCATTTTAAATACATGGCAATATAAAATCTGGCTTGGCTTTGCCCAGTTGTGAGGAAGTTAGAATGTAAATCTTAAGGTCCAATGTTTTTAAATATTACATGCTACTAAATGCATTTTAAATAATGGGGATGTTGTATATGTAGCAGCTAATCAATCATCCTATTTGGTTATGAATAGCAATATATAAGTAGCAGCTGCTATTAACTGTTCAATCAGCAATTCGAAATTACGCATAGCCCTACATGGATCTTGGGATGTCTAACTTGGTTGTTTTGTTATGTCTCACATAAAGCACCATTAAAGATGAATATATTTCAAGAATGAAATATTTCCTAAACATCAGCCAATTGGTGTTGCTATTTAATAAATGAATATGGTTGTACCAGTTGTGTAGTATGCTTATAAAAATGGCAATACTATAAAAAATTAAATTGAAGGATACAGTTAACACATTGACTTGAATGCTGTTACGTTACAAAAAAATAATAAATGAAGTTCCTATGAAGTTAGAAACAAAAAAATCAATGTAATATACACTAATGTTTTTTAAATATTCATAGTTACATCTGTAACATAAAAATAACAATGTTCACTTCATGTATAAAAAATTTAGTTTACTTTCAAGCTAATAGTGATGTACATTTAAATCAAAAGATAACTCACCTGATAATGTATGGAGATTTTGCTACAGCATCCATTCTATTGAAGAAATCCCAGAAAGTCTGCACCTGTAGAACAAAATATAAATTTCACCCAGAAGCACAGTGACTTTGTAAAACTTTGCTTCTGCACTTCAGAGTAAAAAAATACCTTTCTTTCATTGCACAATAAACCCTACATATTTGTAGGAGTGCAGTGTGTAAGAGATATCATTAGCTTTACACTATCAAATACAGTTCCTACTTAAGACTGCTTAATTTTTTAAATTCAGAATTTGATTTTTTTAAACTTACCTTTAACATTCTGGGAAAACGAAATATGGCATTAAAACCATATATTAGGTACAGTAAGTCTAGGGGAAGAAGTGATAGCAGGTCCATCTGTAATAGAAAGGTTAAATTTAACATAAATTTGTTCTTTTTTTCATTATATTAATCAATCCATTGTATCTAACACTTTTTGAAGTGATGAAACTATGCTTTCTTCTAACCGTGCTAGATAACAGTTGTTCAAAAAGCTGGATGAAAGTAATGTGTGTAAAAAAGAATTTAGATAAATATTGTAATTTTAAGCCTAATTATTATCAAACAAAAGATATTTAGAAAAAGTGCCCAAATTGTTCAAAATCAATCTTAACAGAGTATTAAATAATATTCTCTACTTACTGAATACATTTTAAAGAAATTCATTAGCTGTCACCAAGAATTAGCAGAAATACAATCATTAAAACTTCAAAATTTTTATAAATGTATTGGTATAAACATGATGCATATTTTAATGTAAAAACTGTTTCCTCATACTGGACAGCAAACTTAACATGACCATTTTATGACTTCATTATATCAAGTTCTATCAAATTTTGTAAGTGTAGCTATCCAAAACTTTAATCTGAACAGTTTATATCTTGTTGAAGGCTTTTTCTGTATACATGTCTTACTTTTTTTACTTCAATAGTTTTTGAGGAAAATCAAGTTTTCAGATTAGGTTTAGTTTTCTAGTTTTCATGCATTTCCTACCTTCTGTAGTAATGTATATATTGAGAATTTTTTATTACTTAGTTCTCACATTGTCGTGGTGGCAATATATGACAGTTATTTGTTAATATTACCTTACTCTAGTTGCTTTATTGCAATGGTCTTATAAGTAGGCAATGTTTTCTCTGCCCACAGGAATATGTCAGTGTAATATAGAATGTCTGGGTTGAATAGCTTGGCAGTGGAATATCCACTGCTGGTTTATTATAACTGACTGAAAGTAACAACCAACTACTGCTATCAGGGACCAAGAAAGGGAGTTCACATTCTATGTCTGACATGCTTTTTGCTGTTCATTTCCTTACTAGACAAGCTAAAGGAAGTGAACTGAATGCAATCTGGTAGAGAAAGGACTGTCCACTAGTAACTGTATATATGTGCCATGTTTTCTGCTTTATTTTATTTGTGTAATAAAGGTTTTTGTACAACCTTAAAAAAAAGATTATCCATACTTTGATTCCATGTCTTAAAGAGAAAATTCAGTTGGATTATCTCTAAAAAACTCTCATAAATGTCTTGGCAGACCTGCTGTTATCTGCAGATTAATTTGCCTACCATCTGTCAGGAAATAGGATTACATGAGAATACCACAAGTACACACTAAGTTCCTCTATTACCTGAAGATATACAGTACTGTTTTGGATAATACTCTCCTTGTCAAAGGTCTAGCTGAGCTGATAAGAGAAGATACAGTTCAAAAGTGCAGTTCTTAGCTTTTAAGGTCCAAAAGTTCTTATTCATTACCAGCATCACAGTTTATACCATAGTCAAATAATGAAACCTCCAATGCCACATCAAATTATCATTCAAGATGATCTCAAACATTATTTTGATAAGAAACATTGAAAGATTTTGCACATAAATAATATTTCAGTATATATATATGTATGTATGTATATATATTTTACACATTCTTAGTATAGCTACTCAATTATATGCACATTAAAGTTGTATTGCACTTAGGTTTCATTAAGATGGGCAGAATACAAAATTATCAGAAGGTACACTTATGGGAAAAACACACCTTTGTGTAAAGTATCAGAAAGGTTTTAACACTCAATAATGTTTATAATTTTATTTGTATGTAACAAATATAGACAAAACTTGCCTTAAACATTGATTTCTTCATATAGTTCTTTCTTGTATCAGTTAAATTTTCCTATTAAGAAAAAAAACAAACAACGTTATAATTTTCCTACATTAAAAATGCAATTTTAGTAGGTACCTACTTCCTTTCACAGAAATAGCTTTTCTTGCTCAGTACTTTTCTTTATATTCAAATATTTTTCACATTCCATAAGTCTTGAGCACCACGATCAATCTGGGTTAACTGAATATCACATGTAAATCATAATGCAGCAACAACCCTCTCCCATAGGAACATAACACACCCTCCTGGTGCATGTAATTCCCTCTATTCAATTCTACTCAACTATAACTTTGAATTTTGGCAGAACAAGGAATCAAGTTTTCAGTGGGAAGGAAGGGCAAAAGAAGGTAAGTACCTGTCAAAAATAGATTTTCAGTATGAAAATTATATATTCTGATAAGGTACATTACCTCCTCTCACATAAATAGCTAGCATCTAAAACCGAATAGTATGAGAGGCAGATATGAGGTAAAAAAGAATCATCCTTCAAAAGCATCTGAAGAACATTCTGAAAGGGAGGGATCATTGTAGCAGAAGGGACATTGCACAACCTCTGTACTAGACATACTCTACATCCATTGTAGAAAGAGGTGATGCAGACATGGGCAGGGAAAGGGAGGATCACATCCAAAAGGGAGAAATGTGGTTGGGTTGTGATCCAAACCACCCAATATTTGAGTATCAGTCCCAAGGATGACAATGTGTGTAGGAATAAATATTATGTGTTCCAAGGTGTAGAATTGTTAAGGTGCAATGAACCATACATAACAAGTCATGCATCCAAAACCCAGTCACTGGGAACTGGCATCCATGTGATGGTAGAATGAGGATCATAACCTTAATAAGTCAACATAAATCTAAAACCCAGCCACAAAGAATGGACATCCATGTGGGGGTAGGAAAGAGGACTGTACCCTCTTCACTTCCAGTTCAGTAGAATGGAGAGAAATATCACATCTATCAATCTATGCATGGTACACATTATGGCAAAGTGATAAGATGTTTGACTGATCTTGGAACCCAACATCTGGGTGATCAGAATAATAATGATGTCCTTGTATTGTAAAATAATCCCACTCAAAGCCAATCAGAAAGGAAACACCTCCTAGCACAGTAACATCTTAGATATAAGAAAATCTTCAAGGGATAGCATCAGAGGAAGAACTGTAATAACATACATGATCATCCACTGTGATCCACAACATGGTAGTAGTGAACGTGAGTCCAACTAAGTGAGGGAACAGACACTTGTAATACATCTTTGAGGGTTTATGCTGATTGATCAAGCTCTGAATCCAAAATCCAGCCACTGGAAACAAACATCCATGAGAAAACAGGATGATGAATCCCAATCAAAAGGGTAAACTAATATTTTGATGGCTCACTCCAAAGCTACAACCTACCCTGTAACAGTCTGCAAAGATGGAGTGTCAGACTGTAGAAAATCTCATCATCCACAGCAGCAGAACATCACTGCCCTATTCTACTCTCAACCAAATGGATTCATTATTGTTTTTATCATATATCACTGTCACATTCAAAAGGATGCCTCCATGGAAGGGTAGAGGAGAAACTGTGTGGAAAGTATGGAGGAACTTCAACACTGGACACAGTACAATGGGAGACTATGAGAACCCCATTTTAAAAAGCAGACCATAGTTAATTTATTCAGTCAAAGGCATTGCAGGAATGTGCAGCTATTCCCTTCAGCTTTACCCATGAAGTCCATGGCTGAGTATAGACAGTAACAGGTATATTAATGGAGAAAATATATTACAAGAAAAACCTGTGAGCAATCTTCTGTAACACTCCATCATAACAGTGTGTATTTAGCAGCCATGGAAATTATAGTTGTTAAGTCATCAAGATCTTACAGTGCAGATTTGACTATTTTGAGTAAACCTGAACAGACACCACTCACCACAGAGCAGGGGCTCTAAAGAAAAGAAAGGTATATACCCCTAAAAATAAGAAGTATATATATACAAAGAAGTAACTTACCCAGTCACAGTCTCATCATAAACTGAGGATAGTGACAGGTGAATGACTGTACACTAATATGAAAGAAACAGTCACCAAAAGCAGATAATTGGAGGTAAATGTATGAGGTTTAGTCCCAGTGCTCAACAGATGAAACATCTCCAACATATGACAGGGGTGAGATGCTGATAAAAGGAAATGCGTCTAACTGGAGTAAAGACATAAGTAATTTATTACAGGAAAGAGAAGACAGAAAAATCCAAACAAATTAAAAACCAACTTAAAAGGGTAAGGAAGGAAGGAAGGAAACGAAATCACAAACAGAGGGTTGTGGCAAGTAATTAAACAACAAGAAAAGAAACCAATGGAGAGAAGTTTTTAAGGCAATAAAGCAATCCAAAGCATGTACATGATAAATCATCTAGATCTGTAGTAAGAATAAAGGTGGAAGCTGGAAGGAAATGAAAATGAAGTAAAGGAAGAACATACTACACAAGCAACCAAAGTGAACATTAAAAATCAATCTAGAACAAAAAAAAAGAAATAGATCCAGCTGAAGCAGCCAAAAAAATTAGGTCTGTTTCAACCAAATACATCTCTTATCCAGACACTAGAGACTGACATCCATATGGGAGCAGGATGAGGATCATACAGCCAGTAACTTGAATACAATCCAAAATCAGAAAGGAACAGTCAAAAAAGACCTAACAGAGAGGCAAGAATGAATGAAATCTCTCAGGGAAGATGATAAATGGAATGAAAAATAAAGGTATAAACAAGTCTCAATCCTCTCTGAGTATCTTGACAATCAAAGCAAATGAATAAGAAATAAGAGACAAAAACTGACATATCCTAAAAGAGTGTCACAAGGGATGACAAATATGAACATATGAATACAAACTGTCAACCTTGAGCATCCTCAATCGTGTAAAAATAGCCCAACAGTATGAGATAAAAGACAACATTGTAAAAACGAAAACAATCAAGAATTGATGGAAGCTGGAGAAATAAATCACAGAACTCCAATTTGCATTGAGGATACATGTCTACTGAAGGTACATTGAAATAAAGTACAGGTAAATGATGGGAAACTGTCAGATGTCAGACATAGAACAAGAATAAATAATGCAATGGCTAAAAACACAAATAAGGAACTAAAAATCAAATGTAGCAACATAGATATTCCACGATGTTAAAAGTCACAGATGTAACAGCCCTCAAAAAATGAAATGGTGGAGGAAAAGAGTCATCCACAAGTCTCAGTTTGAATGTAAGAGAAATGAGCTTGATACAAGACATTTCCACTCCACAAGATCCCAAAAGTCATGTGTATAGGGAAGGAGCACCAACTTGGAGTTAAGGAGGAAAGTAGCTCACAATTGGTGAAATTATTTGGAAAGGAGGTATGTGATGATAAATAACATTTGGAAAAGTGATAAGGGATAACAAAGGCTGGAAACTTGTCTAGGAAGAAAGGGTTAAGAAAATAGATTCTGCCACCATACCTGAAATGGAGGTTTGTAGTGCAGCGATATTTTAAAAAGTGCCTGATGGTAAGCTAAGCCAAAATGGACAAAAGCCAATGGAAAACAAGGCAAGCCAGCACCACCTCTCAAAAAAGAGACAAAACCCAGTTTCAGCCAAAATATCTGGGAAAACAGGGAAAACGTGTATGGAAAGGACTGAGGTACGCCTTGCAGATTCTTCCATAAAGGCTAGGAAGGCCAAGTCATAATCAGGTGGAAGAATATAGTCAAAATAGAAATTATCCTATGTAAATAAAGCAGTTTGAGGAAAAATGCAAGCAATACTGATAAAAGGTTGGGAAAACCCCAAATCTAAAAGTCCTTACAAACAAAATTGAATTATTTACGAAAATGGAAAGATATTTATATTTTAAAATTAGGTAAGTGTATATTGACACCAAAAATTTAGTACATAATATTTGTTTCTTAAACAATGTATTTAGCCTAATTTATGACTTAACAGTAAGATGAATGACAGGTAAAACTAAAATAAAGACACAGCAAGCCTAATATAATGACGTAGACAAAAAATATCACTAAACTTTAATTAAAACTCCTATCTAGACAAAAAATAGGTACAAATCCAACTAAATGTTTGCTGCTGAAACCAAAGAACTGTAAATAATAATATTAATTTGAAATATTCAGAAAAACTACAATAGTTTATCTGTCCCAAATTGGTGGGCCATATTCCACATATGTGGGCTCCCAAACTTGAGGCCTGATGAAAGTCAACTTATATAATGATCCATCTACCAACGTGTTAAAAAGCTGACAATTCCTCAGTCAAATACTACCATCTGAACACTGGGAAACTGTACTGTAAGTAAATCACATTTGCAAAGTGGAAACATGAGCTTCCTCGTAGAAAGAAACGTGAAGAACAATAAAAGTAAGTTATCACTTAAAACTGGTAAAGTAGGAAAAATAATCTTCAACTTGTATGAAGAACTAACAAAAAACACTGGAAAAGAGCAAAAACAAAAACATCTTCATGATAGCACTACCAAACGAGAAGTGATAATTTGGTAAATTTGAATAGAGAGAGTCACATGCATTAAGAGGGTGTGTTACTCTGTAATTGGTGGAGGGTTGTCACATAATAATTTCCATGTGAGAGACAACAACGTTGATCATGGGAGCTCAAGGCTTATAGCATGTGAAATATTTTTTGCATATAGAAGGAAGCATTGAGTGTGTGTGTTTTTCTTATAGCAAAGCCATGTTGGGCTATTTGCTGAGTCCACTAAGAAATATCGAATCCCTGATTTTAACATTGTAAATCCGTAGACTTACCGCTGTACCAGTGGGGGGGATGGCAGCATTGAACAAGAATAGCTGTTTTTGAGAGAGGAGATTATGTACCTTATCGGAAAGTAATGTTGATTGAACCTTGCTTTTACATTTATTTATAACTGACAGTATTACATATATTCTAGCAATGTTATGGACAACAGAAAAGTGCATAAGTTATAAACATACTCAAGTGTGAATATATTAAAGATTTTATCATCTTGATTTTGTTTAATTCTACACAGGTTTAATATACTTTCAAAAATATATGAATATTTTCAAAATAACTGTTCAACTGAATATACAGTCTCATACAAAACTGTTATGACAAGAGAATATTTTGTCATTCTTTCCATTTTATGAGGCTAATTCTCAATGCTATTACAGAATGTAAGTTTCAACAATACAGTAATGCTTCACTAATCCCTGTTGACAAATGAATGAGCCAGGGTGAGAATATTTATCATTTTTTAGAATTCCCATATAACTGTACCAAGGACATGACATAAAGGTTATGAATGAACATAACGATGAAATTTATGGTCTGAATTTACTGTCATAGTATTCCATGCAATATCTTACCTATATAGATAGAAGACATCATATGGTAGCACTGTAACTTAGAAGAAATCAACTTAACAAATAAACCTTGAGAAAAGCAGTGTCTAACACCGTACACAATGTTTTGTGGTCATGTCACTGCCCAGAAACAGATTTTTGTCAGTAGAGCAAACAGTTTGCATAAAATCTTCAGGTGATGCTGCTTGGACTCTCTGTCAAATTCCTTCAGACTTGAAATGCTCTCCAAACACTGACAAGTATACCCTAGATCATTGGTCCGAGACAGATAAACTTGAAAATAGGAAAGTATGAGGCAGAACACTTAAACTCAAAGATGCAGATGTTAAGAATTTTCATTTTTCCAACTTTGAGACAGAAGAAAGCATGAAATAAAGGAGAATGAAATATTTGGTCAAGTAGTAGTTGAAAACATTTATTTTGGTCTTCAAATATTGTCAAGAGATTTAAATTAGCTAAAAAAGTTAAAAAAAAGGACTGTTAATGATGGAAAAGAGTGTTATTAATGGATGAGTCCAAGTTTGAAATATTTAGTTCAAAATTGCACATTCAATGAAAGAACAGTGAAAACACCTCAATACATAACATCTACCTCAAAGCATGGGTAGGCAGTGTGATGGTTTGAGAGCATTTTTACTCCTGAGGCAACAAAAGATATTTACAAAATAGATGGAATAATAGACCAGTGTAAGTACCATCAGATAATGATCTGTCATGGTATAAACAGTGGTTTGAATATCATTGGTAAAGGATTCTACTACCAACTAGATAATGAACTCAAACACTCGTCCAACCTATGCAGAAATTACTTAGCTACGAAAGGAGTTGCTATAGTCATACCAATGATGCAATGACCCACAAAAGCCTCAATCTCAACCCAAATAAGCAGATGTGAGATTTGAAACTTTATAGGAGTCTATTAGAAACATCTGTTGTAAAATTCCAAAAGACACTCTGATAAAATATGCTGCAACAATACCTGAAAGATTGTTTGCAGTTATTAAAGCAAAAGAGGGTTTATCTTCCATTGTTCTTTGAAAATAGCTTGAAGTCTAATTTTTGACTTTGTCCTAACACTTTTACGCAATACTGTAACTTTATCAAATTACACAACAAATTTAAGACATACGAAATCATATCGAAAAAAGATAACATAACACAATACTTTTAATGGCATTACTGTATTCTTTAATAGATTCTTTAAGCAGAGTATCCATGATGAAACTCAGTTGAACAGCACTACTCTCTTTAACGTTTTTATCATAATTAATACTATTTTTATAATAAGAAACCCATAATATATGTATTTTAGAGTTGTAGCTACAGTACGTGGGGACCGGCCAGTACTCCCGTGCGATGTGACTACTGTGATCTGACACTAAGTATCTCAAAGCAAAAGCTCCCCATCAACATGGAAATTTTCTTAGTCAATATCACAATACAATTTACTTTGCAATTTGCTAGTTAGGAACAAACCATTTTCTTGTAAAGTTATGAGGCAAATAACCTTTTCACTAAAATACTTTTCAAGAAAATTGCACAGCAAATAACCTGCATGCAAAACAGAACAAATAGCCAACATCATGTTTATAACTTCCACTTAGCATGATATAGTAGATAATATCATCCACAGTAAATACCATACAAAGCCTGTTTTTTTTACAGTAAAAGTTTTTAGTATGTAAACATATTTTCAAAACTTTATAGATATCTGAAATATAAAAGTATATTGATGTGTTTTTTTCATAAAAACTTCTATTAATCCAATTGTGATTAATTTGTATTAATTATGTGCTGTTGAAAATAAATAAATAATAAATTTAAAACTTAACCTGGAGTAAAAGTTGTCTCTGCTTTTATTTGTTTCATTAGTAATTCACCATAAAATATATGTTTGTCTAGTGACTACTCATGGAGAGTGTTTTATCAGGTGTTCCAAAGGATATTACATGTTTTCAAAATTATTACTATTATAACACATTAAAATAATAACCTTGTGTGTGTTTTTTTACCTAGCCAAGGGAGGACAGGAGGCCTATGTTTACATCTACAGGTACATACATCTAGGCTTGACTGAATTTTACCACACACCACTAAAGTTAATCCAACAACAAACCTGATACATTTCAATATTTCTACATCCTTTTGTCGTTCAAATATATTCAATTATACATCATGATTGATTGCTTCAAAATTTACAATACATAATTATCATTTTTAATCTATTTGTGACCTTTGTCTTTAGAACCTATAGTATATAATCTTATATCAGAATATATACCCATACATGTTACTTATTAAAAAAGAGTAATACTTACCACCCAGAATCCTTCATGAAGATACTTCACTCGAACTTTAAACACAAAGATATCAATGAGGTAAACTGCATCACTAAAGTAATCAAATCCCAGGAAAACTGAAAGATTTTCTGATGTTTGATATAAAAATATGGCCCGTAAAAACAAGGACCAGGCATTGTAGACATAACACAGGGTAACAATGAACAGCCAAGTGATGTAAGTTTTACCTAAAACAGTAATCAGAGAAGATGGTTGAGGAAGACTATATAACTAAAATTATAAACGATCAGTATACAAATTTTAGTTATAAGGCAATTCAATAATTTATTTAGGAAGTAAATAACAAGAAAGACAAACTACCTTCTAGGCTGATACACACTAACATACTACTACCTAATTAACAAACAGCTGGGTAAACTGGTTCACTGATAGCTAGGTAAATTAGTTGGTAGACTCTTTACATAACTAGAAACAAAGAAATATTAGCATGTAGCAGTGAAATATAGGCAGATAGAAACATTAGAAAATAAACTAACATGCAGACACACAGGCTGATTAGTTGATACCTTAGCATGTTTAATATACATATATATATATATATATATACACACACACATAATACAGCCCTTTGATGTGGATGTCTCTAAATGATGAAGAGACAACCCAGAAAAAGTTCTGTTCGTTCAGTTTACCTGAAATGAGAGAAGGTATGCTGCTGGTTGAGGGGCCCAACCCCAACATGCCACTTTGACCTTACATTTGTGTAGATTATGGCCTTGAGGTGCCCCACATAGTCAATCGGCTAGTACTGTCGGGCTAGGATCAATGTTTTTGGCATTCTTAATGGGTGTTGTGGACATTATTGGGTATAGTCCTCACCAAACCCTGCCATTATTGCAATGTCCTTGTTTGGCATTACATTTGCAACTCCTCATAGGACTCGATCATGGGTGAGATCAGTGGGTGCTAAATCTTCCTCTATGTATTATGAATTCCCTAATTATTGAAAAAAAAACAAAATAATAAAAAACAACTAATTGATAAATGTTCATACAGATGACTATTACAAAATCGCTGCAACAATCAGAACCTATTTAACAATTTTTAATTCTCCATTCTATCAGACAAAGACTTGGGGCAAATGCCTCTTTTTCATCCAAAATTGATTGGAGGGGCTTGATGGCTCTTCCATGTCCATACAAAAACTTTGTTCTGGGAACATCTTAGTAGAAATACCTGCCCCCAAAATGCATTAAACTCCTCCTGAATTATAATGCCATTAGAGATATACTCATTAGCTACTCTGAATTCCTCCCAAAGAGTAATCGTTGTGAGGGATTTTAAGAACATCCTCAAGTCAGAGTTCCTCACTTGTTTCTCCAGCCAAAGAATTTCTGCTGTGCACCATACCTTCACTCACAAGGATAGAATTACGCTGCCAACAAATGTCTTAATTTTGAGATTTACATTACCACATCCATCTGTGTTTGACAAAGCAGGTTATTCCAACTGTAAGGTTTGACAATACATTTCTAGTCTTCTCTGATATTTCTAGTGCCATAAATTCAGACATTCAAAGGCATCATATCGTGTTTCTTTGATATGTGCCTGTTTTGCTGGCAAAGACCATGTCACCTACAAATGGGAACTGGAACTGCACTGCATTAACTGTAGTAGCACATAACCCTCCTACTTTTATTCTTACCCTGGGTTGGTAGAAAAGAAAAAGGTACAGCATTTGAAAATGTTAACAACATTTCTTACCCAGAGGCTCAAAAGTTAATGTCCATCTTGGACATATATTGCTGCACCACATTTCACTGCTACAGTGAAAGTGCAGAGAGACCTTTCTGTGCTCCCAACAGAATCATTTTACAACTCTGTGAAGACATTTGCCATCTATGGTTAAGCGAGTTGAACAATCAATGTCTAAAACTGTCTCTGTCACCAAATACTGTCTGAGTCCACTTTCGTCAGACCCAGATTCTGGTGTCTGCTTGGGTCCACCTTTGTCTGCCCCAAGATGTAGAACAATTATTTATTCACTCCTTCAGTCATTGAAATATCTGTCTACTGACAGAAACCTGCCCACTTGATCCAGGGCAGAATACATGGAGGTTTACAAACCTCCTTTTAATAAAAATGCATGGCTTGGTTCTAAGCCAAAAGATTATCTACCATATTTTCCTCCACCTTGGTATGAATGGCCACTTTGATACATTGGAACTTGTGAGGTTTCCATTCTAGTCTGGATGAAATTAAGGCCTTCATTTATTCTTATCATCCTGTGTGGCTTTCCTTACAGGAAACCTTTCTGAAACCTGTCAATTTTGTCACTTTTGTGCAGTTCTCTTACACCAGAATGGCAGGTTGAGATGGATGAGTACATGGAAGAGTGGCATTGTAGGCCAACCTACACTGTTTTTGCCACTTTATATACCCTTAGAGGCCATCACCATCTGTGTATTCTTAAGTCATACATCACTTTTCTCTCTCCACCTGTCTTAAGGAGAGACTTATGATTGATCATACCTAAATACTCTTGTTGAACAGTTTCCACCCCCTTTTAATCCTGGGAGACTTTAATTAACATAATCCCCTCTGGAGTAGCACTGATATTGATGGAGTCATTCCATAGAGCATATGCTCTCAGATCAACACTCTTCTCTCTTCAGTACTGGTTCTTATACTTATTTTTATACACTTGGTCTTTTAATGCCATTGATCTCTTTATCTTCTTCCCTCCCATTTTCTCCTTTACATTTTTTCTTGGAGGGCTGACCCACGGGGTAGTAATCACTTTCCTATTGTTTTGAGGGATATTTGCCATGGCTATTGGCACCTGATCCATGTGCCTTGGTGGAAGTTGGCAAAGCCAACTGGTCCTATTTTACCTCTTTCTCAGAACGTGATCCTGTCATCATTTTTCTGCTACTTACAGATAACTGCATTGTCCAAGCAGTAGCTCATTCCATGCATAATATCTCGATATGTTTTCTATGGTATCCTCATCAATGGTGAATTCCTGCCTGCCAATAGGTACAGATGCCTCTGTACCTGAGCCTGAGATACATTTTGCACGTGTTCCAATGTTTCAAAATACATTTTTTTCAGTAAGACCATGCTGTAAAAGCCAAAATAAATATTGAATGAAGTTCACAACTATCATGCTTTCCACCATTAGTTCCGAAATCCTATTAGACAAGATTCAGAAGGTCAGTGAGAGGTATATTTCCCACTTTGCTCTCCAATGGCCAGAAAGTTGCTGATGTTCAGAGCATGATTGATACTCTTGGCAAGAGCTTTTCTCATGTATCTAGCACTTTTGTTTCTTCCCCCATCTTCTTGACCATAAAGTCTTGTGTAGAGCAAACACTTCTTTCTTTTTGGGCCAACCACCTTTATGGTGGAACTAAAGCTTGTTCTTTATTGGTCTGGCAGTACATCAGTTGGGCATAATGATGTTCACTATGAAATGCTGTACCATTTCTCTCCTGCATCTCTTGCTAATTTTTTAGTTGTATTTATCAGAATCTGGCAAGATAGTTTTTTATTCTTGGCACCAGTCAGTTGTTCTTCCTCCCTCTAAACCTGGGAAGAACACCAAGATTCTTTCTAAATATGTTGTCTCTTCCTTCCCCAGTGGACTATACTGTTTTGAAATAAATGGTCTACTGTTCTTCTCTTTTGCTTTTGTATCCAGGTGTAGTTGGCTGCATTAGTCGATGACGTTTCTGTTTCTACTGGTCAGCTCATCCCACCATGGTTTATTTCCATTTTCACCTGTGACCTTTCTTGAAGTTACTACAGGATAATATACAAATCATTTGCAAAATGAATACTGTTCTAGATGTCACTAGACAATCGACTGAATGTTGTTCTTTTCACCAGGACAGGCAAGTTATTTTGTGTTTATCTAGGAAAATATTCCAGAACTGACAGAAATTGATCATCAGTTCATGTTGTAGAAGGTGGTTTCAAGTGTCAAGGCAGATATACTATTAATTTGGAAGTAGTTCTACATGCTGCTAACCACATTTTGCAAAACTTATAATCTATTCAATAAGCAATTGTAGAGCATCCATTTGTATCTGAAGATGGCTGGTATGGGTATTAAAACTTTTATTAAAATAAAGTAGAGAACAACATTTCGACTTTCTTAGGTCATCTTCAAGTTAACACTAAAAAGGTCAAAACAATGTTTTCTACTTTATTTCAATAAAAAGTTTAATACACATACCAGCCATCTTAAGATACATTTTTACTTCAAATGGGTTTCTCATCATCAGGAAGAGCTTTCATTTATTTAATGTCTTTCCCTAGGTTGCTAACAACACTTTGAGAGACTTGTAACTGATTAACAACAACATTTTTCTAGCTTTCATTTATTTAATCAGTTTCTATGGTTATTAAATAATATGAAGTACTTTAACAATTGTAATTCACCTCAAAATGTAAGATGAAAAGAAAATTTTATGAGACCACTGTATTAAGAGTATACTAAATGAAATGGTTTGGATCTGAGATCATATTATTAATTAGGATAAAGTATTTATGTAACAGTGACTTGATAAAGTGATTGACTTTATTTTATAACAGTTTATTTTCGTTGTCATAATTACATAATATTGCACTTCTGGATATCCATTGTTATTCATTATGTAGACCTTGCTATATAATCAATAATTGTGACTTCTCTTATGAGTGCCAATTTTTGCATGACCTATAGAAATGAAAAATCACTATAAAAGTTCCACCACAGTGGTTTCCAAGTTGTATGTTGCAGTAAGTTATTAATGGTGTCACAAGAGTTTATCATGATCAAGATTAATTATAAACTTAAAAAAAATCGCATCCCACAGCAGAGGTGTCACACAAATCAAGGTAAATGGGTGAGGGTGTTGTCAGTGAAAAATGTCTGGAAACTACTGTATTACAGACTATTGACATCTGAATATCATAAGTATTGGTCAATGAGATGAAAAGTAACACAAAAACTTTTCATCAGTTAAGGTAAAACAAAAACTGGTATATTCCTTCTTTTGATTTCTACTGTGGGCCTCTTCTTTTCTCTTTCTTTAATACTGTCTATTCTTAAACACTGACTGAAATTTATAAAACAAAATACAAGTATAAACACACATCCAGTAGATTTCTAATGTTATGATTATTTGTACTTATATTGGAGGCTTCTTATTATGCAACTGCATATTAATTTACTAATTATACTAGATTCTAAGGACTTGTCCAAATACTAGTGTTACTATAAATTCAAAGAGAAGTAGCTAAAGGTTGTAAATGAATTATTCAATCAATGCATTAAAATATTTAATGTTCAATGAAAAAAGTTAAACACCCTTGACTGTTTTTGCTTTTAATTTATCATAATATAACTAGACCAAATTACTTGAAAAATAATTTGACGTTTAGATAAGTAAATAAACTAATGTATTAGCTTACCTGATTAATTTACACATTTAAGGTATATAATGGAATGAAGCCAATAACTTTAGAGGGGAGAAAAAGATAGTTAAAAGCTTATAATTAATGATACATGACTACTGATAAAATCAAACAGAAATAAGTGATCATTACAGAATGAAATTTGACACTCCATAAAATCCATAATTTTGTAGAAATTATGAATGAACAAATACAATGAGTGTTTATATATATTTTTACACAGAATTTTGTGGAAACAACATTATATATTAATATACACTGGCTAGCCACTTTACTAGAAGCCACACATTTATAAAATTTCAGGCTGAGCATGCTCTTTGAACAATTAAGATCCCAGACTTCAACATAAAACCAAAAACTGTAGCTCTTTTTTTCAAGAAATATGATATATGTTTGGTCCCCACTTGTTAGAAAATAATTCAGATTTAACTCAAAGATAATGAAATGGATTGAAATCTGGTAATTTTGCTGAAGAAGCAAGGTGTCTGAAGCTACTGTTATTGTATGCAAATACTTCATAACTTAATCTCCCACATAGCATGTTTAATATTCACTAAACTTACAATTTTCTCTACACTCTGATTTTAGAGCTCTAAATTTGATGACGAATCAAAACATGATAACGAAAATGCTCAAACAATAAACATGTTTTAGTACACAATCAAAAGCTTTATTCTATGATTGATCACCAGTCATAAAATAAACACTCTATGTATTTCAATGTTAAATCAGGTAGTATCTATTTTAAGATGACTGACTGGTCATAGAATAATTTTTTATTATTATGTGCTAAAAAATTGTGTACTTCAATTATATTTATACAAATACCTTGAATTCTGAGCTTTTAACACATCACATGATAAATTCAACCTTTTTTTATAACTTCACAGAAAAAGAACTTATGTGCTGTTTCATTAGCCAATTACATTATGGTATGTTTGACCATATGTTTGGAGGGCATCTTGTGACTGTCACATGGAATGTTTCTTTTTTTTACTGGCTAACTGCAAGGAAAATGTGTTTATAATATATAGTTTTGGCACTTTTGTAGAAGCATCAGATTAAACACATTGGAAAGATGTTAATTTTTAATAGAACTACAATTCTCTTATAGATGTCCCACACTTGTTACACCACATTCCTGTGCAAGCCACATGTACTTCAACTTGACCCCTTAATTTTGTTTTCCAACCATTTCAACAGTCACTCATGTTTACATTTTAATTATTTTTAGTTAATTAACTAAAATATTCTCTTTTATTTTGATACCAACATCATTTCCTTTCTTTTTAATTTTACCTATTGCAAATTAAATCCATGAACATCTCATTTTTGTACATTCAAGTTTGTGTGCACAGGTTATGTCCTTTGACCAAAATGTGGCAGTATGAGCATAATGGATTGTTATTCTATAATTTTAGAACAATATGTGTGTATTTTCTTTTAGCAAGGCCACATTAGGCTATCTGATAAGTCAACTAATGGGAATTTTAAAACAATTCTTGTCCATTAAGAAGAAAATTCAGCATGACAGGCAACATCACTGAAAGTTCACTGAGAATGTTATTTGTTTTTGAAAATAATCAAATGCCTACTCTTGTCACATTATTAAGCGGCTTGAGCATACAGATTAACACAAGGATGGTCAAGTAGCTAATGCTGTTTTTTTTTCGAAATTTCTATACCATCAGAACAGAGATAGCAGAAACAACTTGTTAGCCACATCACACATTTCCAACTATTTACTAACAACAGTTACATCTCTAAGCACTATAAAAGACATGATTTCTAAATGCATCTGAAATAACTAATTTTTGGACTAGTAGTTGGTCGATATTTGACAATGTTCTTGATGTCCTTCACATGATATAATTAAAATAGTCTAATTCTGGCCCATTTAAATGATTCAGTCAACTGAGATATGGTCTGATGTATTCGCACTTTACAATGCTTTTCAATCATCTTTTTACTCAGTTTGCAATCAGTGGTTCATCAGCATATATTTTTTTATATGGGTAGATAGATGTTTCAGTTGCCACTGTTGACAAACTCTGGTAATACATGCCTTAGAACAGTATTTGATAGTGATGCTTTTGGTATAGAGATACCCACAAATGTAACCAATTGAATGTCAAAAATCTTTGCTCTTGCATAATGTCTTCTAAACTAGCCTTGATATGGTTTCTTATTTTCAGTAATAGATCTTAATTTATCATATCATGCATGACATTATAAATAAGTTTATTTATTTATTTATGAACTGTAGATAGATACAGGTGTTCTACAAATGTATATAGATGGTCCAAATAAAGTACAGTCAGCATACATCTGTCTAATTTTTGACTAATACAAGTAATGTTGTAATTAAATTTTGGTAGTGTTTATTTATTTTACAAGCTGCATTTCAAAACATTCTTTGTATATTTCAATAACTGAATTTGAATAAACGAAATAAATAGATAGCTTTCTCTTTTTTTTATCTTCCATAGCAGGTTGGGAATATATATATATATATATATTTTTTTTTTTCTGTTAAATGTTTAAATATTTTAACATTTACTAACTTTGTGGGTCTAAAACCTGTGGAATAGTAGGAATTATCTGCCTGGAAAGTCTGAAGCACCAAAGTCCTTTTTCTTCTTCCATCCAGTCATTAGCAGCAAGTAAGTCATCAGATTGGATTAAAGACTCTGCGCGTGGATGATCTTGTTCCTTTTCTTTCTGAGTTTGTCTGGAAGGGGGAGCTACACACAAATGTTTAATTATATATTATTTTTCACCTTTTAGTTGTCACTACTGCAACATATACTACACACAAATACACATGTTGTGATATTTGCACTGTTAAAATTTCTTTTCTCTTTGAGTATCTCTTCAGATTTATCCTATAATATTACACAGATGTAACAGTGCAGTTGATGGTTTTTTTATTTTCCATTAGTTCTACTGTCCTAGTAACAAGGTTTAAAAGTCAATGACTAATATATCTGCATGACCTTGAACAATACAATGCCTCTAAGTTATAATAATAAATCTCAATAACCAAGGACATAATAATTTTTTTACCTTATGATTTGGTGGAAATCTTATATTCTGTACTATAAGCACCATTGATGATCAAATTCACTCAAACTATCATATTTCCTTAAAAGAAGAATACATTGCATATCTTTGAATAGCAATAAAATATCTTAGTATGTGGCAGGTTGACACACACACACACATATGCAGTCCAATAACACGAATCAAAATCAAATAGACAGTGAATCGTAAAATATATAGCTAATAACTTTATAAGAACAGAATTATAATCCAAAATTACATATACTGAAACTGAGATGTTATTAATGCTTTAGTGTAACTTTTTAATATGGATTTTCTTAGTACAATTACATTTGTTCAGTAATGTTTAACACTAATGGTCTTTCCTCAATTTCTGTAAGGTTACCATTTCTTTTTCTAATTGTACTTTCTCCATTATTCAACTTTATATCTATTTGTCTGTATACTGCACAAGCAAAGGATGCAAAGTTTACTTGGGAGAGGGGAATCTAAAGTGCAGCAAAACTCGACCGTGGTAATTCTAAGAGAACCAAGAGGTACGATCAAACCCCTGAAAATGTGGCAATTACAGAAATTAAATGAAACAGTTCCTAAAACATATATGATGAAACACAGACACATACTGTATAGCAGCTTTAAAAATATTAACAGGTATTAATTTGGCCTCACTAGACTTGGGGATGGGGGTTAAAGCCCATCTGTGTCTTGGTTACAAAGCCCATAAACTTTATTTACCTATGCATTTATTTCAATTTTAACAATGCATTCATGTTGTATGGTTTTGTAGACTACCACTGGCTTGTTTAAAGTTTGTTTTTAATATGCACATTAAATTTCTTCTTTGCTTTATATGAATCAAGATAATAATGTCTTTAAGGGCAGTTGTAATTAATAGTAGGGATTGACTAATGCTCCAAATAATTCACATACTGAGAAACGAAATCACCATGTCGAATTCCTAAGCAAAAACCAACCATCAAAAGGATTGGTTACAATATATTATGGGCATGTATGTAATTATGTGTAAAAAAACATCACTAATATTTTTCAGTATGACAATTTAAAATTTTCTAAAACAGCAACTTTTTCATGCACTACCTACCTATCTGATCATCCCAGCATGCCTGGCACCTAAACAGCAATGACTATTACTACAATATTTCTTGAGCTTACTTGACTTGTCTGTGAGTATCCACTTTTGATAATCCAATAACAATTCTTATATACATACATATATATGTATGTATGTATATATACAGGTAATATAATTAGTAAACATATCATGCATGTACTTAAATATATTTTCAACATCATTCAGACTTAGGGACTATCCTACATATCTAATGATAAACACACAATACTTTTGAAAAATAAACTATATATATTATACAGGTATAATATAAAAAGTAAACAAATAAAATTACTAACAATTATGAATTTTTAATGAAGTACAGACTTTGCTATAAAAAGTAATGAATCAACAATTAAATTGTTTGTTTGGAATTAAGCACAAGGTTACACAATGGGCTATCTGTGGTCTGCCCATGACAGGTATCGAAATCAGGTTTTTAGCAATGTGAATCCATAGATATACCTCTGTGCCACTGGGGGGGCCAAGAGTTAAAAGTGCAACCACAAATTTATAAAATGTAATCCTTACTTTGGCCTACAAACGAGTATGTGAAGCTGTGGTTTTAATTCTTGTTTCATTACTTTTTATAACAGAATCTCTATTTCTTTCTAAAGTTCATAATTCCTTAATTTTGTTCTATACATAAGGGGCTCTGCTTTATTTAAAAACTGAAAATTGTTTGTACAATGGATATAAAGAAATGCACGTATATCAACTAATACATAATATTACCTTTTGCTAACGAATGATAAAATGTTATCAATATGATTACAAAATAAAAGAAATAAACCAGTATGCCTAATGTTTCCTAACATTCCAGTGTATTCATAATATAGCCATATTGTATACTATGTATAAAATTACAAAAGTTGTTTGACTCATTTAATTCAAGACAAAGAAAGCACTCTTTTCTGTCGAATGACATATTTCATTATAGTTTTTCAAACAAAATGTTTAAGTGAACCACTTGTGTCAGTGGTGTAGGAGAAACAATAAAATAATGTTAAAATATTTTTTTTAACACCAAAATGGTTCTCTCAAAACATGTAAGAAATACAATTAGATTACCAATTTTATATTCTTAAGTACACTGAACTAACTGAAAAGTAAATTTAACCATATAGAAATTATACTTTATGTCAGTAAGAAACACATTCCAGAAAACTTCATTTAGAGAAGAAACAGAGCCATGTGATCTTAAAATAAGATGGTTCCTACTGTAGTAGTTAAAAAGAACCTTACTAGTAAACACTAGGGTTTTGGGCTGAGGTTAAAATTATCGTATACAAGAGACCTCCGGTTCAAACCCAAGGCAAGCAAATGTATTTTGAAAAAGTAAAATGCCACATTATTAATGTGATAAAAAGCACAAATTTCAATAATGAATAAATGTAGGTTGATAACACTTGGAGGAGAAAAACAATGCTTAAAATGAAAGTTCATAGGCTTCTCTAATTTCATGCACAGATCTACTTATAAGACACTGCTATAAATGGCAGCTGGAGGAATGAAAAATTTATATGAATTGATTCATGCTCACACATAAATCTGAAAGCAGTTTCTATGGAGAACTGGAAAAATACTGAAAGAAAGGACAAACTGATTAAAGATTAAAGATGCTTGTTTTCACCATGACAAACATAGGGTCAAACATTTATTTCAGTATGATTTAAATTGTTTTCCAAATATTAATAGTGCAATGTTTTTTTACAAAATATACAGTAAAATTTGAGTAATGATACGATATAGTTTTCAAAACTGTTATATACAAAGGAAATGATGTAACTCTAATTTATACACACATGTATCTTTAACATACTTGGAGATTCAGTCGGTGGTTGAGCAATGCTCTCCTTCACACGGTGAGCCCGCTCAGCAAAAGCCTGAACCAGTCGTTGAATACTACGCCCAATAAAAGAAGTTTTGCTGATACCATCCCTAAAATGAAACCATAATTAGCAGAACAAATTTTGGTAACTACTTAAGTTGTTATTAGTCATCAATTCAGAATGTGTAATGCAATTAAAAGTCACAGAAATAATATTAGAATTTGTGCTAATATGAGTATAACTATTACTGAAACAATTAATATTTAATAACTATGCAACTTGAAAACATTAAGAAGATGAATTACAGTCACAATAATTTTTTGTTGAATATATATTATTAAAGCTGTTACATGTGCAATTTCTGTTGTTTTTTATTTTGTTGTCTGTTAACAGTTTCCTTATATTTTAATCTCATAGAAGAATATCAGGTATTATGTTGAATAATTAATACAAATATTATAATGTCTAACTTCTTTATCATTAAATCAATTATTGGAGCATTAAGCATAATTAAAACACGTTCTTCAGCTTGATATCTCTAGTATCACGAAATGATGGCTTACACTATACAGTGGATAAACAGGTATGTGTGTTGTATTTAATTTTTAATAAATAATGAGGAAGCATTGATTAAAAAATAATCACTGATTATGCATATCACTGATGAATCACTTTTATTTGAACATTATATTGTACTAGTAACTTAAATTATACCTACACCAAGCACCAAAACATTTCTTTTGACAGCAAGGGTAGAACTTATCCATTGATACTAAATACAGTGGTGTGTGTTCCAAGGATTAAGTTAATACTCACAGTAAGAGGAAAATCATACTTGACTTACTGTGCATAAGGACAGATGCAGTTATTTGTTGCTGATGGAATGAAAGAAAATATTGTAACTATTTGCATACAGGCATAAACATATATTTTATTACCTGAAGGAAATACACAGATGACTGAAGACTGACAATACTTGCTGAGGACTGTTCTATTATGGTTGTAATTAAATTACACTAAATAGATAAAACTGCAAAGTAGATGAAATGCAGTAATTAGATGTTTACAATTCCCATGAGCAGGATCAAACTTAAGACCTCTCACACACTACTATAGCTCTTCACTAACTGTACTTAAACTACTATACATGTTAAAATAAGAAGGAAAAAGTGAAATTGTGTTACATGGGAGAAAATGCAAAAAAAAAAATATTTAAAAAAACTAAAATATTTTAGCTATTTAACTAAATAAAAAGGTACAGAGATAATAAAGAAAGTCACAGATAAAGCTTCTCAGCAAATTCTGACTCTTCCAAGACAGATATGAACCCACTCAAAACTACCATAACTGCTTTCACATTCCTCATTCCCTCTATAGACTTATTTAATGTGTATATGTAAATATCTCTGCTTTATGTAACAGCCGTACAGTGGTCTCACACACTTAAGATAAAGAAGAATACAATACGATTATTCTATGAAAGAGTAAACAGTTTTCATGACTAACGTCACTCAACAGAAAGTAACATCCAGAATTGAATCAACAACATGATATTCAGTTACACTGAAAACCATTGATAAGAATCAAGTGTCTACAAAATGCTGGTTCCAAAAATGTAAAGCAGACTAATATTTCAAACATGGATAGCAAAAGAAGACAAATGATACAAGTGAAAAACAAAAATAATATATTTATTCAAAGTAATTGTCAAATGTAATTTACAGGCTGGTTTCTAGTTCTTTAGAGTCAAATTGGCTGCTGAAGATAATAAAGGGTTCTAGTCATATTCACACAGGAAAAGAATCAAGGAAAGAATAATACAATGGCTCATTTTCAAGTAAGACCATGATCTTATTGTGATATCTCACAACAACTTACAATGTTTTGATTATCTAACACAACTACCCTATTCCAAATAACATATTCAAAGAATATAATGTCCCACACACATGTGCACTTAAAATCAACTTATAAAAATGTCTGATGTATCTCCCTTTGAGATAGCTTATCCTGCTCTCTGGAATAGATACTTTTGGACATCCTTGATGACAAGAAACCTACTTGAAGTGAAAATGCATCTCAGAATGATTGGTATGGGTGTTAGCACTTTTACTAGCAAAGCAGAGAACAAATTTTCAATCTGAAGATGGCCTAGGAAGGTCGAAACATTGTTCTCTGCATTACTAGTAAAAGTGTTAACACCCATACTGCTTATTCTGAGATACATTTTGGACATTCTGTAAATAAAGATGTAGAGAAGAGCTACACAAAAAAACTTAACACTTCCAAAATATTTCTAAAGAGTGATATACTCTATAGTTATCACAGAAGAATGAAATTAGCATTTACTTCAACTATGACACTGGCACATTATCTATACTGAATATGGTGTCTTATGAATTACAATTCTAGAAAATGTTAATTTTTATAAAGATAAAATATTTTGTAGTCTTTATAGGCATGTTTGTACAATTACATAAAAGAGAAGCAACTTCACATGTTCCAAGCTAATTTTTCATTAATCATGAACTTACATGCTATATACATACATATAACCAGTTTTAACCAGTTCAGTCAAGACCATATAACACACTGTTCTAAGTATTAAAGTTGATCTGCCTTTGCATTCTGGAGTAATCAGTTCTAGATGGAATCATAAGTGATGTATAGCTTATTTTTGTTCATGTTCTTACACACAACATACAACCACTGAACCTTACAATTCTCCTCACTAAACTATTCACAGATAGGATATAAACCAATCCAGCCAGAATCAACAGACTTGAACTTTTGTCCCACCATTACTATCAGCCCCTGTATCCCTTATCAATGGGTAGCCTTTAAGGTAAGCCAGCACCAGTACTTTGAACAAAAGACCACAATTGATCTTCACATTTCAGATAAAGCACATACCAGTGTTAGGCACTGCAGCCAACTGTCTTGCATTGATAAATAAATTTGCCATACCATCCACTGATAGTGTGATGCAACACATATCACATTGTATTCTTAGTCTGAAGCGAATCCTTAACCATTGCCTAATATGCATGAACACACAGTTTCCTGACTTCCATTTAAAGTACTCACTGCATAACTGTGAGTACATCATTGTTGTACTGGAATTATGTGGAATATCCATTTCAAGTTTTAAGCAGTTAACTTAAATGTACATCTCCTTCATTGTAGTCAGTCACCTTCGTTTTATTTCTATTAACAAGGTGCAGTAAATAGGCCTCATTACACGATGCAGGATTCATGGTCATTTTAGGATGTTTAAAACTGCCTTAAGTTTACTTTCATTATTTATTTCAATTTTCCAAATAGCCATAAACCAAAGTTAATATACTAAACAATTGGACATCTTCTACTGTATCTATCTATGAGTCCATATGTAATTATATACAAATCAATCACTATAATTTTGCACACAAATTGACTGCTGTCCCTTTTCAACTCAGACTCTGCTAGTTTAAATTAGCTGATATATACGGAGTTATATCATGTCATTAATTTGTGTATCTATTTAGACATTGATTTCAATGCTGATTTCTGATAATCCTGTCGTGGAAGTATATCATCATTCCCATAAATTGTAAGCAATTAAGTCACACATGCAATACAGCTTCTTTCCCTTATGTTCTTAAAAATTTCTTGAGACCAATTTCTAAGAAGTTTTATTACCCCAAAATGGCTGAATCAAGGTGTACTGAAACATTTCTTGCACTTTGAGATGGGGGTTGACACTTTTATTGAGTCTTGGGAACTATCAAATACCTAGGAAGAGTCACATAGTAAACTACACAGCTGCAGTTGCCTCTGCTATTGTTTCCTTCTTTAACTCCAGTATATGGCTCAATATAACCACATCACCACATAAGGTGCTTGCATGAAAGACAAGATATCTGTATATACATGTCCTTGCATACATTTGTTCAACAGTCTCTCAGAGAGAAATGTAAAAGTGATTTTTTTCATCTTGTTTACAAAATGCATGCTCTCCATGCAATTTTGTTAGATCACTTGCATAAGTTTCTCACCTTTGAATTTGACCTTATAAATCCCTCAATTCTTCAAATGGATCATGACAGCCATGTCCCAAGTGGTCATATTGCTCTTTGTCTCAATTATTTAGGTTAGTCTGTTCCTAAGTCAATCCATTGCAAGTAACAACTTGTTTGGAATGTTTGACATAATTGTCCAAAATTTCTTTTGCTGTTTCTTTATACACTAGTGGGTTTATCTGTTAACAACAATATCATAACTATATGATGGCTTAAACAAATACTCACTGTTATCTTCTTTACCACTATGCAGTTAAAATTCTGTTAATATGTGAAGAGTTCCCCATCTTTCTACAAATATCCAGAGATATGCTCAAATCATGACAAATTTGGTGTTCTCAGTATTTGGGAGAAGACTTATCTTTCTCCAAATGTTCAAATATGTGTATGTATCATCACAAATGTTGGGTTCTTGATAATCCCACCTCAGAAATTGTAGCTTTAGAGTATAAACAGTGAAATACAAACATGGCATCATCTTGTCAGATGCTTCTAATCTTTATGGTTGTGGGAAATTTCTCCTCCTTCTCAAATATTGGCATCTATGTACATCTACAGTCAAAGTCTTAGCAGAGTGATATAATCCTTAGGAATGCATCTAATCATATAATTTAAAACCAACATCAGTTGCTGGATATAGTCTCACACAATCATTTGTATCCATTGCCAGCCATAAAGGTTATTAACTGTTCAGCGCTCCACTGGATTTTAAGAAGCTAGTTTGTCTGCTTGAAAGTATTGCAGCACTTTTTGGTAAACTTCTTTCACCATTCACACTTTACCACTCTCCTCAACTATGGATAATTCAAACCACTATCTAATAATCTATGGGTTATTATAAACAAATACCCTGGAGTCCTGTTGATATCATCCCATCAAATCTCGTAATATCCAGGCTGACTACAATCCATTTTAGTTGCCCTCTTCTCAAGCATATAGGAAATAATCAACAGTAAAGAAGCTTCAATAGCCAGGGTTTTCACTAATGGCCTATTAATATATTGATCATAAGAACAACATAAGAACATAGATGCAGCTCTAATCATAGCTAGCAAAATGTCTTACTCAAGAAGAAGGCTTCCAGTCTTTGTCACACTTTCAAATCACACTACTTTATTGATAAATTTTTCTTTTCCAACCACAAGTTTTGAATGGCTTACAAAGTGCTCTTCCAAAATGATCAAGTTTTATAAACTTTAAACAGCCAGACAGTTAAATAAATCTATAACGTTTTCAAAACAAAACAAATAAATTTATCACTGCAACACAGTCCTTCAGTTGTGGCACCAAAATGTAACAGAATAACTTACTCTGTAATATTTTTATAAAGTCAAATACTTTTAAAAATCTATTTATTTAATTTTAAATGGAGTGGTACCATTCTGTTGATTAATTTTAGATTTCAGATTAACAGTTATGTAATTCTACCATATTTATAATTCCTCTTCATCAACAGCTTGACCCACTATATTTAAATTCTCACTCATAAATTGAATATAATGCAATAATTGATATGTTCTGAATTTTTTCCAGGAATATGCTTTTGCTGTGTTATAAGGGTTGAGAGCTGTTTGGTATGAGAACTTATATATTTTTCTACAAAAGGAAGAAATAAATATTTATTAATACCAAATGACCTTTCAGTTTTTGTTATTATGCCATTAAAAAGGTTTTAGTTTAATAATGCTCCTAATATATATTTAATTACAATCATATAAAATCTGATTAATGTTAAAAATAACCCCTTCTTTATATATTGGGAATGTTGTCCTAATTACAGTGACATTATTAATACTGGTTTTTAGTACATCAGACTTCAAAACTTAAGGGGGGGCCAGGTTATTTATTTAGTTGATTGATATTAATACCATAACTGAGATGAGAAGAACATTTCTTAAATAAATTGGAAAGCAACTGAATGGATTCATAAATGGAAAGACCTCAACATGTTGACTGACACTGGTTCTACAAATGTTGTTTAAAATGATCTGGTAATGAAAGACTAGACACTGCTTCTAAGGATGAAACAAAAGGATGGCTTGATACAAACAGCAAATGTTTACAACATTCCAGCAAAAATAAAGTTGGAAGTCCCAGTCAATGTGGAAGGCTTCTGTACACATCTTGATGTACGGATTTAGAAGAATACACATTGAAAACAAAAATAATAGTTTAAATGTGTTATAAATAGTTTATTATTCCATAACTGGATAATCCCAGTGTACTGCTTATTAATTACGACATCAAAGGTTGAAATTCCAGTGACAATAAGAAGAGAAGTATAAAATAATGAAGACAGTTAACCAAAAGCACAGAATATAGAAACACCACGTCAACATATGGAGAGATATCAGTGGATGAATGGTCAACTTGTTAAATGAAAAGAATACTTTACTATAGGTAAACCTGTTTGTTGAAATAAACTCCAGAATATTACCAGTGACTGAGCCACCAATAGATACCTTCAACCATCTATCTACTCAAAGACCCCAGTAACAAGATAGAAAGAATTGTTTAAAGGACAAAAGGTTATTCCATCTCACTATTATAAGTCATAGAAATCCCTAAAGTAGTTTTGGTAACCATAAAGTTTAATGGATAAAAATGGGTAAAGAAAGTTTTAATGAAAATTTTTTACCTTGCTGTATTTTACACATTTAACTAATGGTTTAGTGATAATATCATCTAAAATTATGTCATTAATCTTTAAAACATCACTTCATTACTAATTACATGAGTTTATTTTCTGTGTGCAACTCTTTTCTTTGTGTAACAGTACTGTTATAGGAACATCACAACCAAGAAGAGGGCATTTGCTCAGAATATTAACTCCTTTTGCTAAATTAATAGAGTTAATATCTATCTTAAATTAGAGTGACCATATTTCCCTGACTTATGAGTTATATATGCATATTGTGGTTACTATAGCTACAACAGTGATTGCATATCATGTAACATGTAGCAGTTTCCAATACAATGTGCAGAAGAAAATGTGAAGTGAGATTGCATTCTCAAAGGAAAAGAAATATTACTTTAATGACCAGTTTCAAAAACATTTTTCTTATTTATGACACACTGTAAAAGAGACAGCTGACATTCCATATTTTCAATTTCTAGTGATGGCTAATCTATAAAAGAACATGAAGGTACCAAGATGTTCTAAGAGTCTTTACCAATTCAAATTCTATAACATATTTCTTTCATAAAGAAGAACCTTCATATAGTGAGCATGACCCTGTTGTAAAAGAAAGATTTTTTACATATCATGCTGTTAGACATGATCACAGTTTCGGGCCAATAAGCTACTATTAATTTAAATAGAGAATTTAGGAACCCCAAATTTTTCTAGGTATGTAGAAGGTGAAAAATAACAGTTACATATATTTTGTTTCAATAAGTAAATAAAGAACTAATTAATGATCTGGAAGATTTTGAATATGTATCAATGTTAGTTGATGCAACAATTTTTCAACATAGAAAACTGCTTTCTATCTTCGTATACTATTTCAAGGCTTATGATGGAAGTTTTCTTCAGTATTTTGTCAAGCTTAAAGGGGTGACACAAGAAATTACTGTTAATAGGAGTTATCAAAACATGTTGACTTGGAAATAAGGTTGTGGTCAATCACTTCCCTTCTAAGAATTTCTTTATTTTCACGTGTACATTTTTTATACCTTCTAATATGGATTGAGAGTATTCTATTTAAAATCTTTGGATATTTCCATATCTCTATTGTTTGAATTGTAAGGCTAAAAATCTTTTGTTAATACACTGAGCAAGAATATCAGAATACACTGGAATACAATAATGTTAGATGGCCATCAATGTTACCAATTTTATAGAGAATATTAGAACTTTATGAGTTATTGAAATCATTTTCTTGTGAAAGGAAAAGTGCCAAGTAGATTTCTATAAAATACTTAAAAGACTCAAGTAACAAACTGCAGCTTGCATTTATTTGGGCAAACTAGACCATTTTTTGTGGCAATATCAAATTGCTAGAGGGAAAACATTGCTGTACAATGGAATTTGCTAATATCTTAAACAGTGTGGAAAAGAAACTAGCTACAAGGTATGAACAGAGAGGTATGTTTTAGAGAGGAAATTACTATAAGATATAAAAGAAGCAGGTTTTGCAATATGCCAGTACAATCTTAACGAATCAAGGTCATTGTTTGATACTGCTATAATATACACAAATGCATGGAGAAAACAACTTCCTGATCAAAAACTGAGTGGCAGTGGAGTTGCTAATTTAGCAATTGATGTGGATACACTATTTACTAAATGAGCTTTAATAGGCAGTGTGTGAATTCTACAACTCCAATAATCACTATATGTGGCAGATGGGATACAGCAATCAAACATTTCAGAGAATCCTTAGTACAATATGTAAATTTTAAAACAACAAAATAGGCTGAACTGATCCTCCAGTAAAACTACAGTGGGGAGGGTATTTCCCATCATGAGCATCCTTTGGATAACAAAAAATTCAGCCCTTCTCATTGTCAAAACAAACTTTACTCTCCCCGTGTTGAATTCTTCAACAAACTGACTAAGAATATGAAAATTCTGGAACAAAGAAATATAGTTAGTAATTAGAGCATTTTCAGGTCATTAGCATCAAAAATCTGCTGGTGACTATAATATTTTGTTTCCAGATTGAGATTAGAAAATATGGTCATCTTATATTTTATGCTCTATAGATTAAAATCCCAATTAAATTAACCTTATGTAACTCAGGAATAAATCTCTAATAATTAAAGTATGAGCTTATATATATATATATTTCAAATATATATATATCCAATTTTTATTTTTTCACTTAATGCATCTGGAAATCTTATTGGTGTTGTATTTTGTAAATTATATGCTTTTATGTTTATCACTTAAATAGCTCCAAAAAGTTTGTATATGTTCTATTTCAAGATAGTAAAAGTCATCTACATATATTTTACAATATATGTTTAACTTCTTCAGCACAATCATCCATCTATTCCAGTGTTTCTCATAACATTAAACAAATTAATAAATAATGGTGATCAGGAGCATAGATTTTTTTATACCCAATGGGGAGATAATTTTTGCAACTACTTATGTGGACTGTTCAATTTACAAATTGGTAATCTCTGATTATGTGAACCTAAAAGCTGTAAACATATAGTCACAGAGTAATCTTGTTTTCATAATAATTCAAGGATTCCATGTAGGTTTGTACAAGTAAGGTGTTGTGAACAGTTTTCAAAATGTCAACAGAATAAAAACAAATGTGTCACAAATTAACTGCCACATGAATTTATTCCTGCACACTACACAGTATAAAAGATGGCCATCATATTTGACAGGGTTACAAATAACTTTCATTGCAAGAATTATGTTTTAAAATATTAATAAAATTAGTAATTACCCTTGATAAGTTTATATCTACTGAAAAACTGTTCATGTTCTTTGATAAAAATAACTGAAAATTCTTTGCAATCTCTTGAAAATTACACATCAATACAATGTACCACATAATTATTCATACTTTTCATTGAAGTAAAATTAATTTAGTCCTCTAGTCTACATGTTCCCAAACGTAGACCTCCTTTGTGATGTTCTGTTCATGAATTTTTTAATAAGCTCTTCTGTATTTATCTTGTTGACCTCATCTTTGTGAGTATGACAAACTGCCACATGGTTGAGGTGGCACTGAGACACAGTTGACCTTAACCACGTCTTCAACTGTCTTAATGTAGAAAAGCTACATTCACATTTTCAACTGGACACTGGAGATACAAGCAAAATTTTCATGAGAAAAACACTTCACTAAACTTCTGTTGGCTTGTTTCATGCATTTTACAGTAAGCACCCTTCGCACCTTTCAGAGGTACTGCTTTTATTGTTCCTTTGAGCATGATCAGCTGAAACTCAAGCTGTTGTGCAGAGATTTCTGGATAAAAGTTTATAACTGAGTTGTCAATCTTACCAGATGTGATCATGTTCTCAAGTGCCAGATATTGCCTCAAGTCATTGTTGTCTGCATTGAATCTAGTGGTCAGATGTTCTATGACTGTGTCCACAAATTCAAAATATTGGCATCTGTAGTAATCTCTAGCTGTTGCAGAATGGTGCGCTGAGTCATCACATGTGATCCTTCTGGGGGGTCTTCGAATGCGTGGTATTTCAATAGGCACTAGATCTAGGGAAATGTCTCATGAACGTCAAGGTTCTCATCTACATATCGTACACATATTGCTTCCTGTTCGGCACCTTGAGTGCCATCAACCATTAATGCAAATATTTTACTTTGCTGCATTTCATGTGCTATGTTCCTCAGTATTTGATGGCCATTCATGATGATGATTTCCCTGAAAAGGAGGAGTGGATCACAGTGCGAGCAAATGAAACCTTGAAAGTCAAATTCCAAAACCAAAATGCAGATTCCTTTTGGATTTCACAACTAGCTGACTCGCCAACTCTGTCCACGAGAGCCTTGAAGTTGTTGGTACCATTCTCAACAACGTACCTGTGCGAGAAGGGGTTCTCAACCGTGCTGGGGATGAAAACAAAAAAGAGGACTCGCTTGAATGTTGCAAACGATGTCAGGCTGGCATTTTCAACCACAAAGCCAAGAATTCCTAAACTAGCTTCAAGTATGCAACTCCATCCATCCCACTGATGTTCTTGACATCTTTGGCTTTGTTTGTTTGTTTTGGAATTTTGCACAAAGCTACTCGAGGGCTATCTGTGCTAGCCGTCCCTAATTTAGCAGTGTAAAACAAGAGGGAAGGCAACTAGTCATCACCACCCACCGCCAACTCTTGGGCTACTCTTTTACCAACGAATAGTGGAATTGATCGTCACATTATACACCCCCACGGCTGGGAGGGCGAGCATGTTTCGCGCGACTCGGGCGCGATCCGACGACCCTCGGATCACGAGTCGCACGCCTTACGCGCTTGGCCATGCCAGGCCAACATCTTTGGCAATATTCATTTGAAATGCACAATGATCAAATACAATAATTAAAAGTGTAATTCAGTGTAAATAAATTATATAAATAAATTGTAAATTAATAAAGTGTAATAAATAAAGTGCAATATATCTCTAGTTTAATTTAGCCATATATATCAATGTTGAAAACATTTTGTGAAAGGGGTAACATGCTTAAAGTGGCATGTTAAAATGGGTAACAAGCTGAAAAAGTTTGGGAACCACTGCTTTAGATAATAAAGAAATGTTATGGTATTAAAATGCTATACTGGTAGTTACTATGAACTGAAAAATTTTTTGCTAAAATAAGTTATTAGGTATTAATGAATTTGATCTCTCAGCTTGGGGTTTGCGAAAGAAATATAAAATCTAAAGTCTGGAAGTATTTAATTTTGTTAGCTACTGAATTATTGTTCATAAATATACCTTTGATAAAGTACTTGATCATAATTTAATTTATGGTCAGGAAAAACAAAATAGGTTTTTAATGAAGTATTAAGGAAATAAATTGGTTTAGCTACAAAATAACCACACTTTGTTGAATCAAGAATTTTACTTCGTGATATTTCTGTTGAAGACGTTGATTTCTATTACGTAAAGAACGCTATTTAGAAAATTGCTGATTGTATGAGCCACGTGTGACAAGCGTTTTAACATTTGAACATACTCAACAAAGGAAACCGTTACAACGTTACAACAGTTTCTGTCTTGCGAATCTTTTGTGTTAATTGAATTTTGTTCAAATTTCCTTGATCTAATTAATTACCATCGTCTGATACGCAACATATTCTCCATATGTAAGTAAATATTGCTTGGATGTGTAATTAAAATAAAGAAAAAAGAAACTCTGTCTCCTATGTTTTGTTGTAAAATATACTCTCGTTAGAAAGTAATAACACTATAATTTTTTGTTAATCAAATTTTAGTGAGCAAGATAATTTTAATAACTTGAAAAAGTAGATCATTAGTCAGGTCATTCTTTAATACGATGTAACTTTAATAAGAACGCATTCAAAAAATATTCTTTAAGATGTACAATCATACAACTCAAACTGGATTTAGTTAAACTATTGTTATCTTTAGAACAAAATAAGGTCTTTGATACCTGGAAGAAGTGAAAATTCAGGAAATGTATATTTTAAAATGTTAAAGTTACAAATTTTTATATGCAAAAAACGGCTGTTCTGGGCCCAGAAAACACTTCAAATAGAAGAGCGAACAACGTTTCGACCTTCTTCGGTCATCGTCAGGTTCACAAAGAAAGGGTTACTGGTCGGAAGCTGACCACATGTTCGGGAGGGGTTGTATAATTGAGTGTTGCAATGTAGAGGGCGCGGTTTGAATATATAATTTTGTCTATAATATTAATATAGGTATAATGGTGTTCCTTTATATTGGTTTATTTTGGGTTTGAGTTGTTGTATAAGTAAGGCTTCTTTAATTTTTCGTTTGTTTATGTTTGTTTCTTTATTTAGTATTTTAGTGTTTTCTATGGTTATGTTGTGTCCATTTGACTTGCAGTGTTCGAAAACGTGTGAAGGTGACTTTTTATGTTCTTTGAATCTGGTTTCCATTTTTCTACTTGTTTCTCCTATATAGAAGTCGTGGCAGTTATCACATTGTATTTTATAAATAATGTTGGTGTGGTGTTTGTCAGTGTAGTTCTTACATAGTATAGACCTTAGTTTTGTGCCTGGTTTTTGAATAAATTTAGTGTTAACTGGAATGTTATATTTTGTTACTAGTTTTTGCCAAATGTTGGTTATTTGTTTGCTGATGTCAGGAATATATGGTATACAGCAGTATATGGTTTCGTGATTTTTTGATTCGTGAGATATATTTACTTTTGTTGGTTGATTTTGCTTTCTGTCTAGGTGTGTGCGTATAATGTTTTCTACGGTTTGTGGAGGAAACTTATTAATGTTGATGAAGTGTTGTTTTATTTTATCTAATTCATCGTTAATTTTATCTGGTGAGCATAGTTTTATGGCTGTGTTTATCTGGTTTCTTAGTATGTTGAGTTTTTGTTTTGTTTCATGTGCTGAGTCCCAAGGAATGTATAGTCCAGTATGGGTGATTTTTCGGTGGATTTCTGTTTTGAATTGTGTGTCGGTTCTTATAATTTTGAGGTTAAGAAATTATATTTGATTGCTTTCTTCCTGTTCACATGTGAAGTTAATGTTGGGATGTATAGAGTTAATGTGAGTGAAAAAGTTAAGTATGTGTTCTGTAGATTCGAATCCCGCAATCGTGTCATCTACATATCTGTACCAGTATAGTGGTGGATTGAAACACAAGCAATTAATACAGCATTACATCCACCACTATACTGGTACAGATATGTAGATGACACGATTGCGGGATTCGAATCTACAGAACACATACTTAACTTTTTCACTCACATTAACTCTATACATCCCAACATTAACTTCACATGTGAACAGGAAGAAAGCAATCAAATATAATTTCTTAACCTCAAAATTATAAGAACCGACACACAATTCAAAACAGAAATCCACCGAAAAATCACCCATACTGGACTATACATTCCTTGGGACTCAGCACATGAAACAAAACAAAAACTCAACATACTAAGAAACCAGATAAACACAGCCATAAAACTATGCTCACCAGATAAAATTAACGATGAATTAGATAAAATAAAACAACACTTCATCAACATTAATAAGTTTCCTCCACAAACCGTAGAAAACATTATACGCACACACCTAGACAGAAAGCAAAATCAACCAACAAAAGTAAATATATCTCACGAATCAAAAAATCACGAAACCATATACTGCTGTATACCATATATTCCTGACATCAGCAAACAAATAACCAACATTTGGCAAAAACTAGTAACAAAATATAACATTCCAGTTAACACTAAATTTATTCAAAAACCAGGCACAAAACTAAGGTCTATACTATGTAAGAACTACACTGACAAACACCACACCAACATTATTTATAAAATACAATGTGATAACTGCCACGACTTCTATATAGGAGAAACAAGTAGAAAAATGGAAACCAGATTCAAAGAACATAAAAAGTCACCTTCACACGTTTTCGAACACTGCAAGTCAAATGGACACAACATAACCATAGAAAACACTAAAATACTAAATAAAGAAACAAACATAAACAAACGAAAAATTAAAGAAGCCTTACTTATACAACAACTCAAACCCAAAATAAACCAATATAAAGGAACACCATTATACCTATATTAATATTATAGACAAAATTATATATTCAAACCGCGCCCTCTACATTGCAACACTCAATTATACAACCCCTCCCGAACATGTGGTCAGCTTCCGACCAGTAACCCTTTCTTTGTGAACCTGACGATGACCGAAGAAGGTCGAAACGTTGTTCGCTCTTCTATTTGAAGTGTTTTCTGGGCCCAGAACAGCCGTTTTTTGCATATAAAAGTTCTCAACAAGTGGGTTTCTCGACATCACTGAAAGTTACAAATTGTTTGTCATGTTTGAATTTATTTTCAAAATATACCACTTGCTATTTCATAAGAATCCTGAGTTCTAGATTCATACCAGAATAATTTACTTAATAGTCAAGTAATATAGCAGTACAACTGGCTCTAACAAAACTGATTTGAGAAGCCACTTTTATTTTTAAATACAGTAAAGGCGGACTAGTTTACTTAATTTGAATTATTCATAAACTACAATTATTAATTTTTTTATGACTGAGTAATAAATCCTCCCCTATACACACACATTCTATCATCATCGTCTGTTTGGTTATAGTTTTATAGCATGAAACTCTTAAGTTAATTTTTAACCATAAAGGTTGATGTGTATGTAATTCCAGCTCAAATAAGTCCGGTATATTTGTATACTGGGTCAGTCTTTAAGTGATTACAGCAAAGTAAAGGTTACTAGAATTGGAGTTACCATTTGTCGTAGAAAGAAGTAATCATAATTTCTTCACATTTTTTATGTTTTTTAGTCAATTCTTGTTTCTTGTTATTTCTAGTAAGTTATACTTAAAATTATGCAAAATACAACTTTAACTGTAAACATTCATGTTAAAGCTTTGAAAAGAACTATCTATTGATTTTGCCTTCGATATTTGACTGAAAGTTATCACTATAAATAACAATAAGATTTTTCTTTAAAAAAATCGAGTAATAATGTTTATAAAATGGAAAATTTAAACATATTTTTATTTTGTAAAAACAAAACTAATTCACTAGCTCGTTATCATAATCGTCCAACTATTGCAGTTGCTAACTTACCATGATTCTTCTTCCGTGGGAAAAGATTGGAAACTGGTAGAATCTTTCCAATTACTAACAGAAACTTTCGAGGGTGCAAGTGGGGTCTCGATATTATAGGTGGGAATTGTGTTCTGAAGTTGAATCTGTGTTAATTTTTGATCTGCCACAGACACAGGTAAACCTGGAGGTAAAATAATAAATTATTCAGACTTTGGGCACTTTTCAAGACGAAACTATCAGCGGCTAAGAAATGCATCCTTTATTTATAAATCCACATGATTTTGGCTGGTAACTGCATACATACATGTATAATGAGTGTGTCATCATAAATGTTTTATGTTAGTGCTTCATCACATTCAAATTCTGACGCTGTTTCAGTTAATGGAGTAATATTTTGTGTTTATCCAGATTAATTATAAAAGACAACTGAAAGGAATTAATAGTAAATTAATGAACATCAGAAAAGTAAATCCGTGTTGGCTCAACTGATGATTAGTCTGAGTTATTTCAATGTATATTTTTTCGGTTTTCTAAAAATAAATGCATCTGCGAAAATAAATATTTAAGTTAAGCCACTTTTCATATGCTATCACATCTATCTTAGATCGAATTTGGTGTCACGTCTCTTTGCTCTTATTTTTGGCTCTTCATATGCATGTGAAAAACGTTGTTGTTTTTTAAACTACTGAAAATTCTGCTACAAAACACGAAATAAACATATACAAAACTTACTGATAATAAGTTTAGAATAAATCCATTTCCTATATTTGTCTAATCTTCAAGTTATGGTAAGTAAAACGCAGAAAGTCATACATGTCTGTAGTTTGTTTTTTGAATCTCGTGCAAAGTTACTTGAGGGTTATCTGCGCTAGCCGTCCCTAATCCAACAGTGTAAAACTAGAGGGAAGGCAGCTAGTCATCACCACCCACCGCCACCTCTTGGGCTACTCCTTTACCAACTAATAGTGGGATTAACCGTAAAATTACAACGCCCTACGATTGAGAGGGTGAACACATTTGGTGTGACGGGGATTCGAAACTAGGTCCATGTTTGTAGTAATTCACAGCAATAACGTATAAATAGATCAAAGAAACTATTGTCTATAACTTTATATATATTTCAGATACAATATAAACAAATTTCACAACAAACTTTATACCTCATAGCAACGATATTTTTATGCATACATTTTAGGCATATGAACCTTTTGTGTAAATTAGAAACATGGTTATTTATTAACTGTTTCGTAAAATGCAAATGGTTGAGAAAGTTATATTATAACAATTCTAAATACAAAATCCAGTACGTCAGGTAGCAAACACAGTCGACGTAAAGTGACTTCTCAGCCCTTTCCGACGCAAAAATTCACATATTCAGATCATAAAAAATGCTCAGATCGGGGATTCGAACTTCGAGGATGGAAATATCCCTTGTATTTAATGGCGTTGGAAACCATGTAATATGAATCAATTTGGGATTACAGGATCACCCACAAAAATGCCTGTAACATGTTTTACCCCAACTGTTATAAGCAAAGTGCGCCATATTCTAACAAGTTTTTGTTTGTTTTTTGAATTTTGCGCAAAGTTACACGAGGGCTATCTGCGCTCACCGTCTCTAATTTAGCAGTGTGAGACTAGATGGAAAACAGCTAGTAACACTAAGTTCAGTGGCAAAACCAATCCACATGCTCCAAGCAAAAGTACACAACATAACATAGAATATTTATCTCGTGACACAAGTCATGAATATACGCACACAATGACGAACTAGCACACCGGTTACCTGCTATTTGATAATGCCTCCTTTTGAAAACGATAATAATTTTAAAATCGCGGCTGATTGTCTGGCTCTATGTTATTTTTACAATCCCAACATTATTTGGTAGATATAAACATTTTTTAAAGCCCTGATACATAATAAAGTTATTTTCGACTTCATTTAGAAAGGAAAGGAAAATTATTTAAAAATCTTTGTTACTACACCTTTAATTTAATAAATATTTCAGTCATAAGCAAAATTCAACTCAAAATTACTTCGGTTTCCTCGGTGAACAACTTCACGGTTTGGAAGCTGTTTCTATAAAACTCGTTGTTGAGCTAAAATAAATCGTTCGATAGTTATTGTTGAACTTTAACTACTAGGGATAAGAATATCTTAGCATATCGTTTTTTTATTGTGAATATTTTCGTGTAGTTATAATTTGTTTGTTCCAAGTGAAGAACACAGCTACACAGTGGATAGGTTTACTGTCTGTTCTTAGCTGTTTTATTATTGAGGTTTATGTTTTGTGCTTACGGTGCTTGTGTTTTTGTTTGTGCGTTTTGTTCTTCTGCGTGCTACCTGTGCATAGGTGGGAGTATTTGCGTTATCAGTATGATGTGGCATTGGCAGCAGTGTTCTTCTTTTTGTACTGTTTCATTTGTATTATTTTTTGTATATAAGATGCATACTTTGATGTTCTTATATTTGGGGTATCCTTTGTAGTTTGCTGTATGTTGTTGCCGGCAGTAACAACGGAGTAGCTGAGTGATATTTTAAGGCATTCAGAGTTTTAGTGTCTTCCCCCACAGCTGACGAAACGAAGGAGTGCTTTAAAGGCTGTTGTTATATGTCTGAACGTTAGGCATTTGTAATACTGGGTTACATCTATCGCCGGTAATTTTTATATCAGATTATGATACCTTCTGATATCACACACTTGATATCTAAAATATTCGTGAATATCGTTCTATTAGCTTTCGAGATACGTGCACAGAAACAGACAAAAACACACACACAAAGTACTCTCACCCCCGAGGTGGAAGGATAAGTTTGTGTTTTCCTGGAGTTAAAATTGCAGTCTTAATTTTTTATGTAATAATAAACCCAAAACTATACTAAATGCAACCATACTCTTCAAATACGCAAGAGCAAAAACAAAATTAAAATGTTTGAAATATACTTATACAGGAAACTCAAGCACTGTAACAAATTAGTGTGTATTAGTTTATAGCTCCAGCTGTAGGAAACCAAACACTGTACTGACAGAAGATAAAATAAAGGAACTATAAAAAATATTGAAAAAAAGTATTTAACTTCTTTAATTTTACATTAGAGATCAACCACTACACTTCCTATCTAAATATGCTTTATTAAACTCAATGAGGCTATAAACAGTTTAGCTAGGTGCTCGATTCGTAATTTGATGGTCGCGGGTTCGAATCGCAGTCTCACCAAAGATGCTCCCCCTGTCAGCCCTGTGAGAGTTATAATGTTACAGGCAATCTCACTCTTCGTTTGTAAAAGATTAGCCTGAAAGTTGTCGGTTATGATCAGCTGCCTTCGCTCTAGTCTTACACTTCGTCAAACAAACTAGAAACAATTTAATGTAAATATAATTCCTATTCGTTTTATATAGCCCCCCAGTGACACAGTGGTATATCTGCAGACTTACACACTAAAAACCTGGTTTCGATACCCGTAGTGGGCAGAGCACAGATAGCCCATTATTTAGCTTTGTGCTTAATTCAGAACAAACAAACAAACATTTTATGTAAACCTAAAGAGAATGTTTACATACTTTTTTTTTCAGTTATAAGTGGTTTGTAATTAAATTGTTCTTCATTGAAGGAGCAAATAGTCATAGAGAGAGCAGCACTTGCAATCTAGACAATAGTTTTTAGAAATGGAAAGTTAAAAGCGAGCTTTCATTCTTTAAGTCATATGTTCTGAAAAATTAACCCTCTTGTTAATGATAATTCTATAAATTTGACAGTAAAAAAATTTAATCAGTCATGTGTTTGTCTGATGGCATTGTAAGGACTGAAAGTCAAATGCACTTCACAAGAGATGTGCCTAGATTTCATGCTGCCTTTGCAAACTACTTCCATGTGGTCGACCTTGACATACTGGTTAACGTGCACGTACTAGGAATCCCAATAGAGTTGGCGGCCTGTTGACGCAAATAATTCTCCTCACATTGGATCTGCATAACGATCAAATCTCATTATCTGATCAAACAAAAAGAAGCCCAAAAGTTAAGGGCTAGGTATATGTTGTTGATTTTCTGCTTTTGGCCTGGTCTGTCAATTGTACCTTAGTGATAACTTTACAAAGGAAGCCCTTTACATAGCTGTGCGCGAAAATTCTACCAACATGTTAAGCTCGAAACATAAAGAACTAAATGACCTACAGAAACAAAAAATTAATCTAGACTATCAACTTTCCTGCTGCATTTGTATGGACTCATACAACGCAACATCAATCAAATCAATAGTAAGAACAACAAGGAAGAGAAGATCCGCCACAACAAGAAACTAGATAAACTAAGGTGCCAACAACAAAAACAACACCAACATGACGAACCACCAACAAACCTCGGAATTAACAGATCCGACCGAAAATTAAGCAACGAAGAAATACATCTGCTCAACAAAGGACTCAATTTCGCAGCCAAACCTAGAAATATTCCATCCGTCAAAGTGAAAGCCTGCCTGGAAGACCTAGCTAGAAAAATGGTGATCCACTCTACACAAACTGAAAACAACAAAAAACAACCACCAGAAAAGAGATAGCTTCGAAAACAATTCCACCGATAACCAACATCTATTTCCCTGAAACACCTCAAAACAGTACCTAAAACAACTTTTTAAAAGCATTTTCACACACAACTATCAACATAATTTCACAGAAAAGAAATATAAAAAACAACTTCTCAAAAAAGATATTAATTCTATAAACAACTTAAAACAAGACAAAAACCTCAAAATTCTAAAAGCAAATAAAGGCAATGTGAAAGTTATAATGAATACAAATGAGTGTATTAAAAAAAATAAACAACATCTTACCAGATACAAACAAATTTAAACTACTAAACATAAATCCAACAAAACACATGAAAAAAAGTTGAACAAAACACTACTACAAATTAAAAAAACCAACACAATCTCAGAAAACATTTATTCTTACCTACGAAAGACCGATTCACTCACACCACAACTATACGACATTCAAAAACCTCACAAACCTAATTATCCACTATGAGCCATAATACTGACCTACGAATCATTTAACTACAACCTCAGTAAATATATAGCATGGGCATTTTCTAAATATGTAACATCAGCCGGCTCCTTTTTCGAAGACTCTTTTAACTGTAAATATATTCTTAATCAATTAAATCATAAAGCCTTAATGGACAGTTTTGGTGTGATCTCTCTCTTCATAGAAGTCCCAACAAGTGAAGCCTGCAAGATAGCTTTAGAACTTTATATCCAAGACCCCAACCCATTGATACACATCCACAACAAATCAACAATCCTTACGGATTTCACTACCACCAAAACTAACGTTATGTTCTATAACCAAAACTACCTACAAATAAATGACCTAAGTGTGGGGAATCTTGTGTCACCACTTCAGCCAACATTTTTATGAATGTTGAATCTCAAGCGATCAATTCAGTCTTACACCCACCACTATACTGGTACAGGTATGTTGATGATACAATTGCTGGATTCACACCTACAGCACACACTCTTAATTTTTTCAATCACGATACACCTCAACATTAAGTTCGCTTATGAACAGGAAAAAAACTAACCAAGTAGCATTTCTTAGCTTCATGATCACTAGAGCTGATACACAATTCAAAGCAGAAATCCACAGAAAACTCACCCAAATTGGATTATACATTCCCTGGGACTCAACACATGAAACAAATCAAAAACTCAACACATTAAAAAACCAAATAAACAGAGCCACAAAACTGTGCTCACCAGATAAAATGAACTTACCTGTCATAATTTAAATCTGTTTTCCAGATGATTTAACAAGCTAAAATGCAGTCTTTATTGAAAAACTCTAACGTACAACGAGAGAAGATAGAACAGAATGGAAGTAGGATTGAACTGTACAATGTATTTAAGTAGAACGCGCGAACCTCACAGTGACTACCGAGCCAACTGACCGCCTGGGCATCGCTGGGACAATAATGTGTGCTAGTTACAACACAAGTAATTGCAAGTTTCTCGACAAATACTTAAACAATTACAAATATATTATATTCCTGTTAAAGCTCATCAAAAGGCAAACACATTGTGATATAATGTCTATAAGCACGTCTATTAAATAAAAACAACTAAACAAAAACTAGCAATACAATTCGAGTCGAGGCTTCAGGCTGTTGAAATTGCTCCTTTTGTGTTCTAATTATACAAAAAACAATATTTTAATGTCTATGATAAGAAAATACATTGCTCTTTTACTATAAAGCACCAGCACATTATTAGGGGGCGGTGATAATCTGAAATTTCACGGATTAATGAGGGCCACATATACAGGTCCAATGAGCCCTGTTGTAAAATCGAGGTTCAGACTAAACCTAAACTAATAAAAATAACTCTTCGACATCAACAAATTTTCTCAAAAAGCCGAAGAAAAAAAATAAACGCACACACTTAGACCAAAAACAAACAATAAATCCCAAGATAAAAAAAACTACAAAACCTTATACTGCTGCATACTATATATTCCCAACATCAGCAAAAAAAATTACCAGCATTTGGAAAAAACTTATAACAAAACACAAAATACCAGTAAATACCAAATTTATTCAAAAACCTGGTACAAAACTAAAGTCCATACTATGTAAAAACTACACTGACAAACACAGTACTAACATAATTTACGAAATACAATGCAACAACTGCCACGACTTCTATATTGGAGAAACAAGCAGAAAAATGGAAACTAGATTCAAAGAATGTCCCCAAAATATTGCTTCTTGAATGACTTTGAAAAATCAGCAAGCGCCTTTCATCCATTCTGAATAAAAATTGAACTAAAGGTGTTTCCGAAAAGGAATAAAAAAGCAAAAACAAGTTAGAGGATCAAGATCATTTGAACTAACTAACTAACGTGGCAGGGGTTTAGTTTAGAGAGAGAGAAATCAGAAGAGTTCTCTCTCCAACTGGGGTGTTCAGGAACGTTGTGGTTCCTCTTCGTCCCCTTTCGTGAATTGTTATTAGGAATCAGTGTTTTTTTGTTTTTTTATTTAAATAAATAAATTATTATTATTATTATTATTAACTTTTTGGGTGGAGGATGTCTCTCTAAATGTTGTCTTGGGTGGAGGCAAAGGCAGCAACGGAAAGAAAGGCCTGGACCTATCCCGAAAGGAAGAAGTCGAGCAAATGTGAACATGAATATAATTCAAATCAGATCAAACGGTACGATTCAGGGTCTGGCAAAAGAGTTGCCTGGGCTGGGATCTAGAAATCCAATGCCTAAAGTTTTTGCTGTGGGGGGGAAACGTGAGTGCCCCGAGAAAATCCACTTTCACAGGACAGGCGCCGAAAGTTTTGCCTGTCGTGTGCCCTGTATCTGAAAAAAAGGAATACATATTAATGACATGGATTTATTTATTTAGATTCTTTGTTAAGTAGATTGTGATTCTTGAAATATGTTGTAAGGTTAAATGTATTTTGTTGGTGCACTGGATAATTTGTGTAGTGATGCTGTTAGTTTGTTTCTATTTTCTGCTTTTAGATAATATTTGAGTGATATTTCCGTTATTCTATCTCTTATTGTTGGTAAATTGCTAATTTGATGTAGATAATTTGTTGGCGTGAATGATGGTAGGTTGAATGCAGATTATAATATTCTGTTTTGTTGCACTTGGATTTTCTGGAGTGTGTTGTTTGACATATTGTATGTTACTTGACATCCGTACTCTATTAGTGGACGGATGTAAGCCTTGTATATTTGTATAATGGTGTTTGGTGCGCATTTCGATTGTTTACCGGTTATAGTCATTAGATGTGAAATCCTTTTTCTGATTGATGAGTGTATATTGTTTATATGTTTTTTCCATGTTAGTTTTGTGTCGAAAGTGATGCCAAGGAATGTGATGTTTTTTCTCATGTTAATGGTTGTGTTTCCAAGTGATAGTTTTATTTTTTCTAGATTTTTTCTTTGCTTCTTTAGTTTCCTATAGAAGGTGATTGCTTGTGTTTCCGTTGGATTTAACACAACTCTCCACTTGTTGCTCCATGTTGAGACGTTATTTAGTGATTCTTGTACGCGGGACATGGCCATCACTGGGTTTCTGGAGGTGCTTCAGATTGCGATGTCGTTTGCGTATTGTGAATTGTGTGTGTATGTTAGATTTGGAAAAGGTATGTCACTGACAAAAATTATGTATAGAAGTGGAGAGAGGACTGATCCTTGGGGCACTCCTGCCGTTATATTAAATGATTTGGATATAGTTTTATTGACTTTTACTTGTACTGTTCTATTGGTTAAGAAATTTGAAATCCATTTAACTATCGTGGGACTTATTTGCAGGTGGTTTAGTTTTTATTTGATGGCGCTGTGCCATACACTATCGAATGCTTTTTTGACATCTAGGAATACCCCGATGGTTACTTGATTGTTGTTGAAAGCTTTGTAGATTGATTCGGTGAGTCGTGTGTGATCTGTTGTTTGTCTATTTTTTTCTGGAGGCATTTTGAGATTCTGGAAGGATGTTATTCGATTCGCAAAAATGGAGGAGACGGTTGGAGATGATTCTCTCCATCAGTTTGCCAAGGCAGCTTAACAGACTGATGGGGCGGAAATTATCTGGATTTGTTCTATTAGTTTGTTTCTTGGGGATCGTTGTTATGATGGCTTTTTTCCACGTGTCAGGGTAGTATCCGGTCGCTAGTGAAATGTTCATGATGTTTGTGAGGTGTTGTAGTAGGAGAGTGGAGCTCTTTTTCAGAATAATATTTGGTATTTGGTCATGTCCGGGGGAAGTGTTCTTCAAGTTTTTGATATTAATTTTTAGTTCGGTTATGGTTATTTTTCTATTGATTGAACTTGAGTATGCTTCTAGTATCTCGCCAGAGAATCGTGGTGAGAATGAAGCTTGGTTTGTATTTATGAAGTTGTTGACATGGTGTTGTGTGTCGAAATCTACTGAGTTTAAGTCGCTAAAAGAGGATTTGTAATAGTCAGCTTTCTCTACGTCCGTCCTTGCGATTTTATTGTTGTGTGTGATATGTTGTAGCACGTGATTTGTGTTTTTGTCTGAAGCAATACTCTTGAATTTTTTCCAGATTTCTTTTGGATTGTTCTTGGTTTTTTCTAAGTTTTTACAGAAGTTTTGCCTATTGTTTTCTCTTGCTTTTTTAATTTCTTGTTTAATTTTTGTATTTGTTCTATTGATTTCTGTTTTAATGTGTGGATCGCGTGTGACGTAGTGTGTTCGTCTTAATTGTCTGCGTTTGATTATTAGTGCGTGAATAAGTGATTGCTTTCTTTTTGATTTAGGAATTGTGTTTTTTATGGCTTCTGTAATTTGATCAACATAGTTGTCTAGTTTCTGTTTTGTTGTTAGCATGTTCAATTGGATGGGGTAGGTATGAGTCCAGAGAGGCATTAAAAGTGAGCCAGTCTGTTTTAGTGTAGGTGTATGCGGAAGGAGTCACGTACGCCACAACAGGGTGGCGCGGGTGAATATTACATGACATGGGGAAGTGGTCACTGGTGATTTCATCATGTACTTTAAAGGTAGATACTCTGTTTACCATGTCCTTGGGTGCGATGATGAAATCAAGTACATCGTATGAGCCGTTGAAGATTGCTGGTTAGACTCTTAAAGACTTGGTCGTTTACCAATGAGGTACGTTTTCCTATTTTATTTTTTATTTGTATAAAAGTATTCACAATAAAAGGAGAATGGATTAGCGCCCACTAACCTCACTTATCGTAAAGTCCTATGAGTGTACTCGTATAACTTACAATGCCAAACAACGACATTTCAGCAATGCCAGGGCTTTGTGAGCATTATACCTAAACACCAATATCAAAACCAATGTCAACAGCACCCTTTGAGAACTGATACTCAGTTGAACCTAACCCAACAGGACCAGCCAGTTGACCTTGGGGCACCCCACCCATCTACAAGGATTCAAGATCAAAGAGGAGAATGGTGTCTGAGGCACTGTAAAACTACCACGAGGACCCTCTCCTCCCCTTCACGGGTCACCACGCACAGCAAGCACTTGGATGGATGTTCAGTCCACAGAGTAGTTAAACTGTAAATACAGAACCTTCTCTGGGAGGTCCCTTCGCCACGACCAGGAATCCACGCTGCCGTAGTTTATTATGTAAAGTGATATACTCAGTTTCATCACAATTATTTTTTTTTGAAGGACTGAATGACTTATTTTTGTAACCATAAACGTCACTGTGCAGATACAGCTTCCTCTGAAATGATAAAAAATGTGGTGTTGGAGCATGCTGTTTTCATGCTTTCATAGAAAATATTCAGTGCTTTTTATTAAACATAATGTATCATTTTGCTCTACTTAATTTAACTATCTCGATATAATTTCATAATAATTATTCTTACAACGTGACTACATTGTCAAGTAGTTGAGAATCCTCGTTCAACAAAATTACTGGTGTGGAAAATTTTGCCTGTTTTCACATATTCGGCAGTACGTTATTATATTAGCATAAAGAGATCATCTGATCAATCCTCTTTGATTTATACAAACTTTGTGCAAACTCAAAATAACTGGCATACACATAAAGGGACTGATCTGACCAATCAGCAAAGATGTTATACATTTGTATATTCAGTAAACTTAAGAAAAACTAACTCTAACGAAAACATGTTAGAAATTATTCTAATAATCATACCTGAACTTCGGTTAGTTCCTTTTTATTATTTTATAAAATATTTAAAATGGAACTGTTAGAAAACTATGAGAAATTCCATGTATTTATTGAACTGTACCTGCATCAGTAGAATGTTTCTCTTTCATGTGTGACGTATATTCTGAATTGATAATCCCAGTTTTCTGCTCAGTTAATTTTGTTGTTGCCGATAGAGGGGTTTGAATTTCTTCTTCTTGAACAAATACATTATCTGGCATGTTGGGTAAAGTAATATAATTATCACTTGAAAACCTAGAGGCATATCGCATCCTCTGAGGCTGGGAACAATAATCTTCATCTTCAATAAGCAAATCATTGATTTCGAGTTTAGCAGGCTTTGCCATGACCTGTGTGAAGACGATAGTTCTAAATTACTACCATTAAGGCGTAGGCATACAAATATCACAAAGTATTTACAATAATCAGAAAACTTTACTATTGTGAATCAGTTGTCAAAGGAATTTTTCACTGATACATCAGCTTGACAAGAAAATACATATCGATTAATAATAATATACTATTGAAAGTGAAAGGCCCAACAGTTTTATAAAATAAACTGCTCTTGATAATGTACTTGATGTGACGTTTGATGAAAATATTAATCCAAAATAAATAAACAGTAATCTAATATACATGAAACTTAGCTTCAGTACAATAATAAATATCAGCGTAACAGTTACAGCATTAAACATAATAGCCTAATATATAAAGCCTTAACTTCCATTGCCAGTATAGTATATAGACCGAGTGTCGTATAGTATGAGTCTAATGATTCATACTTTGTGTCTTCTGGCTGCAAAACTGCATTAAGAAATCTAACAGTTCATATTTCCTGTTTCCTTGCCGCAGAACTACAAATAGAATCACAATTCAAAAGGTAAACTTGCTTTCTTTATTCATTTGACAGCATCACTTCGTGACATTTCTTCTGCCAGTAATTTTCAACATTTCATTTTGTCAACATCAATATGACCAGTAAAAAATAACGGAGTGTTAAGCCTTTTAATCCAGATGTATATTAATGCAATATCCTCTTTGGTAAAATAGATATTTCCTACTATAACAAATATAAATAAAGCAGCTAGATCAAGGCAATCTTAATTATTTTCTGAACTATGTGTTGCCATTATTGAAACTAAACAACCCAAAATTCTCAATTTTTTATACAGCTAAAGTAGGTAGGAATTATACGATATGCCTGCATAGTACACTACAAGAGTGATTGTCAAATACTCTAGACCTCATGCAAGTCTGTACCTAAAAGCTCATAACACCCGTGATTTAAGGCACAACTAAATTACAAGCACTGCATAACAATTAACAAACTCTTACAATTCCTTCAGCATGTAGCAGCAACCAGCGGTATAACTAGATCTCAGAGCACCCTGGATCAAACGTTTATGTTGCCCTGATCACAAGGTTATTCAATATATTTTTCATAATAATTTCCATAGTTCCATTATTTAAAATTTTGAATACTACTTTTGATGTAACTCTGGTCAGTCTGGGCCTGGAGACACGTGTGACATGAACTGCCACATTACTGTCAGCTGTGTAGTTCAATCGTTTCTGCAAATAAAGCACCGTGCTAAATATTCTTCATCATACTTATGTTCTCTTATGCAGCGTAAAAGAAAATACTTATGAGAAGGCTGAAAATGAAGAATAAAGAATAACAATCTAGTTGAAGAAAGAGCTATAATTGTCAAGAATTTGATCTTAAATACTGAAAACCCGGATGTGAAATGCAAGGTCAGATGAATTTCATTTATGCGGAAGTTAAGATAAATGAAATAGGTTAAAAACTACTTATTTGATATACAAGGCTGTTCAGTTTAAGAGTTATTATTTAGTTCATTTAGTAATTTCATATTTAATGATTATTTAGCTTTCATAACAAGAGTGTATAAAGTTAATTAGTTTAAAAGGGATAAATATGACAAGTTTTGTTCCCTAATTCTGTACGAGACGTACACTTTATGTAGTTTTTTTACTTGACTTTTATAATATCGATGACGTCATCTTACTAAAAGCTCCTAAATCTTTTTCATTATCTTTAATAATGTTTTTACTAGAAAGCTAGATATTTCTAAATTTTTCTATCAAGTGTTATTGTTATAAATATGTGCAGATACAATGTTGAAGTTTAAGGCAAGTTGCATCAGAGAAAGTAAAAGTAAAGTTAGACTGTGTGGTTGTCAATTTAGTTATAACGGGCAATGTACAAAGTACGATTTTTCTAGTTTATATTGTAATAAGAAAGGTAAAAAAAAGAATAATTTGTCTTGTCAAATGATATTATACAAAAATACCCGCATGTGTGAATTCTGACACAATGAGACAATTGTTTAAAACTCTGGATATAAATGTCTTAACCAACAGTTATAGTGGTGATTTTGATTAGAGTTTCACAGTTTGTATTGTTAGCACAGAGTTTGTTTGTATGTTTTGTTTTTTGAATTTCGCGCAAAGCTACACGAGGGCTATCTGCGCTAGCCCTCCCTAATTTAGCAGTGTAGTAAGACTAAAGGGAAGGCAGCTAGTTATCACCACCCACCGCCAACTATTGGGCTACTCTTTTATCAACGAATAGTGGGATTTATCGTCACATTATAACGCCCCCACGGCTGAAAGGGCGAGCATGTTTGGTGTGACGGGGATTCGAACCCGCGACTCTCAGAAATAGAGAAGAATAATTGGATTCTGAAGTAACTTAACTAGATCGTGTGAACTTTTGGGGAAAATAAGAGAATTATTTACAGCTTTAAGTTAAATGTAGCAAACAATAGTGTAACAAATTTTTGTACATACAACTAACTTATTTTGAGTGTATAGTATTTTATAACAAATGAAATGAGTGTGTCTGTTTACTGTTGAAAAGTAACAAACACCTTCTGTAAAATATCTGACTTTATAAAAACCTGACACTGCTCAGTTATAACCATATTTCATTATGCCTTCTTTCATTCCTGCTGGAAAACAGCTAACTGGGCTTGCATCCAACACAATGTCATACCTTTCCCTACTGTGTAGTAATTGCATGGATAAAAAGATCCAAGCTTCAGTAAGAAAGAAAGCGCATAGAGACTGCAAGTGCTCATTCCTACGCATATAAGAAAACCTTGTTAGCAAACCACTACTTCTGAAGATTAGAATCATTGACCCTTTTTGACTGAAAACATCCCGTCATACGAAAATAAAAATTAGTACACCACGTTTACATGATAGCTAAGCTACTGTCTGTTGATTTCACTTATTACTAATAATTTGATTCAGTGAATAACATTTCAATTCAATCAAATTATCTTGCACTACTCAACAAAAAAATAAACTAAAACTACTTTTCTTAAAGACACAATGTAAATGTTTTTACTGCTCCTTTTCTTACATAAAAATCCACTTATTATCAACTACTTCAATGTCAAAATTTTTAGATTTCCTCAATAACATTAATGAAAATAACAGACACACTGTATCTATAAATGATACTTTCCAGGTCAGAGGTCACAGTTAAAATCATATCACACTTTTAACATCCAGAGCAAATTCCCTATTTCCATAATCACATTAACTGTTGTATTATTTGTGTAATTGATTCATTTATGTTATACAACATTCATAAATTACTATGTGTATTCTGTATAAACGTAAGACCAAACACATACACCCAGGTATATATATGGATAGATACACATACATAGTTTACTCGTTGCCATACATTCTATCACCTTACAACAAACAGCTACCAGCTTCCATAAAATTTATTTCCGTAACCATCTAGGTAACTCCAGGTCTACAATGTGCTGTCATCAAATGCAACTCCTTGTTTTTCACGCATCACAAAATAAATAATTATTGGCAGAATTCAGTAAAATTGAGACCTTTAAGTTAAAATTATTTCTGTATGTTTACTATTTATGCGGTCCCTACAACACATTAGTACACACAATTCCCTCAGTCATAAAGAAATATCATATATTCTTGTATTGGGAACAATCTAACAAGAACCAAGTAACACGATGCTCTGTAGATATTCTTACTACCTACTTTGTTTGTGTGAATAATCCTATCAAAACTTCAAATGATAATTCCTTTGTAATTTTACTCAGTAACTCAGGAGAAAAAGTTTGAAACACCCTTTTAGTTACTGATGTTTTTAATTACATGTCTGCCCTAGATTATGAAGTAATCAAACGTAGTGCTTACATTATACAATAGGATATGATCTAATAACTTAAAAGGCTGCTTTCTAAGCTTCAAGCTAAGTACAAGTAAGCAATATGCTATGTACTATATAGCATTAGAATAAACCATTAGAATAAAGTGTTGACATTAGAGAAACTACTTTTGGTATTTTTGTGTCCTCTTCAGTATCATATTGTCTTCCAGAAGAAAAACTGGTAAGCAACGTTTACATAATGCCAGAACTGTGGATTCTCTTAAGGACACAAAGGATAAGAAAGTTAACTTTAAGTGACTTTGGAAGGTTTTGAAATTAGGCAGCTTTGGATTAAGCAGCTTTCAACTGTTTTTGTTATTTCATTATCTATTTTGTATAAATTTTTTTGTTTCTTTCCAGTATAATTCATGGGCAGAAACTTTCATACGAAGAAAAACAGCATAGTTTATGGTTCCATATTTAATGTTTTTGTGTTAAAAACTGTTACATTATTTTTATCTGCATACTTTCCTCATAGTTGGCATAATGTGATATAAACACCGTTCTTTTTACCTTCAGGTGTTTTCTATTTGAAAGGTATGTAATTCTAAAATTATTATTCTTTAATATTTTCTCTAGGACTCAATTTTGTGTTGTAATCAATACAAACTGGTTTCATATTATCGTTGTTGTTTGTTTACTTTCATAAAACAAGTTTTTCTTTCTTTAAGATGTCAATTTGTAATGAAACATTGTAAGTCTAATTTCAAGTTTTATCGGCTGGAATATTCTGTAAGTTCCAAGAAAAAGTGAAGAAATAATAGATTTTTTGACCTGCTTCGTTTGTTTTTTGAATTTCAAGCATAGCTACATGATTACCTGTACTAGCCGTCCTTAAGTTATCAGTGGGAGACAAGAGAGATTGTTTTGTTTTGGAATTTCGCACAAAGCTACTCGAGGGCTATCTGTGCTGCCGTCCCTAATTTAGCACTGTAAGACTAGAGGGAAGGCAGCTAGTCATCACCACCCAGCGCCAACTCTTGGGCGTCTCTTTTACCAACGAATAGTGGGATTGACCGTCACATTATACACCCCCACGGCTGGGAGGGCGAGCATGTTTAGCGCGACGCGGGCACGAACCCGCGACCCTCGGATTACGAGCGCACGCCTTAACGCGCTCGGCCATGCCAGGCCGACTAGAGAGAAGACAGCTAGTCCTCACTACCCACCGCCAACTCTTGGACTACTCTTTTATAAACGAGTAGTAGGATTCACTGGAACATTATAACGCTCGAGTTGCTGAAAAGGCGAGCATGTTTGGTGTAACAAGGATTCGAACTAGCAACTGTTCTACTGATTTATGTACTACACTGAAATTATGAGTACGTATTTTAGTGTTATTTTCTTATTATTCATATTTATGTTTCCCAAGCCGACGTAAAAATCGCCTGAGTATTTTTGCATCCAAGCCTAGACAAACATTCTATAAAAAATGCTGCGAATGTTCACGAACTATTTAAAAAGTTGATTATTTTTCTTTGAACGTTGCTCGATAGTACAATTAGATACCAGTAGCCCGTTGTTATCACTGTTAAGCCTAAGTTTAACAATTAACTAGTTTTTAGACTGAATTTGTTAAATAGAACAAAGTATTTAATTGTTCTCACAACTTGTTTGTTTGTTTGTTTGTTTGTTTTTTGAAATTCGTGCAATGCCATATGAGGGCTATCTGTGCTTGCCATCCCTAATTTAGCAGTGTAAGACTAGAGGGAAGGCAGCTAGTCATTATCATCCACCACCAGCTCTTGGGCTATTCTTATTAACAAACGAATAATGAAATTGACTGTCACTTTATAACGTCCGACTGCTAAAAAGGCGAGTATGTTTGCTGTGACGGGGATTCGAACCTGCAACCCTCAGATTGCGAGTCGAGCGCCTTAACCACCTGGCCATACCCGGCTTGACCTGCTTAGAGTGGCACAAAAAAAAGCTAATATAATTTGAGGTATTTTTTATTTTCCAGTATAAAAGAAAGAACATTTTACATGTTGTTGTTGTTTTTTCAAATTATTAAAATACCGGAGAAAGGAGTTTATCATCTTTACTTATTTTAACTTTAAATGTAATAATGGGGTGAAGGTAAGGTTCCTGAAAATTATTTTAAAATCAGTTCTTGGTTTGGCAAAATATTAGCAACCTATCAGAAGCATGTATATTCTGAAAAGTTTATCTTTATCAAAAGAAGTAAGCTGAGAAACTACAACAGATATACAACACTTTTTTGAGAATATGTAACTAAAATAATAAAACATTCAGGTATTTATGAAATCCTGTGTTAAAATTGAAATTTGAAGTCGTGCTTGAACAAATCTCGTCGAGTGCTTTCTAAAAACATATAGTTTTACATATTGTTCTGTTATCTAATAAAATATATAACAAAAAAACAACATCTTTAAGTTGGTTGTTGTTGTTGTTTTGAATTAAGCACAAAGCTACACAATGGGCTATCTGTGCTCTGCCCACCACGGGTATCGAAACCCGGATTTTAGCGTGTAAGTCCGCAGACATACCGCTGAGCCACTGGGGGGCCTTTAAGTTGGAGGTCACTTTTTTGTTCACCTCTGTATACATATAAAATATTGACCATGACAGGTAAGCAATTTGTTGTTTTAACAGATCTTGACAAGTGATAAAAGTGTCAATGAAGACAGGCAAGAATAAGTTAAGTCTAGGTAATTTTCTTTACAGAAATATATGATTTATCCTCTTTACTTATATCAGTATTAACGGGGCCCGGCATGGCAAGGTAGGTTAAGGCGCTCGACTTGTAACCTGAGGGTCGCGGGTGCTAATCCCCATCGCACTAAACATGCTCGCTCTTTCAGCCGTGGGGGCGTCATTATGTGATTGTCAATTCCAAAGCCTTCCCTCTAATCTTACACTACTAAATTAGGGACGACTAGCGGAGATAGCTCGCGTGTAGCTTTGCGCGAAATTTAAAAACAACAACAACACTATTAACATTCTCTTATCACCGGTAAAATCTAGTGTTAAACGTGTCTCATAAAAGTGATTGCTGTTTCAATAAATCATCCCTAATATTTATATAATCTGTCCCATTATACAAATTACATGTGTAGATGTTTAATATAAAATGTATTTATAAGTTTGAAAGTAAATGAATGTATTTATACCCCATCTTAATTATATGATTCGTTCGAAAATATGAAAATATTTTGGCCATGTCTATATCCACCACAACGTCAGCTGTTGTATAATCTGTGACTGCAGTATTTACATTATTACATGAAACACTTTGTTCGTTACAACTGTATTGTTATGATTTATGTGCATTTGTGCATTTTTTGTCCCAGTATATATTTTGGTGAGCATTTCTTAAACAGCTATAGTTCAAATGGTACATGGGTAACGTTTCGTAATTTTAACCAGAAGATGACCTAAGAAGGTCGAGACTTTGTTCTCTACTTTATTTTAATAAAAGTTTTAATACCCATACGAGCCGTCTTGAGATACACGTGTAGCTTTTATGTGACATTTAAATATGTTCAAACATAAATCCACTACACAAGTTTGTTTGTTTTTGAATTTCACGTAAAGCTACACAATGGCTATATGAGCTAGCCGTCCTTAATTTAGCAGAGTAAGACTAGATGGAAGGCAGCTGGTAACACAAAGTTCAGTGGCAAAACCAATCCACATGCTCCAAGCAAAAGTACACAACATAATACAGAATATTTATCTCAAATTTATGTAGATACGAAATACATTATTTCTGAACCTTTCTTCTAAATTTAGAAATTTTTAGACACTTTTACTATAGAGGTAACTAAATGGGATTACACAGATTTTTTTTTAATTTGCTTACGACACTGGTTTAAACATGTATACCAAAAACTTCTCCATATTTCTCAATACAAATTCTGGCTACAAATTAAACAATATATCAAAGCATTTATTATAAAGGGTTTTTTTTTTCTTTGAATTTCGCACAAAGCTACTCGAGGGCTATCTGTGCTAGCCGTCCCTAATTTAGCAGTGTAAGACTAGAGGGAAGGCAGCTAGTCATCACTACCCACCGCCAACTCTTGGGTTACTCTTTTACCAATGAATAGTGGGATTTATCGTAACATTACGGCTGAAAGGGCGAAGGGGGTTTCGAACTGGCGACCCTCGAATTACGAGTCGAACGCCTTAACACGCCGGACCCCATGTGAAAGACGATTAATTTTTAGGTTAAATCCAATTTTTAGTTTAAGATTACTAAACACGAGTAAAAGCACTTTCCCATCAGTATTTTAATAATTGAAAGTAAACAATATTTACCATTGAATTAAGCGGTGAGCTTCCAGTTTACTTACTGTATGGAAATCGATTTTAAAAAAGCTATATTATTTGGAAAAAAACACCAACAATAAAATTAAAGTAACGTCAAAGCTCTGTGTATGTTAAATTCACAAAACGTTTATTTTTTGCATATTACTTTTAATTGCACAAATCACATTTATAATACAAATAGAAAACAAAAATTTAATTCTATGTATGACAGTAATATGGATTATGTAATAATTGACGTAAATGTATACTAAAGACTTTCACGTAATATAGGACATCACAACATACGAATAAGTACATTTCACGCAAATTACAAGAAAAGGGTTAGTGGTAAGCCTAAAGTCAGTATATGACGTCATTTCTAGTTTGCTGTTTCATAAATTAGAAAATATCAACAGTAATAAGTATCTTGGATATTTACGCATTTAATATGACAATGAAAATCTTACCTTCCGCTTTTAACAAAAACGTTTGTCATTTGAAGAGTTTAGTAAACTTTACCGGCTACCATAGCAACCACCTGATGCATTATTTTCTAAACATTATATTATCCTTTACAGAATACGTGGTGGAGTATGTAGTACATTGCCTTACGCAATTACACTTAATCGCATCGTCTGAATGAAATACGTAATATTAAAAAAAGAATAATTACCACAATCACAAAAATAATTACAGACCCAATTATCAGCCAGTTGAGATAAGCGCAAGTGGAACGCCAAGATACGACAGTACGGAAAGGCGTTACGACTTTGACATCATTTCACTGATGCATTGGGTAAAACAAATCAATAGACCGTTACCAAGACAACGCATGCCACATTGACCAAGCAAAATCTTTAGTATGAATTTTCCATCCAAGCGCTAGATTTTAAAACTTATGGTTCTTAATACATCGATTAGTATATCAGTCTTTTCTCGTTCGCGATATTTCCGGGAAGACAGTTTTGGCAGCATTTACTGACTTAGCGATGCGTTGTTGTTTTTCTTAGTTGCTTACTGTCATCAGAGACAAGAGGTGATGACTCACTATTGAGTTTGTGTTTAAATTACTGTACAAAACTTTTTAAAGTTTCTTCGCTCCTTATATTAAAAGGTACGCATATTTGTCACACATTCTTTAAAATAACTTCCTACTGACAGAAGTACTTATTTACTAGCCCCCACCTTCCCACCTATCTCATAGGGTTTCACGTACATCATATCTCTGGATCTGCAGCGCTTTACATACCCATATGTAGGATGTTAAGTATTTTAAACCACAAAAATTACAAATTTCTTAATCTTAACTATTACTGTGTTTGAATCTGTTTAGGCAAGGGGTCACCAAACTACGACCCTCGAGGTCATTTGACCCGCCCGCCAGCAACTAACCGCTTGGACATAAAAAGTGACATTTCACCAAATGTCCGACTGTCATAACAAAATAAATCACAAACACGAGACGTTATAATAAAAATAAACAAGGCTGTCACGTGCATTTTTAACCAATAGGAAAATTCTTCTTTCGTCCTTGCTGCCCGTTTATTCATATCGGGGCACGTATCCATGAAAGCATTAGGATTTCGAAAACAAGTTTGTTTGTTTTTTTGGAATTTCGCACAAAGCTACTCGAGGGCTATCTGTGCTAGCCGTCCCTAATTTAGCAGTGTAAGACTAGAGGGAAGGCAGCTAGTCATCACCACCCACCGCCAACTCTTGGGCTACTCTTTTACCAACAAAAAGTGGGATTGACCGTCACATTATACACCCCCACGGCTGGGAGAGCGAGCATGTTTAGCGCGACGCGGGTCGAAAACAAGTACAGACTTAACCCTCATCCTATCGACTCATCTTTTAAATTCAGCGGCTTAGGGTTACTGCTTCAGCAAGCTCATTTCTCTTAGTAGTTGGGTTATTCACACTTTTCGTAACTCGTTCTCGGGTAAGTTTAGAGGAAAACGTACGTTTCAGTATATTTTGTTTGTACGTTCTTGGAGGGCCCGGCATGCCCAAGCGTATTAAGGCGTGCGACTCGTAATCTTGGGATCGCGGGTTCGCATCCCGGTCGCGCCAAGCATGCTTGTCCTCTCAGCCGTGGGAGTGTTATATTGTTACGGTCAGTTTCACTGTTCGTTGGTAAAAGAGTAGCCCAAGAGTTGGCGGTGGGTGGTGATGATTAGCTACCTTCTCTCTAGACTTACACTGCTAAATTAAGGACGGCTAGCACCGATAGCCCTCGAGTAGCTTTGTGCGAAATTCAAAAAACAAACTAATGTTCTTCGACCTGTACAATACGTTTGTCACAGCATTCTGTGTTTTTCATTTTCAGATCCTGTTTTTTTTTTCACCTATTGTTATGGCTGCTTTAAAAAGAAGAAAAGTGGACTCTGAGTGTCGTGCTTTCAATGAAGAATGGGGAGAAAAGTACTTCTTTGTGGAAACAAAAAGCCAGAAAGCTACTTGTGTGATATGCACCAAAAGTGTTGCTGTTTTGAAAGAGTTCAATTCTCGGCATCACTATGAAAGAAAACATCTATCAACATATTTGAAATTTTCAGGAAAGTTCCGTTCTGAGAAATATAAATTCATGAAACGTGTTTTTTGAATCTCAAAAGAATCTTTTCACGAGAAAGTTTGCTGAAAATGAATCTGTCATTTGTACAAGTTACAAAATAGTGCATAGGATGACAGAGCGAGGAAAACCTTTTACTGACGGCAACTTCATGAACGAGTGTATGATGGAAGCAGCAAATGAGCCGCGTTCTGAAAAAGCCAATTTCTTTGAAAGTACCAGCCTTTCAGGAACTTGAATTGTACGGAGAGCAGAAGAACTTGGAGAGAACATCGCATTACAAATACGCCAAAAAGCTAGAAACTTCCTTTGGTATTCTCTGGCACTGAATGAGACAACTGATCTCTCGAGTACGTCACAACTTCTCGTGTTCATTCGTGGAGTTGATTTGAACTTTCAGATCACGGAATATTTGGCATCAGTTTGCAGTATGCACGGAAGAACAACTGAAGAAGACATTTTGATGGAAGTGCATAAAACTTTGCAAGACTATAACCTTCAGTAGAATCAGCTTAGAGATGTAACATTTGATGGAGGAAAAACATGGCTGGAGTAAAAAAAAAGTCTGGTGAGGTTGATCAGGAAACAGTTGGAAGATCTTTAACTCCCTAGCGCTCTATTCATACACTGCATCATCCATCAGCAAGCATCCTGTGGAAAAGACTTAGATATTTCTTGCGTGCTGAAACCAGTCATATCTGCAGTGTACTTCATTCGGGGTCATGCACTTAATAATCGCCAGTTCAAGGTGTTTCTTGAAGAAATTGATTCGGATTTCTGTGACTTGCCTTATCACATGGCGGTGAGATGGTTCAGCTGCGGTAAAGTCTTGTTTCGTTTTTATAAACTGAGAAGAGAAATAGATATATTTATTATCGAGATATATAGAGCTGATCCACTTCTGTCGGATCCAACTTGGTTGTAAAAGTTGTCATTTTTGATTAACATCACATCCTACATGAATGAATTGAACTTGAAACTTCAGGGGAAGAATAACCTTGTCTGTGATCTCTATAGAATCATTAAAGGATTTCTGAGAAAGCTGTCATTGTTTGAAGCACATTTGGATGGAGGAAACCTCTCTCTTCTTCAGTGTTTCAATGAGTTTCATGCTGGAATCACAGAAGATGTCAACTTGGAGTGTCAGAAAAAGATTATTGGTGATTTAAATAAGCATTTTTAGAGAGATTCTCGGATCTCGACAGAATCGATAGTGACATTCTTCTTTTTCAGAATCCTTTTGATTGTGTCATTGATAACGTGCTAGTGGAGCTTCAGCTGGAGGTCATCGGTTTGCAAGGAAATGACTTGTTGAAAGCAAAACACAGAGAAGGACAACTTATTGAATTTTACAGCTACATACCTGAAGATGATTTTCCAAAGCTTAAGCAGTTTACATCTGGTATGGCATCAGTGTTCGGAACAACTTATGTCTGTGAACAAGAATTTTCAAAAATGAAGTATGTGAAGTCGGTACATCGATCAAGGTTGACTGATGAACATTTGAAAGCAATTCTAATGATTGGATGCAGCAATTCGAAACCGAACATTGAAGATAATTTTAAAGCCAAACGCCAATTTCATAAATCTCACTAACTTTTTTGCAGCTTGGTGAAATTCAGATATGTATTCACTTTGTGCGATGTGACAATTGTGTTTGCTAATGACACCTTCTTTGATAACCTTTTGGTAAATAAAAATGTTGATTGTATTTCTGTTTGTTTTTTATTACATGTATGTATTGCATGCTACTCCCACGTGGCTAATGCGGCATCCTAAACTTAATGTTAAGTCTTTTACAGAGAGCTTCCGTTCCAGCTTATGAGTATTGAATATAATGATCATGCGGCCCGTGCTCCTCATTCCTCAAGTAATCTGGCTTCCGATAGAAAAAGTTTGGTGACCCCTGGTTTAGGCAATGGCAATTTTTTTTTTCAGTTAAACGTAATGATTCATAACTTTTTATGCATTTCCATGACATTTTATATTCGCGTTTGATCCATAAATGTCATCCCGTTCCGAGCAAATTGGAAGGCACCATGTTACTTTTATCACCTGATTGAATAGCCTAAGGAATTTTCCATATATTAGCTCATAAGTCTTGCATGATGAACTGTATAGTAAAAGCTGTACAATGGGCTATCTGTGTTGCATCCACTAGGAGCACGAGTATGGAAACCACGTTTTTAGCAGTGAGAGCCCTCAGACTTACCTTTGAACCATTGGAGGGCAAACACTAAATATGAATCAGCATATTGAGGTTTGTTGTTGTTTTTTCATAGCGTTCTTAATGTTGATATACAGAAGTATTTAATTAAGACTTCTTCATTTCAACATAGAAAAATGGTTTTGTCTTCTGGTGAAAGCAGACTTCCTCAGAATTATTTTCTTATTCTCCAAATATTTTATGTCTTAAACTATGAAATCACTTACAGACAAATTGTGAGGTGTAAAAATTATGAAATAAGTGTACATTTGAACATCCCATTTTCAATATTATCAAATTTACCCATGCACTTCTCGTTTTCTTATTCAATAACACTTTAAATAAGTACCAAGAAAAAAATTCTGCCTTCCCTACGTGTCTTCTTACGGTGTTTGTGGTTTTCGTTTATAACTTCGAGTCAAATTTGTTTCAGTTATACTAAATGAGAACCTAATTTTAAAAAACAAATCTCGATCAGGAGCTAACAATAATTGTCTTCATGATCAAGAGAAAAATCAGAAAAATGATCTAAATTCAGATCCCCTGCTGGTACAGTGATAAGTCTACAAATTTAATACGCTTACAATCAGGGATTCGATTCCCCTCGGTGAATTCAGCAGATAGCCCGATGGGCTTCGCTATAAGAAAAACACACACTTTGACTTTCGATTATAGTCTAAAAACATATTTGGATATTTTTTCTTAAGCTTCGTGCTAACAACAAACAACCACTCAAAAAAGAAAAAAGGTAGTAATGTTTAACGTTAAAACAGTTATAAACTTTTTGTTTCCCCCGACTATAAATCCGAAGCATTAAAAATGGGTAAATGGTGAAATACAATAATTCACACGACAACCACAGCCAATATAGCGTTGTAGTGGGATGGAATCTATCAGAATTACATTTAGATATTCTTTGGTATTTTGTAGATAGTGTAATACCACTCAGAACAGATCACTGTTGGTAAGTGTATACAACAGTATTTTCCGACTTAAAATACTCATACACTCAAATCATAAATAAATGTTCTGGTCACAAATTTAAAATTTCCAAGATAGGGGTATCCCTTGCACTAAGTGGCATCTGTAAACAAATAAATATGTATGAACTTGGGTCATCAGGAACATTCAGAAAGAGACAAGTGGAGTTGTAACCCAACTGTGAAAAGCAAAGAGTAGCGTCTTGTAACAGGTGAAAATGCGCGAACACAAACAGTCACAAAACCATCTACGAGCGATAATCACTAGAATCCAGCGTAATAAAAAAGAATATCCTCTAGAAAAGACACGAATTACGAGAAAATAAACTGCTTCTACGATATATCCTTTGAACCATAACGCAGGTAAAAGTGGCGTGTTTTAGACAAAACAGTCCTGATGGAGCTATTTGCACTGCAAACTAAGCTGTAGGGCTTTGGTCAAGATGTACAGTCGTCACATAGAGCATATCCACACGTTATGACATCGACTGTAATAACGTAGTAAGGTTCCAAAATCGTTTTTAATATAATGTACTTAACAGCAACATAATACTTCAATTTACAATGGAGTGGTTGTACGTGAACAAACTCCTGTTTGAACTATGCTTCCATCAAACTTAAACATTCCGAAAATTCATAGCTTATGTCCCGTTGCTATCCATAATTTGGAGATGCGGGTACATTAAAAGAGTGACGTTTAAGTCTTACTATTTGGCCATACATAAGTAGCTAAAAAGTGTCCAGTAGATAATCTATCAGTTCAAAATTGAGGATGACTATGTGTAGAAACAGAGAAATTTATGGGAGCTCGAATAATAAATTATAATTTCTTATTTCTATGTGGTCTTGAATGAATAGCCTTAAGCAAAGGTCATCATTAATTTTTCACAAAAATATATTAATTATTTCAAAACAACAAATCTCTTTTATGTATTTGACAATATTATGAAAAATGTATAGATTATCAATGAAAGTAGTTATTTTTAGGAACATCTACAAATGACAACTTGATTCCAAGATTATGATATGTCAAAAGTATCAAATACTTTTATTTATTTCAGTTTTCAATTTTGTAAACATAAGTAACAATATTAAATTAATAAGGCCAGGTGTGGCCCTGGGTTTAGTTCTAAAGGTTTAAGATAGAAAGATACAATGTTTGAACCGTTCGTTTTGCACTTGCAATTATGGGGACGTCATGAGAATGACAGCCGATGCCGTTATTTGGTTCTAAGGTAGACAAAATCATTGTGGCTTTGTGTTTTGCTATTATCTTCTCTCCAGTCAGTAGACCGAAATTAACAATGGCTATACTTGTATCCAACGGTAGGAGTAATAGGTAGAAGAAGGTTTTAAAAAATTACCTAAATATGGCATGATACGTCGACATATAGAGGTAAAATATAGTAGCGGTCGTAATTCATTTTTAACTCAAGTAAAATTCAATATTATTATTGAATTCAATAAATATAGCAAACGAATAGATATCACGTTTATGAAACAAATAATGGCTGCTAAACTGCTTTGACTAGTCAATGATAAGGAAAGCATTTGGTGATATAAAATCCCCTTTTTAACTTCTTTTCCAGTTAAAGCTCATAAGCAGGAATATTGTTTCATCTTGTAAAGCACAACGCTACGCAATGAGCAGCCTTAATTTTGTCAACCACAAATATTAAATCTGGCTTTTTTACGTCATAAGCCCACTCACATACAGCTAAGCCACATGAAGGCAATTACCACCAAAGCTGCGAGAAAACATCCACCAAGAGTCCAAAATATTTCACACGTCTTCTTGCATACGATCGTTTTATTGGTTCACTTGAAATTTCCCAAAGATACACAAGGGGTATCTGTGCTAACCATCTCTGTTTTTATAGTGTTAGACTTAAGCGGAGAGAACTCGTCAACTTCACCCACCGTCAACTTTTATGCTACTTTTTTTTTATCAACAAATAGTGGGATTTACCATAATTTATAACACTCCCATGGCTGAAGAAGTGAGCATGTTAGGTGACGGGATTCTAACTTATGACTCTCAAATTGCAAGTCTAGTGCCTTAAACTTCGAGCTATGATAGGCCTGCATATGATCGTAGTATTCAGGTATATGGAATTCATACACTAGTAAGTCACCTCCGAAATAATGAGAAATTATGTTATTTGTTTGTTATCAAACACAAAGCTACACAAACGGCTATCTGTGCTCTGCCCACCACAGGTATTGAAAACTGGTTTCTAGCAGTGTAAGTTTGTTTGATTGTTTGTTTGGGAATTTCGCACAAAGCTACTCGAGGGCTATCTGTGCTAGCCGTCCCTAATTTATCAGTGTAAGACTAGAGGGAAGGCAGCTAGTCATCACCACCCACCGCCAACTCTTGGGGTACTCTTTTACCAACGAAAAGTGGGATTGACCGTCACATTATACACCCCCACGGCTGGGAGGGCGAGCATGTTTAGCGCGACGCGGGCGCGAACCCGCGACCCTCGGATTACGAGCGCACGCCTTAACGCGCTCGGCCATCACATTTACTAAAAGGCAGATTTCATGGTAAGAATATTATTAGAAAGCAACTGATTTGGAATTAAATAATGTTTTAAAAATTTTATGTAACCGACTAAAATGTTTCGTCCACAAAAAAATTGTTGATATTTTTGCAAGACACTGTACGGGTATAATTTATTAAAACAAACATTAAGAGCGTAAGGTTATTGTGCTAACTTCTCTTTGAAAATACAAAAGAACTAGTTAAAAACTCTCAAAGAAATCGTAAGTAAATAAGTAACATTTTGGTTAAACAATATTAATCAGTCCTTAATTAGTTGAACTTGTCCTACCCTGTTCAGAAGTTTTATTGTATCTTTATTAAACTGTACAACTGCAAATAAACAACAATTAACCTGCATTTCTTTTATGGCTTCACTTGCCATGCGCATCGCGAGATGGTGCCACACAAGTGTTGACCTCGGGCAATAGGGGTAGTGCTACTGGATGTGAAGACACCAGTGACAATGATGACGTCATAGTTTCACTGATAATTACGAAGACCAAGTTGTATCTCAGAACGGCTGATATGGGTAACACTTTTATTGATAAGGAGAGAACAATGTTTTGACCTTCCTGGGTCATCTTCAGGTTAAAATAATGGTTTTACTTGTTACATAATCTAGGCATTGTGGATGTAATTACACATTATTTTAAGTGGGTTTCTCGTCATCTTGAAAGACCAAGTTGCTAGGACACATTGTAAACTGAGTGAGTGTAACATGGTGCATTGATATACCGTGACGATGACCTCATCACAGAGTGTCTCAATGTGTGATTACTTCCACAATGTCTAGATTGCGTAATAAGTAAAACTATTATTTTTACGACAAACTTACTATTTTGCAAGCTTGGTCTTATGCTATTCTTATAGTTATGATTGATATCATTCTTGATAAAACATTCCATTTTGTACATGTAAGAGTTTGAATTTAAATACATGTTTAAAAGGCGGACTGTTTTCATAAGTGGATTGTGTTACTAAAGGTGTTTGTGTGGACGGACAACGTTACTAAGTGGGTAGTATTACTAAGGTTCTATAGGCAGATGGTCTTGCAGAGGTAGACAGTATTTAAGAAGATTGCATACGGATTTCAACTTACATTTAATTGGAATGACTTGGAGGTTTTAACACCTCTCCAACCCCAGGTTAAGGCATGGGCTTATCAGGCTTATGCCCAGGGCATTACACTAAATAGGGATCCTTAAACTATGACTGTAAATGTATAGCACGTTGAGACTCTGTCTCTTGCCCCCCCCCCAGTGGCTCAGCGGTATGTCTGCAGACTTACACGCTACAATCCGGGTTTCGATACCTGTGATGGGCAGAGCCCAGATAGCCTATTGTGTAACTTTGTGTTTAATTCAAAAAAAAAAGTCTGTCTCGAGTAGCCCCCTATAAGTTGAAAAGCCTAGAACCAATAAAACCCTTAATTCGGTCTTGCATGTCTCATATTATTTTTCATTTACTTATTTTTATATTGTATTACTAATACATTTAACTTGCTGTTGAAAAGTTTTTATCACATCTAATTACTTCGTAAACATTGAATGAGACATCCAATTATGTTTTAACTTAGTGATTGTTTTAATTTCTATATTTAATCGTACTTTATTTTTTACAATATTTGTCATGGAAAGAATATCTATTTAAATATCATACATTTTATTTATTTCTCTTTGTGCTTATCATATAATTATGATTTATGTTGTTGACAAAATATACCTTTTAACTTACGTAATTTGTTCAGTGTTTCTGCGAGTCAAAGGTGTTACAAGGAATATTGTTACTTCAGGCAAACAGTATTATGTAGGGCACCAGCTGTTTTGTGTTGACCAGTCAATGAGACTTAATGCTCTTCATCTGAAGTATAAAAATACGTTTGTAAATCAAACACAATATAATTTAAGCTGAATGTAATTATTATTTCTATACCTGGAATCAGCTTTCTTGTTTAATATCATATCATTGTCGTTTCTTTTCAATTTCAGCAGTTTCTCTAATGTTTCATTCTTTTTCAAATTCTACCTGTTTCACAAACGTAGTGTTATTCCGGTCTGTAACATGAGATGTTTCCTCCATGCGTTATGCTAATATCGATTCATTTTCTTTGGTTTGACTTGTTGTGAATTTCGCGCAAAGTCACTCGGGGACTATTTGCGCTAGCCCTCCTTAACTTAGCAATGTCAAACTAAAGAAAAGACAGCTAGTCATCACTACCCACCTCCTGCTCTTGGGCTACTCTTTTATTAACGAATAGTGGGATAAACCACACATTATAAAGCTCCCATGGCCAAAAGGCTGAGCATGTTTGGTGTGGCGGCTATTCGAACTGCGACCTGCATTTACATTGTATTTTACTACCGCGTTTTTATGTTCCTTGGTCCTGCATTTCAAACTTCTATATGTTTGATCAATATAAGGTCGACCACAAATACGAGGAATTTTATAAATCCCACATTTTTCAATTTCTTCTATCTTTTGTACTCGTGAGACTTTTTAATTTACAATGTAGAGAGAATGTTACATTAAATTACAAGTATTTTATATTACTTACTTTTGTAGATAAGCCTTGAACATACGGTACACAGATTTCCATGTTATCTACATTACATTTTTCCCTCTAACTTTGTACATGTTAACATTTTTAATGTATTAATATGTTTATGATGCAATCTATCAATAATTTCGGGTGTATGACTATATGTTTTAAGAAACTTAACTGCTCTCACATCACAATCTTTGCAAGACTCTAACCACGAATGTAGAAAAGACGGATAGTTTCAGTATCCATGGGTGGTACAGTCTATTGTGTGGTGATACCAATACGGAAAATGGTTTCTAAAAACAGAAATTGTAAGTCGACTATTACCCTGTTTGACGGTCATATCTAAATATATCCGATGTGAATCGTATGATAGGAATTATTGAATTATATATATATATTCGATCCATTTCTGCAGTTAACTTCAGCTAAATACTGTGATTACGGTATTCACTTCGAAATTTTTAAGAAAATATCAATGATATAATAAACGCCATCATTACTCTTAATTTAAACAGTTTCACTTCTACAAATACGTTATTTAAATAACTAATGTTTCTACTAATGAAAACATTGTTCATTAATAACATGCATTATCGCTTGTATATTTTAGTGCTATTTCTGCTTCATTAACGTTTATCATACAACGTCTGTTTGTCTGTTTTTAAGTTTCAGGTTCGCGCAAAGTTACATGAAAAGTATCTGCGTTAACCGTCTCAGATTTAGGAGTGTAAAACATAGAATGAAGGCAGCTAGTCATCTCTTGGGATCCTCTTTTACCACTGAACAGTGGCATTGACTGTCAATTTATAATATCCTCACGGCTGAAAGGGGGAGAATATTGGGTAGGACGGGGATTCAAACCCACAACCTTCAGATTACTAATAGAACGCCCCTAACCACCAGACTATGTTTGACCTTTACTCAATCTCTGCTGTTGTTATTTCACAGTGTTATGAGTAAATGTATTCGCTAACAAAGCATAATGGTTTGAAATGAAGAACGTCACTGTGGTCTCTTTATTTTCCATCTATTGTGAGGAAATTATATCTAATCGATATTTTTACGGTTTTGTTGTTGTTGTTTTTGGCTAAGTTTGTTTGTAGTCAAGCACAAAGCTATATAATGGCTTATTTACGCTATGCTCACCTCGGATATTGAAACCCGATTTTTATTTCTAAGCTCTCAAACACACCGCTGAACCAATAAGGAGCCATTTTTATACAATAAAAACATTCATAAAAGGATAAAATTTGTACTGCAAGTCAAAATACAATACCTCAAAATTCCACTTTCCAACCACTTTATGTAAATCTTTCTCGTGTTTATCTTATTGTATATCAGGTTAAAACCATATGTTACAAGTCGAATGTATAAAATGGCGTATGAAGAAGCAAAATATTATACTTATATACTGTTGATTGCCTAATTCTATGTTGATATATTTAATATAATTAACTACAAAGCTACAAGATCGGATACTTGTGCTGTGTTTAGCGTAGGTATCGAAGCTCGATTTTTGGACTGATATGCCTTCAGATATACTGATGAATCGTCGGGTGTCGTTCTGCACTACAAATGCTAACTCTATTGTAAAGGTTTACCTGTTGTTTTCCACAGCAAGTTTTTTTTTCACTCATATGGCAACTTTCAGAAAGATTTAAAAATAATTAGCACACATTTTCGAATGTCCTAGTGACATTTTTTTCAAATATTTTATTCTAATATCAAGCATCATCAAACATTGGCTCCTCCTGGTGTTACATATGTAGTTTTAAAGCTTTTAACTGCATTGAATCAGCACTATAAAACAATAACGAATTAAATATCGCATTACCGTTGCCAGTCCAGATGATTAACTTTCAGTTTATTTTTTTAATAATAGCATATAATATCCATGAAAGAGCTAGAAAAGTATTAAAACATTTTTAATTGAGATGTAATTATATTTGTCAACATAATAAACATAATAACACTATTAGGGATGGGGTAGATCAAATATAGGAAAATTAAATTCCCTTCTTTTATTAAAAATACTCAACTGCACTGCGCCTTCTACGTAAGTAATGTCCAGATCTAAGTAATTAGCATGGACTTCTTTATTATTATTACTTCTTTCTATTACCAGTAATGATACTGCCATATTTGGGAAGTGTAATAACTAGCAACTAGCGACGCGGAGAAGATGTGATTATAAAGACAAATATAGTAACATAAGGTCTTCAAAAAGCAGGTAAAATTTTAGGAACATGTGATGAGCCAAGATGGCTTAGAAAACTTGTGCTTTTTTGGTAAAACTAAGGACAAGATAACGATACAAAAACAAAAATCTATCTGGACAACACATTGAAGTGGTTGATTCACAAGGTCAGAGGCGTGTTACTAGAAATAAGAGATAGAATGAAATCGAACTGCAAGACTGTCTGCCACGGATTGTGGATGGTTATGATGATGACTATAACTTTAGAATTTTAGAAACTATTGAATATAACAACAAACAACATTATAGAATTAATGTATACAAAATCCTTTGTTAAATCAAAATATAATATATATATATAATTCTCACATGGTATTAGTTAAACGAAAATTATGTAATTTAAATATCACTAGTAAGTCAAAATGTTTGTTTGTTTTTAATTTCGCGCAAAGCTACTCAAAGGCTATCTGCGCTAGCCGTCCCTAATTTAGCAGTGTAAGACAAGAGGGAAAGCAATTAGTCCTCACCACCCACCGCCAACTCTTGGGCTACTCTTTTAGTAACGAATAGTGGGATTGACCGAAATTTATAACGCCCCCACAGCTGAAAAGGCGAGTATATTTGGTGCGATGGGGATGCGAACTTGCGATCCTCAGATTACGAGTCGCACGCCTTAACCCATCTGGCTATGCCGGGTCGAAGTCAAAATGCTTTATATTTTCACTGTTCACAAGTTTATAACATTTTCATATAATAATTTGAACCTCTATCAAAATTACTAATCATTAACAATTCTTCATATAATGGCTGCATTATAGTTGGAATCTAAAATACAAAAAAAAGAAATACATTCTTCCATCAGTGGCACGTCGGTACTATGCTTAATGACGTAGTTTAAATTTGCTATCTGCAAACTTTGAGTATTTTATACTCGAACGGTAAACTTACCATTTTTCTTTTAAAAACATCAGTACTGATCCTGTTCAACATAATTCCTGAAGCCATTATTTTTCATTCTCAGCAACAAATTAAATAGCAGTTGTGCAACAGCTTGAAGACAATTTCTACCCGCATAATATTTCAAGCACAAATTACTATATTTTCAACAAATACTGTTACGCTCCTGCCGCCTATCGCATATATTTTACTCTATTATTGTTGTTGTTAATTTATATTATTAGTTTTGACTCAAAACAAAAAAGAAAAAAACACAGCTGTTTCTGTTCCGATATGTTTGATGAAAACTTTTGCGCAGTCTGCACAATAATCGTTATAATATTTTTTTTTATGTTGCATTGTTCTGTGATTGAAGGAATAAAACTGTGCTGTATATTTAACAAGAAATGGACATAATCTATATTACAAATTTTAAAAAAAGATAAATAGGCGTTTTAATGTCCACTCCTTTCTCTTTGTGCTTTTTAAAGGAAAGACATTACATCCTGAAACCTTGTGAAAAATTCAAACATCTATTTATCGTTTACTTTAACTGAACTATAAGTATCTTGCTTTTCTCTTTTCGATTTAATAGCGCCACAGCGGTCTCCGTAGGAATTTTGATTTGCGTTTTACACATTAGTTATGAAACTTTGATGACTTTTGGGGGATTTACAAAAATTTAAATGAATATATAAATATTGAAAATTATTTTCTTTTTTTTCAGTTAATCTAAGCAAGTTTGACCTGCTTATTAACTTCGAATAACGTGTTGTTGGTGTTGTTTTTCTAAAAATTATGGTACCCTCAGTGGCACATCGGTGTGTCTGCGGATTTATAGTGCTGGACGTTACGTTTCGATACACATGATGGGCGGAACTTTACGGCTCAATGTAAAACTTTGTACTTAATTAAAAACAACTAAAATATAGCGTTTATTTTCATAATCTTATTCTAGCTCCCCCCTTTCATACGTTTTTGATAAATTCTCACGAGTGCATTCAGGTGACGTCATGAAATAAATCATGTTTCTTATTAATTTGATTCAAAATTGACTAGGCGTAGGTTAGGGTTTCATAAAATCATTAGCAGTTTCATACGCCATTTACCATATGATAACATGAAACGCTAGTTTACCTTTTTGGCTAGGTTACAGAAAGTTTTAATATCCGGTAATGCTAAAAGTTTAATGATATATTTTAAAACGCCAGGAAGATTCTTGGAAGTACATACAGTAAACAGGTTGTTATAACCGGTTTCTATTTTGTACTCTTGGCATACTTCAGTTGTAGGTCACGCATTCAGCGTCAAAATAAGCTGACTGGGAAATTGCAAGACCTGTACATTATTTTTTCTTGAAATCAGAAAACATTACACAATGTTTACATGTCAAACCTTTAAAAAGAAGTGAATATAGTTAACAAAGCACATATTTCAAAGGATTTCGGAGATCATCATTCATTATAAGTGGAATAGAATTATAAGCCAAAGATGATTTTTGGAACTATTGTTGTGATACCACTTCTCTTTGCTTTAACCATGGGTAAGAAAATTATCTACTGTAGAAGTTTAAAAAATAATAATACTTTAATATTTTAAGCCAAACAAACTGTAATAAAAATCAATTTAGTTTTCAGAGATTTCTCGAAAAAGTCAAAATAGCCAGAAAGTTTTGTTTCTAATTTTTAAATCTTGCAAAATAATCTTGTAGTTTTTAGCACTGATAAAAGCACTAAGCTGAAATTAAATGTATCTGACAAATGACTGATTTATACAGAAATCATCTTATGTGTTTGTTATATATGTATATACAACTTCGTTTCTTTATTTTGTATTACAACTAATATAGAGAATTCTATGTAAATAGGCAGTGTTCAAAATATCTTGTTTACTTACTGTACTCTTCAGTGCTATTATGATATAAAAAATTATATATATCATTTCTTTGTTGTTTAGCCAGATAAAGTAATCTAATATACTTATCTAAAGTTCAAGAAATAATGTATTATTTACTGGTAAAAGGACTGATTAATTTGATAAAAAAATGTTACGTTACGTACTATAATTTATCTGGGACGAGTCTCCACTTTATTATGTCGCGCATTTCGATTTTGAACTACCTGAAACTGAATTACATTGTAATTTAAACTAAGAACTTAATTAAATGTAGAGATGTATTAAATTTATAATGTTTGCAAACAAGATTGATATACATGTTTTTCTTTCTTAACAAAAATATAATTTAATATACTAATAATACGTTATATAATAACGGTTATTTCAGATAAAGGTTTATATACAAAAGTTTTACAAATTTATAAACAATACTTAGTCTTGTATCCAATCTGGAATTTCCTTGATATCTCAACAAGGGTTCACGACGGGCGAATTAATTCTGAGTTGATATCAAAACAGTTCACTAAATGGATATTTTTTACCACTGAAGTTATCTAATGTTTTCATAGAAATACTTATGTCGTATGGCAACCTTCTGAAGTTAACTAGTTTATAATGTTCGAAATCTATAAACATACCTAATCAAACATCTGTAGTTTCCCGATTAATAGGTGTTAATTATAGTTATAACTTCCAAGGTTTGTAGTATCCCAACTGTTGCAAACCAGCAATATAAAACGGTCTCTTATAAACTTTAGGCGAGGTTCTCCAAAATTCAGTTGGTAGCAATACCGGCAATCTAATATTTTAGATACATACGAAATACATTGTTGACTCTTTCATTTGAAAACATTCTACAAATTTAAGAAGTTGCAGGGTATTTCGCAATACTTACATGTTGTTCTAAATATATAACTAAAACAAACATGGATATTAAAATAAATATATAACAGTAAATATGTTACACTAATATGAAAATGTCTAAATATAAAACTTAATCAAGGATGTTTAAACAGATTTAAAAAAAAATCACACATTTTCGTCAAAATTATCACACACCTGATATGTAGATAAGGTTGAAAGATTTACGTTATGATTTCATATTCATTTTTTACCAGTCAATGATTTTTTTAAAGGAGTTAGTGTGCGGTATAGTTTCAGTATATTAAATCCGACTGAAACCTGATTCAGGAATAAGTTATATATATATATAGTCATACAAAAAAGTTAGGACACTTTATGAAAGCCTGTGTATTTTTGTAACATTTTTGGATTTATAGATATTTAATCTCAATTTCAACAATACTGAGAGATTATAGGAATATAAGTAAACAATTAAAACTGAAGAAAATACTTTTTAAGATCTTCTGCGGCCCGGCGTGGCCAAGCGTGTTAAGGCGTGCGATTCGTAATCTGAGGATCGCGGGTTCGCATCCCCGTAGCGCTAAATATGCTCACCCTTTCAGCCGTGGAGACGTTAGAATGTGAGGATCAATCCCACTATTTGTTGGTGAAAGAGTATTTCAAGAGTTGGCGGTGGGTGGTGATGACTAACTGCCTTCCCTCTAGTCTTACACTGCTAAATTAGGGACGGCTAGCACAAATAGCCCTCGAGTAGCTTTGTGCGAAATTCAAAAAACAAACAAACAAACAGATCTTCTGTAGATGTAATTCTACAAAAATGCATATTCTAACTGAGGAACAAGTTAGGACACCCTACCCCTAATAGCCCCCTTTGGTTGAGATAACTGCAGAGAGACGCTTCTTGTAGCCATCTACCAATCTCTGACATCGGTCTGAAGAAAGTTTGCCCCACTCCTCAATGCAGAATTCTGTCAGCTGTGAGATATTTGAGGGTTTTTTTGCATGTACAGCCCGTTTCAATTCACCCCACAGCATCTCAATGGAATTAAGACCTGGGCTTTGACTTGGCCATTCCAGGACTCTCCATTTCTAAGTTTTAAGCCAGTCCTTGGTGGATTTACTGGTATGTTTTGGGTCATTGTCATGTTGCAGGGTCCAGTTTCGCTTCAGTTTTAATTTTCTTACAGACGGACTCACATGTTCCTCAAGCACCCTCTGATACACTGGACAGTGCATCGTGGATCCTATGATTTGAGCTGTCCAGGTCCTGCTGCAACAAAGCAGCTCCAAACCATGACATTTCCACCTCCATGCTTCACAGTTGGTATAAGGTTCTTTTCCTGAAATACTGTACTTGGTTTACGCCAAACATGTCCTCTGTTCTGGTGTCCAAATAATTCAGTTTTGGACTCATCTGTCCAAAAAACGTTATTCCAGAAGTCCTGGTCTTTGTCTACATTCTCTCTAGCAAATTGCAGTCTGGCTTTGATGTTTAAATTAAACATTTACTTTCACATTACGGATAAATCATTTTTGACACTTTTTATTAAAAAGTGAATAATACACCAATGTTTATAATAAGCATGCACTGACACATACCTTATTATAGTTTTCTGTAGGTACAAGCTTAAAAGAACATACTGAATAATGGTAATGCACTACAGATGAAGAGAGTATTATTGCTTGTTGTGCATATACTAATGGATTCTATATAAGTCTTGTTAACTATAATTATGAATGATATCTGTGTAGTTACACCTACGATTCCGATGTCTTAAAATTTAATCACATGATACTGTTACGTCATCGTTTTTGAACGGTATCTTTACAGTTTAGCTTGCAGAGGTTACACAGAATTCAATAATCACTAAACCATAAAAAGAGTTCCAACAATTCTTATTTAATTTCGTGTACATCTCCATGTTCTCACAAATACTTCAAAATATATCAGTAGATTAAGTTTGCAAACATCTTAATAAAAATGATTTATTACGAACGCTAAAACTTTATTATACATCATGATAATAGATCTTAATATCTGTCACTACTAAATCTAGTAAACTCCTTAAGTAATCTGTGGCCATCTACTCTTGGACAAACCGGCAGCCATGTTTACAATGAACAAAACAAATTGTTAATGGAAAACAAAAGTTTATATTAGAAAAATCGATGTTATGCATTCATGGGCATAGCTAGAAAAGGGTCAGTCGCGTATATGAACGAACCACGCGTGCAATAACTTCATGATGTAAGAACGGGTTTTCCCAACTACCGGAACTTGTTCTATTGAAGAGCCCTGGTATGACTAGTGGTTAAGAACGCTCGACTCGTAATCTGAAGGTCGTGGGTTCGAATTCTCGTCACACCAAATATGCTCGCCTTTTTATCCTTGAAGGCGTGAATTTTACGGATAATTCTTTTATTCGCCGGTTAAAGAGTAGCCTAAGAGTTGGCGATGAGTGGTGATGACCAACTGCCTTCTCTCTAGTCTTACATTGCTAAATTAGGGATGACTAGCGCAGATAGCCCTTATATAATTTTGCAAGAAAATTCAAATCAAACAAATAAACAAATTAAAATCTTTTGAAAAATTAATCTGGGCTTCATCCAACTGTTCAGTACCAAATAACCAACTTAGTAATCAAGAAGGGAGACAGAGACTCAGCTGTGGATGATCCTCTCAGGTCACTCACGTGTCTAAACAACGACCAAATGAAACATCAACCTTGCAGTAGTTGGAAGGAAGAGGTTTGATCGAACGTGACCTTTATAAGTCAAGCACAATGGCCAAATACTTGTCCTGAATTCGCTTAATTTGCAGAGGTTTTTTGTCTTTTAACAGATATTTATTACATAAGCACAGAGATTATACACCCTGTATTCAAAATGAAATAAAACAATACGCTTGTGTAACTAATCAAAATTTACTCTTTGAAATTCTTACAAATGCTTGCATTTTATGTTCAACAATTTGGTAATTATTATTGAAGAATAAATGCCATGAAATAATGCAACAACCATACATAAAAGAAGCCCGGCATGGCCAGGTGGTTAAGACACTCGTACTCCAAGGGTTGCGGGTTCGAATTTCCGTCACACTAAACATGCTTGCCCTTTCAGCCGTGGGAGCGTTATAATGCTACGGTCAATCCCACTATTATTTGATAAAAGTGTAGCCCAAGAGTTGGTGGTGGGTGGTGATGATTAGTTGCCTTCCCTCTAGTCTTACACTGCTAAATTAAGGACGGCTAGCGAAATTTAAAACCAACTTTTAACTAAAACTAGGTCAAACAAATCAGTTAACTCTTAGGTGCTAATTGATATAAAAACAGTATTACTGTGAACTTCATTGAAATAAATAAAAAGTCAAGCAAATTATATACACAGCAAAAACTATAATTTTGCTATATACTAAAATCATCTTTCAATTCTTAACGCACTTGTCACAAACACTTTTGGAGCTAAGAACTAATTATGCCCTTTTTTTTTTACTATATACCTGAACCAAGTGAAGATGCTTTTTTCAGTAACAGTATATCTACAAGAATAACAACGTAGTTTTCTTATTATTTGAGTGGTTAAATAAGTTTGTAAATTTCCAGTTAGTTATTTTGTAGGCTTCTGTAATATACTCTTCAAAAAAAGAAACGCAAAAGGCAAAATATGAGACATATTGTTAACAAGTTTATTCCAGGTAGTTATGTATGACGTGTGAAACTTTGCACATTCACTGCTGAACATCCAAAGTCTGCAAAGACGAAGTCCACGCTCATTAGTCTAACGTCACTCAGCGCAATAACGAGTATGTCCCCCGTGAGCATCAGTAACTGCTTGGCATCTCCTGCCCATGGAAGCGATGAGATGATGAATTACATCCTTTGGAATGGCTGTCCACTGAGCCTGCAAAGCTGCTGCAAGCTGAGGTAGAGTCTGCGGTTAAGGTTGTCGCAGACGTCGGTCCAACTCGTCCCAAAGATGTTCGATGGGGTTTAAATCTGGTGATCTGGAGGGCCAGGGAAGAACGTTGATGTTGTGGAGTCTCAAGAAGACAGTGGTGAGTCGGGCTGTGTGAGGACGGGCGTTGTCATGTTGTAAAACGTCGTTGACGTTCACCATGATGGGTTGCACATGGGGCCTAAGAATCTCGTTGACGGTTGCGTATGGTCTGATCGGAAATTCTATGCAGCCCTGGTATGGTTGAGGCAGTAGACGTCGCGGTGGTGGTTCTATCCCGAAGGTGACGTAACCGGATGTAGCGATCTTGTGCGGGCATGGTCACACGAAGTCTGCCAGATCGTGGACGTGTCACAAGTTGATCCATGTTGTTAGTGACGATTCCATAGCCTTGTGATTGTGCTTGGGTGGACATTTACAACTCTGGCAACATCTGATCGAGATTCGCCTGCTTCCAAACGGACAATGACGTTGTTGCGTTGTGCTTCAGACGTAGCTGTATTGCGTGTCGGTGGCTTAATACTGAGCTATGGAAACCGAGAACCCGTCACTTTTATAGGGATTTTGCACATGTTGTACTTGCACAATATGCAGATCTCTCAAACAAATTTATTTATTGGACACGAATGCGTTTTGGCGAAAAATCCGATGTTTTCCTCCGTTTTCAAAGTGCACAACTTTTATTGTCATTTTGGTCTGACAATCAGTGCCTTAACACGTGTAACATCACATACTCTGAGCTTGTAACGTCATTACATATATTTCTCTTTTAAATAACAAAAATATCCCTTTCGTGTTTCTTTTTTTGAAGAGTATAATTGCACTTCTCTTACTTGAATTAGTTTATATTATAACAGTTGTTATTCATACAGTTTCTTATATAAATAGCGCCTAGACCACGTATATGTCTGTCCTTTCCCAGCCGGCCTCTTAAGGTGTAGTATTGGAAGAAACATCTATTCAGGACTAGATGTGGTAAATATAGTATATTTAACGTATTACACATTCATTTTGCATTTTAGAGCTAGTAGATTTTGTTTTTTCGAATCTGGCTTCATTTCTCTGAATAAATAAAAAATTGACATTTTAAATAAGTTAAAAGTACAAAACATAACTTAAACGAGACTAAAATGTACAAACTAACCTCTCGAGGTCCAATATCCAAATCAAAACGCTTCGTAGTAGTGACAAGCTCAAGTTGTGTATGTGAATTAAATTATATTCGTTGACAGAAAATCAGCTAAATTACCATCTCTACATATTTTTGAAGAACAAAACAGCATAAAAACTATTACAGATTAATCTATTTTAAAACTGGGTCATGTTTAACAAAAAGTTACCCTTACGAGGCAGAAAAGGTAAAATAATAATATTCAGAGCTAATTTTTTAAGCTTATAATTTGTGTAAGGCTCTAGACCATAAATACAGCCCCCCAGTGGCTCAGCGGTATGTCTGCGGACTTGCACGCTAAAATCCGGGTTTCGATACCCGTGGTGGGCAGAGCACAGATAGCCCATTGTGTAGCTTTGTGCTTAATGCAAAACAAACAAACAAACCATAAATACAAAATATGAGTTCCAAACAAAATACACGTACGCAACAAAAACCAGAAAATAAGCAGAACACTTCAACAATATATTAATAACGTTTAACATTTCCTGTTATTGTGGGATAGTTCAGTTGAAATATGAATAGCTGAATCAAAAGAACTTTGTTTCTTATTAAGAGTAATTTTATGTTATTGATAAAAGTTTATTATTTTAATATTAATATAATTAAATTAGAGGCCAACTCATAATTTTTTGTCAATGGTGTGTTTATGGTATATTTTCTATATCCTTTTTTTTTTTTAAAAAAAAGACAAGTTAGCACAGTGTATTATATACGAAAAGTATGCATGGTAAGAAATATATTTATAGATATACATATATTCAGACCTACACTATATTGTTTTTAACAACGTAATATCATTTTTTCCCACAGGACCGAAAGTAATTGAGTCTTAGTTATATTTCTTACCAGCGTTCACTTGCCAAAACTGTATGAATTGTATTTCTAGATATATAAACCTAGAATTCAGTTACGTATGTTAATCCTGAAGAAGCCGCAACGGCGAAATGTTAGTTTAAATAAGAATATATTATTTGATATTTATCTGAAATGTAGAGATCGTTCTTTCTTTACTTTTACCAAAACCTAGAATTTTGTTTGCAACTTCATTATATATTGATGACTTAGAGACATCAAAAATCTCTTTTCCATATGAGGAATGTCTCAATAATGTAACCATAAATGGGATGCACAAAGAGGAAATTCAAACAGCAAAAAGAGTGTGTTCAAAGTAGAGAAAAGCGACCTCTTTCTGTTGTTACTTTTGAAAAGAAAAGTGAATATCAGCTCAAAGTTTTCCATACAGGGTTTAATGACGATAATTACCATTAAGCAAGTGTTATTACTTTGAATAAATCGACTGAGTGTGACGAAATGTAAACTGGTATTAATAGCACGGAGTTGACAATCTCATAGCATACCCTGTTGCAGAAGAGCAAAGTGACTATTTTCAGTCAAATGTAACAACTACTGAAGGTACACATCAAAAAAGTATTCCTGAAGCTTAACAACGGCTCAGTGTTGGTGAGTGTGCATCAGTTGAAAACATATTTTTTTTGTATGCAAAAACGGCTCGTTTGGGTTGAGAAAATATTTTAAATAGAAGAGCGAACAACGTTACACGTTTGTGTAGTGTAACTAAGTGTCCAACCCCTTCCAAACATGTGGTCAGCTTCGGTCAGTTACCTCTTTCTTTGTGAACCTGACGATGACCGAAGAAGGTCGAAACGTTGTTCGCTCTTCTATTTAAAATATTTTCTCATTCAAAACGAGCCGTTTTTGCATACAAAATTCTCAACAAGTGGGTTTCTCGACATCACTGATAGTTGAAAAAATAGAGCTAGCTGTTACAGTTAGATCTCTATAGCATTCTAAAGATTCATTTTTTATCAAATTATCATCTAAAGTCTTTGCTGCAAAATTCTGAATAAGTAAAACATGATTGGGTAGTTTGAAATAATATTAATCAAGCTTTGTATAGCTTCCTGTGTCATTTTCATGTCGAAACTTCAATTGCATCACTTTCTACAGTGACAGCTACAAAAGGCTGACAAATAACAACAGCCTAGAAGAAATTTTATGATAGGTTCTCAGAGCATTAGAGAATTGCTTTTCATAAGAAATGTTATACTGGTGCGAGTTTGAGAGACGTTTTGGAGGAAACTCCTGTGTTACTTTACACCTTAGGAATAATATTCTTTTTAGAGTAACTAAAAGGAAAGTTATCCTAAAAAGGATTATAGATGCTGTCTTTTTCTTGGAGGGAAAGGTTTAGTCTTTTGTGGACCAAAGAGAGCCAGTGTTCCTGAAAATGGTTGGTTTTAGAAATAATTGAGCTGCTTATTTATTACGATCCTGTTCTCAGGTGTTATGTATAAAGCGTATGGAATGCCATGTCGTGTTGTGTTTGGATTTCCATATTTATCGGTCGAAAATTTTTTGTTGTTGTTGTTTATATTATTGTTTCGAAGTTCAAATCAATAAAATATGTTGTTATTCATGTAGAAATTTCTAGAATTAGGTAGATCGATCATTTGTCTATAAATAGAATGTATTTTGCCCTGGTGTCTGTACGAGACGAATCCAGATTACTCTGGAATTCTGTGGAAGTTACGCGATTGTTCGAGAATACAGTAGGCCTACTAGTATATAAACAGACGGCGATGCGAGGAGAGTCAGTCAGTCATTCGTTTTCATTCGATTCAAGAGATGTTGTCTTCCTTTGAGAATTTTTCAACGTTTGCTGTGTGTTTATTCAACTTGGAGTTGTGACTGGAGCTAGATCTACAAAAGCTGTGATTTTATTTCGTCAATCTTTACGATTCATTTGGATTACTGGTTATACTGAAGGTCAACACGTATGGGACTGTTTAGGGCAGACCGGGGCAAGTTGGAAAATGACAAATTTGAGATATTCGTCAAAAACATCGTAAAAAGAACTTCGTCAAATTTATTGGACTGTGAATTGTTTCTGGACTTCTCCATTCAAACTTCGGGATTTCTTCGTGGGACTAAATTCACCCCCTAGACTGGAATTTTGGATTTCTGATCTGGACTTTTGGACTTTCATTCTGGATCATTATATTGGACACAGGCCAGTACCATTTTGTATTGTAATTAATTTTGAAGGCTGAAACTGAATATCTGTCATTATTATTATATAATTTATTTTATATCTGTAACATATATAATAGTTTATTGTAATAAATTATATAAGCTGTTATCTGTGTCTTTCTGTTGCTTTCAGTCCACGTAAAAAACATAACACAGGAAACATCTTCAAGCCCTCTACCTGTAAGGTGGGTCATAGAATTAATTCATAATAACCTGTTCTTAGCATGTACATCACATTACTTTAGAGGTAACACTTGCAGCAAAATAATTTGCTATCATAATAGATGGAACGCCTGATTCATCTCAACACAAACGACTTTTATCCCGAGGTATTGTTCATGCCATCGGAATGTTCTTCCTTTGTCATTAAGTAAATATTATTTTCTACTAATGCAATAAGAAGACCTGGGCTGATATTTCTAAACTAATACTTGATTGTTTAGTTAATTATGAATACCAATAATGGATTGAAGAGCCCAAGGATATGACAATGGGCTCATCATGGCTAGTGACTATAATGGCTCTAGTACTAAAGGTAATTCTCTCGCTAACTTCTCACAATATGTTTTCATAGCCTCAAAGTTTGTAGAGAACACACAGCTGAAAATTGCACAGAGGCTGACACATTTTTTGGAACAGTTTAAAATCTTGACAATCTATTTAGTTGTAGTTCACAGAAACAGAGTATTAATATTAAAAAACATAGGCTGTTTTCTTTATTGGCCCTCAAGAACATGATAAACAGACAGAGTGAATAGCAGACCTTTCGCAGTTCATTTTCCTGGAATTCTGGATGTTCTATTAAAAATGTTCAACTCAGTCTTACATCTAAAACAAGAACTGAGGTTAAATGTATAACTAACTGTAAGTAGTATATATTTTTTGCAACTTAATGGTTGAGATCCAGTTAAAGATACTTGTGGTTATCAATCAAGTATTACAAGCCCGTAAAGCTACCATTAATAATGAAGTGAACAACATTGAAAATCTGTTGATTGATTTAAAAACATTGCATGAACATTGAAGTTCAATTCTTAATGAAGCTAACCTGATTGCAAATAATATGAACCTTCTGCCACAACTGCCTGCAAAATACATAACAGTTTCCAGGGGCTTTCATGATGAGAGTAAAGAGGACCTTTTGTGTAATTATGAAGAAAATATAATTTTAGAGGAGACAAAATTCAGAGGAAACAAATTTTAGAAGATCACAGATTCTGTTATTGACGTATTCACTACAGGGTATAGAATAACCATGAATATTAATCAAACTTTTTATTTTTGTGGCAATATCAAGGTATATCAGAAAAACATATACCTCCAAAAATTAGGGAGTTTGTTGTCAAGTATAGATCAAATATGTCAGAAGACTTAAATGGATAAATGAATTAATCAAGTGTCACCCATAAAGCTAGCTTTGATAATACTGTATTTAATCATTTTAAATCTTTTAAACAAACAAACTGCACAAATTTAAGCTACACTCCCTTTTCCCAAATGCTTCTGTAGTCCTATACATTCTATGCACAGTTGCAGATGAGGTATGTTATTAAGTTGAAATTAATTAAAAAAAAATTCTCGTTCCACCATTGCCCAAGACCGACAGACAGATCTGAAAATCACTTAGTCCGTTCTTTGGATTTCAGCAGAATCATTGATCACTCTGCCAGACATAAGGCAGGGAAAGTACACTTTAACAATAAAAAAATTACCTGTCCCAAAGATGATAAACCTACTTATGTATTAAAAAAAAATAAAATTACAAACCTAATTTGTATTCAACCAGTTCTATCTTATGTTGCTATTAAATAATTGAAATGTTTAAGCACAATTAAGTATTGCTTTGATATATTTTCTGTATGAGCATTTATTTGTTTTCATTAATTCTATTCATTTATTTCACAAAATTCTATACTTAGTAACTTTTGATTTCTTTTATGTGATAATGTGTTTGAATGTCTGTGTATTTGTCAGTTATATGTTAACAGAATTAATTACTGATTCCTCAAAAGCTTGTAGACCATTCTCATAAAAACATAGACATAAATGGGTTACAAAATAAGCCTAAAACTTCATAATTACTCATAAAATGATGTATTTAATTAAATAAACTATCGATAAACAAATGCACACTAATACTACCTCTATAAATTTTCAAAATATGGTATCAAATTTTTAAATCTATAAAAATATCATAATAAGTTAGTATGATACACATGCCATGGTAAAGCTACCAGAATAATATATAATAGTGCATATGAAATCTGTCGACGATCAGTTTGTACATTTATATTTGGATCTAAGGAATGGAGGGAAGCATGTAACAATCCCTCTTCGAGACAGCTTTCGGCAGCTTTGGATGTGTATTTTAGTAGATTAGGGTAACTGCGATTTAATCTGTTCTCAACAGGTCTCTAAAGTCTGACTTGATCTACTTCTCATATAATAATCAATTGGAATTACTAAAACCACAGGTACAACATTAAGCACGTTATGGTAGATACGATATTATAATATGTATAATATAAGCGGACGATTGTTACTATCAATTTTAATTTGTCGTCATGGTTTTCTGTGTTTGTTTTAAATTTCGCGCAAAGCTACTCGTGGGCTATTTGCTCTAGCCGTCCCTAATTTAGCAGTGTAAGACTAGATGGAAGCCAACTAGTCATCACCACCCATTGCCAACTCTTGGGCTACTCTTTTACCAACGAATAGTGGGATTGACCGTAACGTTATAACGCCCCCATGGCTTAAGGGCGAGCATGTTTGGGGTGATCGGGATTCGAACCCGCGACCCTAGGATTACGAGTCGAATGCCTAAACACGCTTGGCCATGCCGGGCCTATCGCCAGGGTAAGGGCATACGTTTGAGGCTGAACAAAATGTTTACATACTGCACCGTATAAGCATGCATGTCGTTAGAAATAAACCGTGCATGGCAGACATAATCAGATACTCAGTGAGGTGCGTCACGCAGGTAACTACGATTTTTTTAAGGAAGAGGTTCACTTGTAGTTCACCGTAATAAATTTCTACTAGTATAAGTAATGAAAAAGTAACACAATATTTATATTATAATACAACATAAGGCCATTTTTATTTTAACATAAAAGTCAAAACTAAATTATAAATGTGCCCATTTATTATTAAAATAGTTTAGATACATATATATATATATATGTAAAACAAACACAACAACAACAGAATTGGTTTAGCAAAATACAACTGTTATTCTAGAAATGTAATATATTACACTGCTATTTTTAATATTTTCTATGTGATATTTAATATATACACCATATATATATATGTGGTTGTTGTTATGTTTGTTTTTTGAATTAAGCACAAAGCTACTCAATGAGCTATCTGTGCTCTGCCCACCACGGGTATCAAAACCCTGTTTTTAGCATTGCAAGTCAGCAGACATACCGCTGAGCCACTGGGGGAGGGGCTCTAAACCAATTCTATGAACATAAGACGACATCAAAAATATTTTCATCGTAATTACTTTGTTGGTTGGTTGTTGTTAAACAAAAAGCTACTTTGTCTATCACTTGAATCGAAACTCGGATTTTAGCATTATCAACTTTTGTACTTTCCGCTGAGCCATTAAGGGGAGGAGGTCGACTATTCACACAGAGCTTCTTTCTTCTTTCAATTAATATTTGACCATAATCATAAAAAATACTTCAGAGATAATTTACTAAAAATAAAATAATTAACTGAGCTCTAAGTATAGCTCTATCAACATACAAAACGGAAAGTCTTAACTGATGTCAGTATCACTTTTACATGCAAAGGTTGGATTTGTGTTCCAAACAAAGAATGCTTTCGGGTGAAATATTGAAACAAAGATGTTTTCTGCGTATAATGGTTATTGCGCAAGTAACAAAAAAGTGGATTGTTTATTGTTTTAAAGTAGTTCAGACTAAAAAAGTATTCAAATAAATATGATTTTTTTCTTGTAGATGATTTGTGTATATATTTTAATAATTATTGGCTAAGGAGAGGCTCGAGCCCCTTCCCTCGTCGTTGTGCTCATGAGATTCATATATCAAGCATATACTTATTTTGAGAAAATCCGAAATCAAATCCAACTGCATTTACATATAGGAATATGCTATATATATAGTAGTATGGTATGAGTGAAAATAGTCAGTGATGTATGTATCGACTACTACAAATTCTCGTACGATACCATGTATGCTCCTCATTATAGCCACTACATCTTATTATCCTTGTTCTATTGTTCTACCATGTTGCTTGGCCCTTGATGTTAATACCTAGTTCCGTTAGGCTAATTTGGTCGATACAAATCTCTTGAAAGCCAAGTCATTTTTCAAGTGATTCCAGTACTAAAAATACTCTAGAAATGACTATTTTACAGTCATAGTCAAGGGTACCTCAGGATTTTTTTTCAAAATTCAACATTTAAACATACAATACTGATACCGAATTAAGTTGCTTTGGTGGTGCCAATAATTTATATTATTCATAATAATAGTAAACTATTAAATATAACATAGAAAGTATTAAGAATAATAGTGTAATATATTGCAATTCTAGAATAACAGTTGTACTTACTAAACCAAGTATGGTTTGTAGTGTTAATAATTCATGGTTACGAACACATAAAGATTCTTTTACCATATATTTTTCTGCATACGGTGACGTAGCCAGCACTACAAAGTATGCGCGTGTGAGTGGTCTTTTTGCTAAAAAATATGGACCTTCTACACAAATAATTTCAGTGATATACTTCACTCTAAATGAAATTTATAAAACTAAAATATTTAAAAATTCAGAATGCAAAAGGTAACAGTTACGTAGACTTACCTTAAAGTGATAACCTATAGAGTTGTAAACAAATGTCTAGAGTATCTGGGCAGTCCTACAACCCTCGACTACGCCATCAAACATATTATTTTTTGCCCGATATTAGATAAAATATTGAACATTTAACTTACTTTTTAGTGTGTGTGTTTTCTTAGAACAAAGCCACATCGAGCTATCTGCTGAATCCACCGAGGAGAAGGAAACCCCTGATTTTAGCGTTGCAAGTCCGTAGACTTAACGCTGCACCAGCGAGGAACAATTTACTTTTGAGCTGTTGTTTGTAATGAATATGATATTGTTTTTTTTTCAACCAGGTGGAGTCCCAAAAAATGACGAACAATGTTTACGCAAAGGTGGTATGTGCGTATTCAAAAACCACTGCCCTGTTGAAAGTAGGGATTCTGACTTTCGACTTTGTTCGACACGGGAAAAGAGCAATGTCGTTTGTTGCCATACAGGTAAGCCCTAGAATCATTGCATCATATTTATAAGGATGACACTTTACATTTAGACCCTTTATGTGTATGATTAATGAAAATAAGTATAATACTAATTTAATTAACTAATCTAACTTCAACTAGTTCATACAAAATACAAATTACGTCTTATATTTCTGTAATCTGATTACTTTGATGTTCTGTATAATTATTATATCCCCTATTTCTCTGATACTCATTTTGACGAGCGCATGAAATAAGTTATCATTTATTCATTTCGCATTTTTTATTACAAAAAAATTGTATAAATATTTCTATCGTATAGGATTCCAGATTAATATATATATATATATATTTCGTGTGTCAGGTTTGTGCGTCACGTATATCACAGTGCCAGTTTCCAGAATATTACTTAGAAATCTTGTGGTATTCAAATACACTGATGTACTTCATAAAATAATTTCGAACTCGGACACTAGCGAAAAGAAACAAATAAAACAAATATTTAATGGCAATTAGTGTTTGTAGCATCTACTGACTAGACTTGCTGGTTTCCTAACTCTTTAGTGAATATTCTGGCTGCTAGGGTAAGAACGTTTTAATTCCACACCGGAAAATGATATTCATTATTTTATGTTTGTACAGGACAAAAACAAATGGAATTCTGACTATCGCGCTAAATTCACACAAAAACGATAAAAATTACGGCATATACCAGATTCCAATACTGCATACGTTATGGAATATTCCAAACAACATTTGTTGGGCGAAAATAACCTTATTTTATACTAGTTTATATAAGAATTTGCGTCACCACTTTATGGGCTTGCCTCTTCCTTGATTATGAAGACACAGGGCCAAAATGATACGAATGTCTAACCATTGCATATAAAACCTCTCCCTGAGTAAAAGGATCATAACATGTTTACAAACTGTTAACACTCGTTAAACAAAATTTTCATAATACATAAAAACACTTGCAAGAAAATAATCAATGATGTCGAGAAAACCCACTTGTAGAGAAATATATATGCAAAAACGGCTCGTTTAGGTTGAGAAACTATTTTACATAGAAGAGCGAACAAACCTTACGATGACCGAAGAAGGTCGAATCGTTGTTCGCTCTTCTATGTAAAATATTTTCTCAACCCAAACGAGCCGTTTTTTCATATATACTTTCAAGAAAAATTAAAGAAAAAAATCTAAATATATCTGACAAAAATGTGTACAACTTCAATAATTACAATTTCTGGTCACATATTTTTTGGAATGTGCATTTTATTCTGCATGGTTCCTGAAAATCAAACGAGTTTTTACTGCAAGGCTAAACGGCTAAATTCGAAACGCTGTGATTCAGACATAAATATCCATAACTTTGAACTGCAGACCAGAGGGTATGTAATCAGTTGGCACCATAAACCGCTGAAGTAGCTACATGAAGTTGTGGACTTTACCGTCATACTTACAATGCACCCACAACTAAAACTACAAAAAGTGTCTAGTATAATCGCGTATTGAGCCTGAGACCTTATGATCCTTAGTCTGATAAAGCTAACTATTCGGCCTCGTGTGAAAAAATAAGCAATAATCTATACGATACATTTTCAGTTAAATGTTTTGCCTCAAAACAAAGTCACATTGCGCTATCTGCTGTATTCACTGTGGTAAATCGAACCCCGACTATTAACGTTATAAATTCCTAGACTTATCGATGTCCCTTCAGGGTACATGTTAAATTGATAGTTGTAAATAAATGTATATGCTTATTGTATATCATAATTAATATATTTGTACAATTATTCAATTTTGTATTTAAAGTTTCTATCTAAATCAAGCACTTCCCCCGGTGGGACAGCGATAAGTCTTCGGATTTACAACGCTAAAATAAGGGGTTCGATTACCCTCAGCAAATAGCCCATTGTGGCTTTGCTGTGAGAAAATACATACATTAAGGACAGTTTAACTGTTTTCAGTTTTGAGTGGTACTTTTATTGCTAATCAATAAACCTTTTGTAATGAAATGATCGATTGAAGTTTTAATTTTGCACGAGATTTTTCGTAAAGAAAATATCATGAACAAATGAAGGCGAAATGGGTAAAAACTGCATAATTTAGCTCAGCACCTGTGACAAAAGTCTTGGAGGACTAATCTACAAAGTAGCAAAGATGTAAAGATATGCTACTTACACATATTTGTCCTTTAAGGCTATCTATACAAGTGCTGAAGTGGAGTGGCCCATTTTACTTTTATTTATCATAAAGGCTCTACCACCTACCACCTATGAAAGAAAAAATAATTTTTGTGTTACCATGAAATTCGCCTGTTCTTGGATTAGATAGGAACTGAGAACACAAACATGATTAAGTGTCCCAAACTGATTAATTATCCTGTAGTGTAAGCGCATATATGTATCTATAACTTTTCTTTAAACCGACAATTTATCCAGCACATTATTATTGTTTTCTTTTACAGATTTTAACACTTTTAATCTATAATAATAACTACGTACTTCAATTTGTTATGTCAACTAACTGTTCAATATAGCGCCCATGAATCGTTTTATTTTCTATTAACTTTAGTATACCGTTGTTTTAACGTAACTGTATAAGTAATTGAACTATTTGTCAAAATGCAGCGAGTTAACATTAATACTTCCAAAATACCGTTTAAGATAGTTGAATAACACTGCTTAGAAATTAGCCAGCATTTTACTGATTAGAAAATCTAAAGTGAAAATAAATTTCTCCTTTTTACCGATGTAGGTTTCTAAGTTATATAGCTTCTAAACGAATATGTATTTAATTCGAAAAGTAACTAATAAGTAGCTAATTAGTTTCAGTCGTAGAAGACCAGTGTCGCAATGTTGGTGGTGAGTGTATGTCTAAGGAAGCTTGTCATCGAGCACCTCGACAGACAAACATAGACTGTGGTGAAAACAGTGTTTGTTGTATACTACTTTTCTAATTTCTGTTTGATGAAAATTAATTTTGATGATCCGTTCTAAAAATACCATAAATTAAAATGATTTTATGTATTCGTTAAAAATGTAACACTTCTGAAAATTAATAATAGTTGCGTAAACCATTTCTAACAACATTTTTCTCAGATTTATGAATTTCTTAGTGAATATTTAGTATATTGTTCCTTGAATATTTATAATTATTGTTTTAAATACTTTGTAAAATTCAAAATAAAAAAATGCTTAAGTGTATTCAAAATAGTGAAACAAAACGTTTAACATGTATATGGGGGTTTGTAACCTCCCGATCACCGTAGTAGAGTCTGTGTGTGTGTTTTTCGTATAGCAAAGCCTCAAAGGGCTATCTGCTCAGCCCACCGAGGGGAATCGAACCCCTGATTTTGGCGTTGTAAATCCGGAGACATAGCGCTGTACTAGCGGGGGGCCGTCGCAGAGTCAAAAAATTACTTTCAATGCAAGGGAACATTCTTAAACAAACAATTTAATTATTAAGCGATGTGTCTTTACATAGATGCCTCTCTTGATCCTCTTGGGGACAAAAGCCGAGTCTCAGTTATAAGGCTTTGTCAGATCCTCATGTATTAGCATTTAAGACATTCAGAGCTATTTTTAAACATTTTTGTGAATGGAATGGATTTTGCACAAAATGTACCAGATTAAATCATTAGTGTATTCATTTTTAATCTTTCTTTTACTGGTAAATACTGCACATTTTCAAGCACACTGTTACGAATTTTTTTATGTTTTATGTTCTTCGTAGACTAAACGCAACAGAAAAACACAGATAACAGCTTGTATAATTTATTACACTAAACTATTAACAAATATAACAGATATAACATAAATTATATAATAACAGTGACAGATTTTACGTTATAACATTCGAAATTAATTACAAAACAAAATAATACTAGTTTCAAACTTCAAAATTAATCACAATACAAAATGGTACTGGCCTCTATCTAATATAATGATCTAAAATGAAAGTCTCAAATTCCAGTCTAGGGTGTGAATTTGGTCCCACGAAGAAATTCCGAAGCTTAAATGAAGAAGTTCAGCAACGATTCACAGTTCAATAAATTCGCCGACTCTTAGCACAAGCAGTAATTCAGATGAATCGTAGAGATTGACGAAATAAAATCACAGCTTCCGTAGATCTAACTTCAGTCACAAATCCAAGTTGAATAATCACAGCAAACACTTAATCTTTCTCAAATAACTGACTCTCTTCTTTTCTTCGAATAATAACTGATGTCTGAATCTCACTCCTGTCTCTCGCATCTTCGTCTGTTTATATATTGTAGGCCTAAACTCCCCGAAAGACCGCGAAAATTCTACAGGTTTCCAGAGCAATCCGTGCATGTCCGTTCTTGCACGAAACTACACGTCTAGACACGAAGTTACCAGCACTTCATTTACAAACATATGATTGGTCTACTTAATTCAAGACAATTCTAAATGTTACCCTAAATGAATAACAAAATATTAGTTTAAACTTCGAAACAATAATATAAATATGGAAAAATAAATAATAGAAATGAAAATTCAAACACAACACGACATGTTGTCGTTTATAAAATATTTACACATTTACATAACACTCTCCCCCTTAAAAGTAAAAAAAAAGTTTGAACTTGTGAAAACTTTTTTTTTGTTTTGCTTATTTGTCTTTTTAAACCAACTTAAAAGGGTTAAATCCAGTAGATTCTGAAATAATCTCACGAACTTCAAACAATAACAAGGGAACACCCTCAACCCAGTTCTTTGAGTATTTGTGGCAGTAATTTGGTGGAAAAGATAAAAAATACCTTGTGACTCAGGATGATATGCACTGGATGAAACTTGATGGAGGTTTAGAATATGCATGGCTTGTTGAAATAGCTTGTACATAAAATTTAAGCCTTGATCTGATTGCACAACTTTTGGAATCCCGAACATGGTAAAGAATTTGACAAGAGCCTTGACAATATTGGGAGCAGTGATTTTCCTCAAAGGGATTGCCTCAGGGAAACGTGTAGAAGCACACATGATTGTCAAGAGGTATTCATTTCCTGCTTTGCTTTTTGGCATTGGGCCAACACAGTCGATAATGACCCTTGAGAACGGTTCTTCAAAGGCAGGAATAGGCTGCAGTGGTGCTTTTGGAATACCCTGATTTGGTTTTCCAGTGATTTGGCAAGAATGACATGTCTTACAAAAGTCAACAACATCTTGGCGCATCTTTGGCCAATAGAAATGTCGTCGGATACGATCTAAGGTCTTTCTTACACCTAAGTGTCCCGACAATACTTGGTCATGAGCAAGACTAAGAATATCATTCCGATAGCATTTTGGAATGACGATTTGGTGAATAACATTCCACTCTTCATCAGCAGCAACGTCAGGAGGTCTGTATTTTCTCATTAACACACCTGACTCCTGGTAGTAGCAAATAGGGACAGTTCCTATTTCATTTTCATCAACGGCCAGTTGTAGAAGAGAACGAGTTTCAGGATCATTGTCCTGTTCCTTAACAAGTTTGTTTCGATGAAGAGAGTTGAAAAATGACTTAGAGTCATCAGTAGAATTTAAAGTTGAGTCAGAAATCTCATCGATGTGAGACATGAACGTATCAGATAAAGAGAAATCCTCTTTGGATTCCTGAGAACGAGTAACAGCACAGGCGGGAAAAACATCAGGAAACTCTTCAACGAGTTGCTCTGTACTAGGGCTAATAACAGGTGCTTCAACAACACGAATCTCTGGTACCACCTTACTACCAGCCAAATCATTCCCCAAAAGCATAGACACACCTTCAACAGGCAATGAAGCTTTAATACCCACAGTCACTAGGCCTGAAACTAAGTCCAGCACTTCATTTACAAACATATGATTGGTCTACTTAATTCAAGACAATTCTAAATGTTACCCTAAATGAATAACAAAATATTAGTTTAAACTTCGAAACAATAATATAAATATGGAAAAATAAATAATAGAAATGAAAATTCAAACACAACACGACATGTTGTCGTTTACAAAATATTTACACATTTACATAACACACACAAAACATAAAATCTGATTTCACGCATTTCGATAATTTAATAATTTTCGTATTAACAAGAACATCTAAAAATGCCAAAGTTATAAATTTTCAGTATGTAACAAACGAACGCCACATTGTTCACTTTCAAATTTTATTATTTCACTACCTTAATTAACATAAATACGTTTTAATTATGTATAACACAAAATTCTCAATATTTAGCGGACTTAAGTACAAAGGATACCCCAAAGATAAGGAAATATTATATAATTGTTGTGTGTAACAACTGAGGTTTTATGAGTATAAATGGTCAAAAGAAGATAATATTTGAGAAATATGCTTTTAGAGAATTACAGAAGTAGGAATGTAGTTTAATTGTTTGTTTGTTTTGTTATTATGCCCAAAGCTACACAAACAACTATCTGTCTTCTGCCCACCACGGGTATGAAAATCCGGTTTCTGTTAATATAAGTTTGCACACGTACCACTATATCAGTGGGGGGAAAGTAATTTAATATAAAAAATATAACAAATAAATATGAATAACAGTAATAATAAACGTAAAAACAAAAACTTAAATTTGTGTTATGTAATGGACATTTCAACAGTTATATATATATCATTCCTTGTAAAAACAATATTTTTGAGATGACCAAGTCGTCCACAAAATGATAATAAAATGTTATTTTAATGATTATTAAATATGATAATAATTTTTAATGAATAATGAGAATGACAAAATTTTCAACAAAGTAAAAATGTGCATGACACAAAATACAACAGAAACAAGTCAAAGTTAACTATGTGCAGTAATGTATGTATGTTCACTTTCTTATCTAAATAAAATATGGCTTGTGATATCGTTTTATTTACAAAATACTACTACAGTGACATTATAGGTGTTCAATACGTATTCTACAGACAACAACTGTTCCTCTATTTCATTTCTCAGTACATCCACAGAACACTAAACTTTTCAGGTTCTTTTTTAACAACTCCTATCAAGAGCTCTTTAATAAGATCACTTCTCTTCCAAAGCAGAATACGTTTATGTACAGAGTTACCGTATTTTATATCTTAATGTACCCACTAACAATAATAAACCTATCGTTTGCACATGGTGTTGAAAATCCTTTCCACTTTTTTAAGAAAAAATATTTAAAATGAATAGAAAAATTTAACCTGGAAATTATCTTATTAAAATATAATGGTTGAAAAATCTAGTTTTTATTGACTGGTACTAATTATTAAACACTTGAGGGTAATTATTAAAAGTGGTATAATTTTGGTTCTTTGGTAAGGATGATGCAATAAAGATACCCTTATCAGCCATTGTCTGCATCTTACATCCCCTGATATAGTAATGGCATAATAACTTGAATATTTCACTTATTGTCTGTTTTACACCAGCAGTGTATTTGATGTAAGAGTAAACTCCAAAAATAAATTTTCTGATGGAGATTCTACATGTTTTATATTTCATCAGATAACACTGAAAAAGATAAAATTTGGAATCCTCTCTTTTGTGCATTATACTTTCTTTAAAAACACAGCAGACACTTTTATTTTGCACTGAACAAAATACATAGACATAAAAGAATAAATACATATATGTTTATATTTTTTTGCTTTGTAAACACCTATAAATAATAATTAAAAATCACCATCCTTGCTAAACTGATGAGTTTATTATATACTTATAGAAATAGTAAAAAAAGAAAATTTGTCTCTTTTCTCAGACCAGAACAATAACTTTATCATCTTTCTTGCAACCTTTTATATATTTTCATAAAAAAAAGACATTTATATACAAGTAATAGGTTTACAAGCAGAAAGCAATGTCTCTTGCATAGCACAAATAATTGTAAATTGTTAGTAACACACAGCATATGGTCAGTAGACACCACAAATATAAGAATTGTAATTTCTCAACCAGGTAAAGCAGTGGTTCCCAACCAAGGGTGCTTGCACCCCCTAGGGGTGCAAGATGACATTTGTTTTGCCCATCTTCACCTTTATTCTTAAATAAATAATTACTGTGAGGGGTGTGAGAACACATTAAAATTTTTTAGGGGTGTGGGGCATAAAAAGGTTGGGAACCACTGAAGTAAAGTAAGTGTAAAAGCAACAAGGCAGTTATTGTCTTAGGGCAATACAGTATTTATTACCATTTTTAAATTCTATTTATCATAGGCATATAATGCATAAAGTATTCACTTAAAATAGGCTCTAAAGAAGTGAAAAGAATATTTACCCTACAAATGGCAATTTAAAGACCCACCTTTAGTTTCACAAATGTGGAATGGCATTCAAAGTCAGATCTATTGAATTCTGTACTATATGAACATTATTCCTCTCTTTAATGCTATTTTACAGTTAATAATAATTAATATTAAGCACTTTTAATGCTGCTGCTGAATCTCTTGCTTTGATGTATTTATATTTTATATGAAAAAAAAACCTGAAAAACAAGATATTAAAAGTGTAAATCATTGATGTCGGATCTAACAGAGCAATGATTATTTCACGTTAAAATGTAACAAGCCTTCTCAGAGAGATATTTGTTCAATGTTGTATTAGTAAGTATCAAGAGATTGCATTGAAGCACAAACTAAGTTTCAGATGGCTTTTCCTGTAAGAGCAATTTTACATACCTTTTTAATTAATAACATTTTAAAGTGCTTATTATTTATTATAGAGACTTTGTAGATTGCAAGAAGGACTAAAGTATGTTCAATGGTAAACAGAAGTGAATATATGTTCTGAAAACACTCCCTATTTTAGTTATTGAAAAACATGAAAACTATATACTAAGTTTTGCAAAAAGAATGGGATAAAAAGAGATTCAGAGTAAGCATGCATGATTGTTGTTGTTTGGAATTAAGCACAAAGCTACACAATGGGCTATCTATGCTCTGCCCACCACAGGGGGAAAAACATGCAAAAATGAGAATATGGAGTAATTACACAGCTTGTATTACCTCTGCTGCATAAAGACTTTGACATTCTTTTTTGAAACTGATTCAGTGCTTGCAAAAATAGAAATGACATTCATAATTATCTGATACACTTAACTGCACAATGCTGTAGAATTAATTGCTACAAAGTCAATAACAGATGATTTGAAAAAAATTTATGTTGTAGAGAAAAAAATATTACAATAGATCATTTAAGCTTTCCTTTTTTTCAAAGATGACTGTTTGTAAGAAACAGATGTACAAAAAACACCTTAAAATAGATTATTGTGTATTATTTTAGTTTTGCAAGTAGATTTTAGCAGCTTTTCAAGTATTACAAGAGTTTTAAGGTTTTCAATTTCATATTTTGGAAAAATACTTTTAACTCCTAAGTTCAGAGTTATGGATTGTCAGATAAACAACATTAAGCTATTTTTTTTCTACTTCACAAGACAAATATTTCCACATCATGATGTGCTTAGCACGCTGTAAAAATGCACATTTTATTTACTCTGGAACCTACACGGAATTATTTTTAAATGGAGACACAATGTGCAGCTTTCCATATATTTGTTATTAAAAGTTGACAACGATTTTTCTCCATATTGACAATTTCACAATCCAACTTAGCCTGATATTCATAATTCACTTTTAGCAACAAACTGACAAAAGAAGTACAAGTAACCATGGATAAATATATTATTTAGTTTAGTGATATTATAAACAGTATGATTTACTAAGCAAATAGCTGAATATCTGTTTTTTTCAAAATAATCGTTTTCAGTTCTTACAATAAACCAACATATTTAAGAACATTTCAAAAGAATAATTATTCAAATTAAGTGTGAAAATACAGATTTACAACATCAATACCACACATAAACACTTCATTATGCAGATATTGAAACACCAGTAATAAAAAGTTTTAAATAACTGTTTCAGCTTTAACTTTAAAGTAGACTTCTTATTCACTAATTTTCTTTAATTGATAATTTTGAAATAATTGTTTCACTCAGGAAATCAGTAGCATTTTTTAAATTATAACACTCTATATCAAATATTATATTTAAAAAAAAACACCTTTGTGATATACTATGCTAAAACTTTTATCTTTTGCAAACAACAAAGTTGAAAATTCATGACCTAATGTGTGTGTATTTGCACAAACATACACATAGAATACTCACATTTTAAGCAGTTTTTCTAAAGATTTGTAATTAAATATTTTACACAGTAAATAAAACTGTATATATATAAATTATGTACACTTTACTCACATATGTACAACCACACTATAGTCCAAAAACAAACTGGAATTTATCACAGTATGGTGTGAACCTTTTTTTTTCCTCATAATAATGTATCTGCATAGCTCAATTAAATAAGTATGAAATAACTTAAGTTTTCAGAACATCAAAAAAACATTTGAAAGTACTTTATTAACTGCTGCTTTCTGGCAGTTTAACATTCAAAAGCAATACAGAGAAATTTCCATAAAAAAGAATCATTTAAACCAAACACAAGCTTTTTATTGAAACACACCTCATTTATTCAGACTAATCAAGTACAAAAACACACTATTTACTTTATAAATAAACACAATGAAAACATCCAAGTACAAAGCTAACAACAACAAAGCAAAAAATAGCTGTTATTGATTTACAATGTTTACTACTAGAAATAGTCTTTTTACAACACATTTTAGCAGTAAAACAGAAAAGGGAGGATTTTTATATTCATTTTCTGCTCATAATAATATAAGATAAACAGCTGTAGGCAAATTGATTACCTTCTTTTAATTTACTACAATCTCTAACACTTTAATATAAAATAGTATAACCTAAAATGTATTTCAAGCACAATCAATAAATATATTATTATACCAGAAACAAAACATAAAATATTCTAGGTCATGAGCTGTAATCGCTAATTATCTGAACTGATGTGCAAAAGGTCATGAATATTAGCAAGATCTTTATGAAAGTTCAGTCAAACAGTTGTAAAACACGTTTATCAAACTTTAGCATTCAACGTCTCAGTAAATATGCTCGACCTTTCAGCTGTGGGGGCTTTACAATGTTCAATCAATCTCACTATTCGTTGCCAATAGAGTTGCCCAAGACTTGGCGGAGTGTGGTAATGGCTAGCTGCCTTCCCTCTAGTCTTACACTGCAAAAGTAGGGACGGCTAGCGCAGATAGCCCTCGTGTAGCTGTGCTCGAAATTTAAAAAAACAAACATCATTAGCACTTAAAAATTATTTTCTGATAAACATTAAGAACTTAAAGTTTGAAAACTGTAACAAAAGGAAAACTTATTACGTGAACAATTAAATTAAAAAATAACCAGACTTCCAAATTATTTTCAATGTTATTTGTTAGTGTGTTGTCACAAATTTAAATTCTCTTTTGAGAAACAAAATCAATATTTTATAGAAATAAAAATATCATTAATTAAGAAATAAAAGTAAATTGAAAAACATTATTTTATTTATTTGGTCTAGTTATGTTACTGACCACTATGCAGCTTGCAGAATTACCTTTTAAAAACAAAACTACAAGAGCACGCATTAAAAACAAACAAAATGAAATGGGATGGTTCTACTTGCTGTGGGTAGGCATAAAACTTTACAATGGATAATTTCTGTCTTAATCATGTGTATAAATAAACAAACATGACTATATAAACATATTAATTTCCAGCACACAAAAGATTTTAAATATGGCAGCAAAATTTCCAGTCGTCATCGTGGCGATCCCAGGTCGAGGATGATGGTCCTTCAAGTTCATACATGGGTCAAGAGATGGCTAATGAAGCCAATACTTGCTGCACAGGTTTTCTGGCGGTAAGGGCGGTTCATGCTCAGGAACTTTGTAAAACTTGAAAGACGCCTGTGCATGAGTTGATTTAACGTGTGAATGATGTTGCAGACTAGCAGACACACGGTCCGTAAGTTCAGTTCAATGGCAAGGAAACAAAAACCATTGGAACTTGATGAACTGTTAGTGATTTGTCCTATCATGTTATTCTGAGAACCCTGTGTGGCGAGCACACGTGGAAACTACCAAGCTTGTTTTCCATTCTTCATTAGGTTGTTTATGTATCACTACCATATGGAAGAGTTCTTAGCGTATAAACCTTGTACACTTTTATTTTCAAATATATGCCTGCAGAGTTGGACAATGATGACTAATGACTTGTCAGTTCATGTTTTGATTACTCTTTCAAGGGACAGGTTTCTGCTGATAGTAAATCCCAGCTAAGAGAACTTGTCGGCAACTTCAAGCACATTCTTCCCTCTGGAGATAGTGTCTCCTTAGCCTCCTGGCCCAGGATACTGGTGTTTTTATGTTGATGATGAAGCTAATCTCTTGGCTGGTTGCTGTAAAGTTGTTCATCAGGAGCTGAGGGGACTCTTTTGAGTGAGAAGTCAAGGCAGAATAGTCAGCAAATATCAGGTTCCAGCTTATGACAACACTGATTTTTGTTTACGAGTTAAGTTGTACAACTTTCAATCCAACATTGAGTAGAGATAAACTTTCTCTTTTGATAATCTTAATGTATATTTAAGATAAAGAGAGAGAAGAAAATTCTGAATAACATGGTAAAAAAAAATTCAAACAGTTAAAGAGCTATTTCCATCAGAATTGACGATGTCCCTCATACCTTCGTAGAAGTATTGGATGATATTGAAATGTTATGGTAGATAGCCAATTTTCTAAAGCATCTTTATTAAGCCTTTTCTTATCATTAAGCTAAATACTTTTGTTAAATCTACAAATACTATATTAATTTTTTTCGTTTTTTTGCATTTTTATTGAATCTACCGAAGTTAAATATTCATGTAAAAGGTAGATTTTTCTTCTGAAGTCACACTAAAACTCATGATAAAAACAGTCTGCAAGAACTTGAAATATTATTAAGACAACTCCAGCAAATACTTTGTCAATGATACTAAAGAGCGAAGTACCTCTGTATTTATTATAGTCGCTTCAATCACTTTTGTTCTTGCATTACAATTAGAAAGGAAATAGGCAAGGCAATAGATGCAATGCAGGCTAGCTTTTCTATTGTGGATAAATTAGCTAGCGCATTTAAAGCTTTTTAAGACATCTCATTCTCCATTGAGTAAATTTCAAAGTAATGTCATATCCATGGCTCCATTTGTTCTTTCTTATCTGTAATTATCTCACCCGTTTTTTTACTTTAGTGAGGCTGATTACTTCACGACTGGTCCTTTAGCTTTTGGATTCCTTCATATACTCTTTTGATATTCCCAGTGTAAGAAGAAGACTGAATGTGTTCACAAAAAATGTAATCAAAGGTTATAAGCACAGCATCTGTGTGTCTCTTGTACGTTACTATTGGCTTCTTTCAGTTCTTTCTGTGAGTCCTCTGATGGATCTTTCTTGTAATTTAGTTAAGCTTTTGGTTTTTCTTCAGTAAATGCGGCCACTTCCTGGATGGGGGCTTCAAACAAGTCGTAATTCTTTGTAATAAAAAGTCGATAAAGCTGTGTCATAAACAGTAGCTTTCAAAAACTGTCAGTTTTCTTCCATTGTTTCTTAATATGAAAACTCTTTAATTATTTCTTCTAGTACCTGAAAAAGAACAAAGGCTTTCAGAGGGTCTGCTGTTCAAACCATGTTGATTTCTGGTAAGTCTAGATATTTGCAGCGATAGAATTTTTTAGGTTTTACCCACACTTTGGTGATGATGACAAGAGGGTTGTCTCTGTCACAGTCAACATTGTAAAAAGTACAGGAGAGAGGTATGTTGTTAATGACATTTTTTCTGATGATGTGGTTAAGCTACTGCCAGAGGCTTTACTTTGAATGTTTTTAGGAGACTTTATGAAATGGTTTTATTTTAAAGAATAATGAGTTGGCAATGCTCAGAAATTTGTATAACATTTTTATGTTATACTTTGATTTATAACACACACACTTGCAAAACATTTTAACTAAGTCAAGGTTAAATTTAGTGAAATAATAACTCAATAAATAATTATATTAGCTCACGTTTATTCCTTAAAACTATCCAGACTGTCTCTAAAACTGTATAAGTTAAAATAACACTAACGGTGTAAGCTATAACTTGCTATACATATATATATATAGATAGATTGATAGATATACAGAGATGCATCGGAACCAGAATACTGTAGCACCCCACGTTTACATATTTGATTTATATAAGAAATGTAACTTTAATTTTCTGGATGACATGCTCCCAGATTCCCCCTATATTAAGCTTTTTTGGCAGCCGAACTACTTTTTAACAGGTCTTTATACTTTAAGTCTCTCATTGTACAATCTGCAAGTTTAACCAAGCACTTCCATTTTACAACTCTTTCTTACACCACCGATATATATAAATATACACATACAAAATAAAAAATCTTACCTTGAAAAGGAAGAAGTTGTGCCCATACTTTTACCGTTTTAGCATTACAACGCTTGCACTTTGCTGTCTATTTATTATTATTTTCATCAATTTTAAAATGATGACCGGATACTTCGATTCCAGTTCAGTTAAGTATTTTAACATTGACCCTGGATTTAGGAACTCCTGAGTTCTACATCTGTTAGGAAACGGGAACTAAAGGACAGTTTTTTACAGCCAGTACATGTGTAATTTTAATGTATAGTGCGAAAAGTTTCCCGTTTCTAGTGTTTTTGACATAATTGTAAAACTACTTCAATTTAGTATGTAAATGGTGGGATTCTTATTAAGCATTGTTTACGTTCCTTACTGTCTTACAAAGCCTCACACCAGCTCCAGAATATCTAAGTTTTCCTCTACGGTGAGGATCATAAAGTTATTATGGCCACAGAGCTTGGTTCACTAAAGTTTACTTTTGGAGAAACTATGGATGAAGTTGTGTTGTTTTCTGTTGTGCCTGAATTGGGAGAACTCACTGAATTGGTAAATGGGTTGGAATTATTTAATTGTTGAACTACTTAAGGTGATTGATATCACAGAAATTCTACATCCTTAATCCCAAGTAGAGCTTTCTTGCACTAGGTACGTTCTAATGGTTGTATTTCTCCTGGAAAGTTAGAGATGGGGCAAATTTCGGCAAGGTGAAAAATACCAGGGCCAATCTGATGCAGACTAGTCAGAAGGCTCATATAGTGGATCCTGCTAACAAAAAGTTAGTCTGTACCTCACGAAATGTACCAGTCAGATGATCCTATAAAGTGTACACCACCATTTTTAGTGATAAATCACCAAACAAGATACTCTATAAGAAACCTCATAAGAGCCTAAGTATAGAACTACCTTCCAAGGCATTTGATATAAACATAAAATGATCCATCTTAAAGCAGATTCTCGTGTTGAAGTACTATTGTCAGGAGATGATAGCTGAATGGATGGAGGTTCGGATCCTCTACAATTCTTGTACAAAAAAATGGCTGAAACAAAAGATCACTCCTTCATCGAGAAATATGCAGACAGTACAATAGCTGCGAAACAAGCTAGCTAAAGCCCAACAGAGTCTCTTGAGAAACTGAGAAGACCTCAAGGTATCTACATTTGCAAATCGCAAAACAATTGTCACACTAGACGCTCTGCTTGCAAGGTAAGCAAAGAGAAGCCGCAATCACATTTTTGGATGAATTAACGATTTGTGTTATGTTTGATTATTAGAAGACAGAGTATTGACGGTGTTATGTTTTATTAAGATATTTCGTAAGTGTATATATGTCTGTCAATCAGAAACAATACTTGTTTGTTTGTACTTAAGCACAAAGCTCCACAAAGTGCTATCTAGGCTCTGCCAACTACGGGTATCGAAACCCGGTTGCTGTTATGTGAATCCTCAGACATGCCGCTGTGCCACTGAGGAGGACATATTGTGAGAAAGTGTAATTCATTCTTAAAAGGTCTGTAATATCCACATGTGATATACTTATTAATATACTGCTTGAGTGTGTCACTAAATTAAAGGTTATTGGTTTGAAACTTAAACTTATTGTCGATTTAAGAACAAATCTAAAACAGAGGAAAGAGAATAATTTTGATAACCAGACATATAATATAGAATTTAATTTTTTTAATATATATGCATTGTTAGAATAAAGTAGTTGAGATTGCCTTATTATAATTGCTTTGTTTGTTTGTTTCCTGCGGCTCTGCATGGCCAAGCGTGTTAAGGCGTTCGACTCGTAATCTGAGGGTCGCGAGTTTGAATCCCGGTCGCGCCAAACATGCTCGCTCTCCCAGCCGTAGGAGTGTTATAATGTAACGATCAATGCCACTATTCGTTGGTAAAAGAGTAGCCCAAGAGTTGGCGGTGGGTGGTTATGATTAGCTACCCTCTCTCTAGACTTACACTCCTAAATTAGGTACGATTAGCGCAGATAGCCCTTGAGTAGCTTTGCACAAAATTGAAAACAAACTTTGTTTTCTGTAATAGAATAAGTCTGTTTTGTAGTAACAGTAACATCCAGTTTGAAAAGCTTAGCATTATGATATCATTTAATTACCTTCTTGACGTTTTTTAAATACAATTCCCAACCGATGCTTTGCGAGGAAAATGTCATGCAGTGCCAATGTGAACTCAACAAAAAACCAAACACAACTGTTGATTTCTGTATCACTTTCCTAGTTCAGTTTTATCTAAAGATCGACAAGTGAAAATGTATTTTTTGAAACGGCAGTATTTTCTGGCAGAAAAGAAGATGAAACGCTAAACACAAACTAGCCGAATTAATTGTGAATCAGTCTACGCAAATATATATGGGACTGTCCTAGAAAAAGAAGGGTCCAACTCAAGATGAATACTGGGATCCTAATGTAGAATAAATAATAAAATTTTATATAAAGAACAGCTCATTATAACATGTTCAAATGCCCACTGTAGTTCAAATATATATAGCGTTGAGTGTTAAAAGGTGTTAAAAATAAAATTTCCTTGATTTAATTAACTGTGTGTTGTTTTTATTTGTAATTAAGCACAAAGCTATACAATGGGCTATCTGTATTCTGCCCATCACGGATATGAAAACCCGGTTTGTAGCGTTGTAAGTCGTCAGACATACTACTGTGCCACTGGGAAACTTAATGAATAAAAATTCTGAAATGAAATCACTGTAGTTTAAAGTTATAGCCGTATTATTCTCAGATAAATTAGTAAAATGATCGCGTAGCAACGTTGATCGCAAATACGTTTTTATGAATTTAAGTTTGGAGAACCTTCATTTTCCTGAATCAAAAGTAACAAGAATAATTATAAGAGCACACAATGCAGTGGTTAATTTGGAAAAGTCCAGAGACTGTTTGTTAGAAGCTATGAATCTCAAAGTCTTTAGAGTGCCAGTTTGTAATTCGTTTGGAAGAATGAGTTTCAAGGGTTCAATCTTCTCTGCAAGTACGAAACTGTCAGTGTCGTCATGTTCATTATCTGTTAGTACTACTTTCAGATTTTTTAAATGCTTTTGTAATTCTGACTTCGACAAATTTTCGAAGTTTTTTGAACTGTTAATCCTTTGTTTGTTTGTTTTGGAATTTCGCACAAAGCTACTCGAGGGCTATCTGTGCTAGCCGTCCCTAATTTAGCAGTGTAAGACTAGAGGGAAGGCAGCTAGTCATCACCACCCACCGCCAACTCTTGGGCTACTCTTTTACCAACGAAAAGTGGGATTGACCGTCACATTATACACCCTCACGGCTGGGAGGGCGAGCATGTTTAGCGCGACCCTCGGATTACGAGCACACGCCTTAACGCGCTCGGCCATGAACTGTTAATCCAAAGAGGTTATTGCAGTATCCACAATTTAGTTAAAGCCAAACATTTTAAAATTGTCTTCTGCATCTTCAATTCGCAATCATTTGTTTTCATAGACAAATATTTCATTTTATCTTAGGTAGAGCTTCGAAAGATGAAAATAAGAAAAGAGAAAATAAAAATAAAAACTTTTTAGCACTTAATAGGGAAAATGTAAACACTATGAAATTAGCCTAAATACTAGGTGATCAAAAGTTTAAGACCATACTGAAACGAAGCGTTAATCGGTAAGCACATTACAAAATTTAGTCACTTGTATTCAAGCATTAGCGTTGTCAACATCTCCCACTGGCATCTCTTGTGTTACATTGGGTAAAAACATGGCAAAGACTAAAGAGTTGACAGAGTTTGAACGTGGCAGAATTGTCGAGCTGCAAAAGCAAGGTCTCTCTCAATGTGCCATCGCTGGTGAAATTGGACGTTGTAAAATTGCTGTTGAAAATTTCTTAAAAGACCCTGAGGGATACGGAACGAGAATTTTAAGTGGTCAGCCCAAGAAAATTTCGCCAGCGTTGAGCAGAAGGATTCGATGGTTGTCCGGTAAGACATCAGCCGATCGTCGTATCAGATAAAGGCCCTTATGGGCGCCAAATGCAGCTCAAGAACAATAAGATGGCATCTACAGAAAAACCGTACACCGTAAACGTCTTCGTAGGCTGTCCCTCTTTCCACACTATGAAACAGCTCGATTAAACTTTGCTGAGAAGCATCAAACATGGGACGTAGAAAAGTGGATCAAGGTTTTGTTCTCTGATGAGAAAAAGTTAACCTGGATGGTCCAGATGGCTTCCAAGATTACTGGGTTGTTGTTGTTGTTTTAAATTAAGCACAAAGCTACACAATGGGGTATCTGTGCTCTGCCCTCCACGGGTATCGAAACCCGAATTTTAGCGTGTAAGTCCGCAGACATTCCGCTGAGCCACTGGGGGCAGATTACTGGCACGATAAGGATATCCTACCGGAGGCATGTTCTACACGACACAATGGAGGAGGTTTCCATCTTGATCTGGGGTGCTTTCTCCTTCCATGGAACAATGGAGCTTTATTATATACTAGCTATACAGGGGTATCAAACAGCAGCTGGGTACATTGGCATGTTGGAGAGAGGATTCTTATTGACTAAAGGCCCTCGCTTGTGTTGAAATGGCTGGATCTTTCAGCAAGATAACGTTGCAATTTACAATGCCTGCAGGACAAAGGACTTTTTCTTGGCGAATAATGTTATTCTTTTGGACCATCCAGCGTGTTCTCTCGAACTGAACCCCATTGAAAATGTTTGTGAGTGGATAGAAATGCAGTCAATTCCAAACAGTACATGGTTTTAGTGAAGCCATCTTCACCACTTGGAATGGCATTCCAGTCAACATTCTGCAAACGTTTATATCGACCATGCCAAAGCGAATATTTGTAGTCATTCGCAATGACGGTCATGCAACTTATTACTGAGATCTCTTGTTGAACATTTCTTACTCTATTTAGGACTTCTTTTTGGTATGGTTTTAAACGTTTAAACAGCTAGTATTTAGGCTAATTTCATAGTGTTCACATTTTCCCTGTTAAATGCTAAAAAAATTTATTTTTATTTTCCCTTTTCTAATTTTCATTTTTCAAAGATCTACTCAAATAAGTGGTTAAGTCTAACAATACAAAATGCATATTTTTTTCTTTATGTTCATTGGCCTTTAGATTTTAGCCAGCAGTGTAATATTGGTGAAATATCGTGCATCTTCAAAATAGTAAGTATTTGATCATTTAATACTTAATATCATAGTACAATAAATCTAAAGATGTTTTCATGTAGATAGTTTGTGCATAACTTAAACTTAATTTTCTTATTTAATAAAAGTTTGTAAAGTATTTCTCTCGTATTTATCTCACAAAATATAAGTTAAAATTCTTCAATGTATGTTTTTAATAGAGTGTTATGGTGTTTAGCTCAGCAGATGTCGTAGGAGAAATACATTTTAGAAAATGGCAGTAACCGGTATTTCACTTTTGCGAGGAAGTAGATTATGTGGTCGTAGAGATGTTCTAAAAGTAATTTTTTTAGAATTTTTTAAAAAGGCAAATTCAAGATGTTTTCACGTGAGTAATGATATTTCTCCTCAATTAGTTAGTGAAAATATTGGAATTACAAAGAACAGTAAAGCATTGGAAGTGAACATTCTCAAAGTAAAATTTTATTTGTTGTGATTTTACTGTTATAATTTTACACGTTTTACGATTAGTACGCTGCTAATATTTACTAATCTCAGTCTTAACTAGTTTATACCAACGTTAAAACTAGTTAACATGAATTACAACTATTTGGTAGGAGCCAAATGTTTTCAACTTGTAATATTGTATAAAGAAATCTTCCCTTGACCATATCATAATAATGTTAAGTTCTGAACAATGTAGCTTTACTTTTTCTAGCATATTATATTATGCTGAAGTTTGGACAGCAAAATGTGATCACGTATTCTAGTATTAGGAATTTCGAGTTTCTCTGTGTAGGTATTTGGGTATGGATGTTAAATACCCAAGAGGGTCAGGTACATTAGCATCTGTCTTTAGGGATGATTTTTTTTTTTTAAGCTTAGGACCTGGGCAAAAGTATAACATTTGTACTCAGGCCCATTTCAGGAATACAATTATTCCTAGTATGTATGAAATTACCAATGGGGGGAGGAAACAGGTAGGTTTTACTTTTAGTGTCTTGTCATGTGATCAAGGGGCATGATTATGAGTACTTTATAATTTAGACAAATTGTAAATGCTAGTCAAAATTATGTTTTAAAAAGTTATCTGCAAGCACAACACTTATGAAAAATGAGTTCAATAATCCATTGATTGATGAGTCTCTTAAGTTGCTTATTATAAATTTTGTTGACATATCTGTTATTGGGATATACCAAGCTTTCAATGCAACTTAAAATAGCACGTTCAAGTATTATTTCAGTTTTCATTTGTTATAACTTCATTTTCATATGAGGAATTGTATTTTATTTTTTTACACAACTATAGATCTCAAATTCAGTAGGATATAAAACTATGAAATTGAAAACATAATGCATCGTAGAAATTCACTCACAAACCAGTTATATTTGTTAAGGGCACTTATGATTTTTTAGTTTTGCTTGCTAGCATAACATATAGTTTTAAACTAAGATTATATATAGTTTAAGAACAACAAGGGACATGTTGATCCATCTAGATTGTCCCATTATATAAATCTAACTTTCAAACTAACAGAATGGTTAATCTTTAGAATAGGGTACCTTCAGGTTAATCATTCTGTTAGTAAAATAAAATGGACTCAGCTTAAGATGGCTTCTACCTTGCTACAGTTTATTTTTGGCCCCTATTTCTACAATTCCCACCATTAAGAATGAGAAAAGATTATGCCATCAGATGTATCAATTCCCTTGAAATCAGTTGGATCTTCTATAACTCTTCTTTTCAAGAAAACAAACATTTTCTTGAGGCCAATAAATTTAGTTTTAAACTGGATACAGATTTCTTTTCATTTAACAAATGTGTAAGATACCTTTGAATTGTGCTAGTTCCTCTTTAATTTGCCTTTGAAAAATATAATGAAAAGGACAAATTATTACTAATATACACTTCTGAGTTACTGTAATCTCTGGTTTCTTCTAAGCAATAACTCATTGGCATAGGTATAGTTAATTGCTGATGTGATTTTAAGAACTTGACATTTGTTTAAATTAAACTTGATAATAAGCCACAACTTTCATAACTGAACTAAAGTATTAAGATCTTTCAGATTTGGTCTGCCTATCAATTTTAGTATGTTTGAAAAAAATTTTACATTAAAAAACAAATCACCAAAGTTATTTATGTTCAATATGAATAAAATAAAACTATCTTAACTAAAGGTGACTTCTATGCTGCCAAAATTTATATTTGTCACCTGTTCTTATTGATTCCATCATGAAGTGTGAACTAAAGCTGATTCATTGACACTAAATTCCTTTAACAGTCTTGAATATCTTAATTGCATACAAGGTCTGTTAAAAAAAATACGTGGACTGTTTGAATTGCGAGGAGTTGTTCCCCAAACTCAAAAGACCCTTGAAAGGAAGAAGATTTGAGATGATTCCCGAGATTAAGCCATTCCATTTCAGACAACATCCTATTGGTCCTTTTCTGAATTTTTTACAACAATTTAGTTTCTTCCCTGGAGTAAGTAGCCCAAGACTGAACTCAATACTTCAAATTAGGATTAATCAGTGACCAATACAATAAAAGTAAAGTTTCTAGATTTGTATTAAATATTCATGTACATATAAACTAAAAAAAAAAAAGTGACAGATAGACTTGGAGGCTAGCTGTTGGAATTCAACTTTATCACCAGTCTCAACAGACTTGTACTGAATCCAGAAATACAGTAATAAGTGGAGTACATAGGTCACTAGTTCAAGGAAATTTATGGTTTGAATTAAGAATTGATTCAGAGACTGAAGTTTCAAAACATGTCAAATTTTAATATAATTTCACCTTATGCAGATTTTCACATCAAATACGTAGCTATCTCATTACGTAGTTGCTCTACAAATCTTGTTAAGTTTCTTATTATTTTTAAGAAATTCTCAATCAAGACTACATGAATCATATTTGGACATGCTTTCAAGTTACAGGTTTCTTTTAACACTAGACATTTCACTTTAGTTCTCTAACTACAAAAAAGATCAAAAGAAATAACTTGTACTTGCTTAAATTTAGGTTGAGGCATTGTTCTGGTATTGTTGAATGGAAGATAGCTTTATCATCTTGGAATCTTTGAGACTTTCTTTGAAAGGAAAGTTGTACTTCTGTGGTCCCTGAGGTAAAATTCTTGGGGCTTATTTTTGACCATATGCTGACTTTTATTCCACACATCAAGCAGCTACCTATGGATTGATGTTCTATGGTGAAGATCTATTTTGCCCTCATTTGATTGAAGCTGGACCATGGGTCTCTGGTGTATGGCTCTGCCAGAACCTTGGCCTTGAAAATTTTGGACCCCATTTACCATCTGCTGTTTGCAACTGTCTTTACTGTGTGCTCTAAAACGTTGATCTTTTCCACAATATCCCACTTGGGGTTGTTTTCTTTTTTCAGTAGGCTATGCTTTTTCAGAATAGATGGTTTGTCATTTTTCCTTTTTGTCTTTGTATTTGGGCACAGTTGAATGAATTGGGTCTATCCTTGGTTGACCTTGCTGTCTTCATTTGTCAACCCAACCCATCATGGCTTATTACTATCCTCAAATGTAACCTTTTTTAAATCATCTGAAGAAGGTGAATACTTCCAATTGGAAGTACCATTTTTGATATACCAAACATCTTTCACATCATCTCTCTCTTCCTATTTATGCAGATGGTTTGAAATCAGGTTATTCTGCGGACCATGCCATGTTTTGTTGTAGTTCAGTAATTGCACACAGGATTTCCTCTACTGTTTCTGTATTCACTGCCAAACTGTATGACATTTCTCTTGCCCTGGATCATGTAGAAATTATGCAGTACATGAATCATACTATATACGCTGATTAGCTAAGCTCTCTACTGGCGTTGAAATCAATTTACATTAGTTCTTATTTCTGTTCTTGTTGATATTCAAAACTAACTGGCCAATTTCTCTTTATTATCCATTTCTTCTGAATACCAGGCCACATTGTTATTCATAGGTTTGAGCTTGCTGACACCACAGCTAAGTCTGTCTCCTGTGGTGCTATCACAGTTGTGCCTGTTCCATACGTAAACTTCAGTCCTTTATTCAAGGCTTGACTTCATGCCAGTTGGAAGTAAACTTGGATTGGGCAACATAAAAACAAGCTTTTCCAGATCAAACCTTCTGTTGCTCTTACCATCTTTGGACTGATGCAGTAATGTATGATCTGTTTGACACTCAAGTCACAATAACCCACATTTTACTGCCATGCCATCATTACAACCATGAGCAATGACACCATTTTTAGACATATTTTTACCATGCGTTCTCTCCTTTACATTGGACAATGCCATTGGCAATGCTGACATTGTCCATTTGAGTTGTGTTTTTAAATTTTTAAGGGCCATTGGCCTTTTTAACTCCAAGTTTTTGATTCAGAAATTTGACTTTGTCTTAACATTACATCTTTTTGGATATTTTAATAATTTTACTTTTATTTTTAATTTCTTACCAGTTGTTTGGTGCAGATAACCTAGTTGCTATGTACCAATAACTTCCAATCAACCTTGGGTGTTATGTGTCATGATAACATGCTTTATTGACTATTGCTCTTATTTATTTATCCAGTGGAATACACCCACTTCTCATGGTATTTTTCTGTTACTCTTATTGATTGCATTCCTCCAATTATCTTTATTTTGCATTCCTTCCTTTTTTCTAAATCTTGGCAATTGTTTTATTTCATCTGATGTATCACTTTTCAATGCCCTTTTCTGCTCATCTCTGTTGTTTTTTGAAGAAGACCATCCAGACTGACTTGTGAACCACTCTCCCCATTTTGGCATCACACTTTTTATACCATGTAGTAAGATATTTTCTCCTTCCAGCTGTTCTCCATACATTGGTACAACTTTGAATTAATAAGTTTTTGCTAAATTTTTGACAAGGGCCTACTTAACAATTTTTGTATCCTGTTATGTGCTCAGTGGTGTCTATCCATGTTTACTGATATCAGAAATCTGCATCATAAGATTTGTAAGGTTTATTACACTTACTTTTGAGATGGGGTGTTTCACAAGACCACTCTAATGCATCACAAGTATGTTTGATCTGGCTGTACACTTATCGACAAATATGAATAAAGCAGGAGAGTGCAACACACATTTCCATCATTCATATGATTACAGGAAACTAGAATGATCTGCTTTTCAAAATCTGGTTTCATGGTCTCCCATTGCACTTTCTCTGGTGATGCATTCCTTTGGACTCTTGAACACATTTCATCCCACCTTCTTTCAGTGAAGTATTCAAGTCTTAGCCACAGGGGTTGTATATCATAAGAAATCCTTCTGAATGTGCTAATGTCCATTCAGTCAAGAATAGAGCATTGGCATTCTGCCTGTGTAGAAAGCATGACATGGGTTTAAGGTTTTATTTCAGATGCTGCTGGTCTGGACTGGACTTTTCTGTCTGTTTTGCAGTTCCCCCTCTGGCTGGGATCCCTTCCTCTTACTGTGCCTGGATGGTTGTTTCTGGAAAATGATTCTTGTTGGAGCTAAACCAGCCAACATAAGTCCTCACATATGAGTTGGCCTTTTTACCAAAAAAGATGTTGCATTCCCAATGCCAATTAGATTTTTATCCTTAATTTTGAATTTCCATCATCAGATGTAGATTCCTGGGATTTATTGTTCAATGTTGTGTTGGTTTAGGCTCCCCTTTCCTTTCTATTTTTTCACTTGTGATGTATGGTTGAAAACCCTCTTTCTCCCAGTGCTGCTGGTTTGGACACGAGTTAGCCTTCTGATAAGGGTCTGTTTTACTCTAGCCACTATACATACATTCATCTTTCTTTTATGTTTCTGGTGAATCACTTGTTCTGCTACAAGATCACAACAAAACACTACTTGGCTCTGCTTTGGTGAAGAATATGCCTGGTTCAGATGTGATGTAGTCTCCTACAGGTGTATTTACATTGAGGTGGCATGGGTTTTCTTCAGATGCATTTGAAGGATGCTTGTCTAGGAATTTTACACAGATCCTTTCTTCTGTTAAGAGTGGGATTTTAGCTGTAATTGTTAGTGGAGGTAAGTAATCATATTGGAAGCTAATATTTTGGTGTACTGAAAGTATATTTCTGATAAATACTTCCACTCTGCTCTTCCTATTCCTTGTGTCATTTTTTCTGCTTAATCTTAAAGTGAAGATTGGACTCAGCTGTAACAGGAGGGTGAGTTACACTTCTGTCAGTGGAGGGTTTTTCACATGCTAATTGACATGCTTAAATGCAACTGAACTTCATAGTATACACATGAAATATGGTGGAACTTCAAGGCTAGTGGCAAGCAAACACTTGTGCAGTAGAGAGCAGTCAAGTTGAAAATAGCTGTAACTGTAAGTTGTATATATTAGAATTATATATTCAGTATAGGAATATATTATTTTTTAAAATTCTGAATAAACTGCATTCCTGACTTACTGAATAATATCTTAATTTTTTTTTCTTTCAGGGCCAAACTCTTCGATACATTCCTGTGTCTAAACGTGGAAACTATTTTTCAGGTTTTTATATAAATTCACAAAAAAGACCATTCTCGAATTCTATATTACATATCAAGTTGAAGCGTCACCCTTTAGTGAACATTACTCTAGAAGCTCGACATGCTTATTTATCAACAGCAACAGTTTACCATCAAGATACATCATCTAGTCTTGCTCAGGTACACTTTCACAGGCTGATAATTTTAAATCTGAAAAGTGTATTTTATTCGTTTTATTAGTGTTGTACATTGATATATCACAACTATTTTTTCAGCATATGACCATTCTTGAAGTAAGCATGAAAAGAACAGTTGGTAATAAATTTTATTTGTTCTTATATTTCTGTACTGTTTTAGTCCTTTCAAGTAAAAAGATTTCTTGAGAGTTGGGTAGTTCTTTTGTATAATGGGAGGTTTGACAAGATAAATTGAAATAATGCAGGGTTTTGCTAAAGTGAACAGCTTTTGTTAAGAATTATGTATCTTGGATGCATATGTGATACACAGTGAAAATGTTCATGATTTAACACAAATTAACAGCATGTTGACTTTAGCTTATGGATGGTAGAAATGAAATTTAATGAAATAGTGAATTTATCAGGCTGGCTTATCTCCTTCAAGACTTTCTTCTGAACTGACTGTCTCAATCGAGATGATGTTCCAAACTGGTTAAATCTCACTTTACTTACTTTGAATTTGTGTTGTCAAACTTCCAAGATCAGTTAATGCTACCCAAATGATTGATGATTCCCATTCAGACATAAAGGCTTTAATCTTAGTGACATATCATTGGATGTCACTGTTGTAAACCATCATGTACAAGATCCAGCTTTACAGATTCACCTCTCATGGACAGACCAGTTGTTATTTTCAAGGAAATAACAAAAAGTAAAATTAGCTAGAACAAATTAACTTAATGACTCTTGGCCATGTGGTATACAAAAATTGCACATATGTGACAGAATTTTTTAAACTTTTACATTAAAAAAAAGTGGTAGTATAAAATATGTTATAATTTCATACCACAATCAAATTTACAGATATACATTGATCAAAGAATACTGTAACTTTCTCTTGTTCCTGTAAGCACTTGTATATATTAAAGATAACAACCTTTTAAGATGGAAATAAAGTTGCACCAAAAATCCTTGAACAAAAAAAAAAACTAACTTGAAACTCTTTAACAATGATATTACAATAACAATTACATAAAGACTTGATGTTACAATGGTTGCAGTAAAGCAAAATTTCCTTTATCACTGTTGCATCATAACGACAGTCAATCACAAATCAAAGTAACATGTAAGAAAAAAAAAACAAGAAAATGAACTTTTTAACAATGATTCAGTAGCACAGCTTAGATGTAACAGAGTAAGAACATTTATTTTTCAGCATTTTTTACATTTTAAATCTGAAACATTATTAGGATTTCAACACTTTTATTTTTGCAGTATCTCACATTTATTTTTAACATCTTAGCATATCATCAGATAAAAACAAAACAAGTCCTTTACATTAAATGTCAAGCGCATTGAGATTCAAACACACCACATCTTTATAAATAATCTTTTCAAATGATTTAAAAGTATCTGCTATGGCAGAGAGAAGACTGAAATACTGTAATATATTTTATTCTCAAATATGGTGCTTAACAGTCTTGTCCATTGCTGCTAGTATTTATTACATTAGCTAACAAAGGGGCCCTGCATAGTCAGGTGGTTTAAGGCATGCGACTCGTAATCTGAGGATCGTAGGTTCGCATCCCCATCATACCAACCATGCTCATCTTTACAGCCGTGTGGGCATTATAATGTGACAGTCAATCCCATTATTCATTGGTAAAAGAGTAGCCCAAGAATTGGCAGTGGGTGGTGATGACTAGCTGCCTTCCCTCTAATCTTACATTACTAACTTAGGGATGGGTAGTGCAGACAGCCATCGAGTAGCTTTGCACGAAATTTAAAAACAAACAAAGTTAACAAAATAGTGGATTTAATTGTAATGAGCATGATCTGTTGAGCAACAGATTTCAGTCCTTGATTTGTGCAGATAGGAATTACTGGAGGACAGTAAAACAAAAGGGGCAGAGAAGGATGTTTGAATGATAAACTTAGAGCTTATAGGTAATGCCTTGACAAGTTGTGTGGGCAGGATAGTCTATGAAGTAAATAGGGAGAAAAGAATGAAGTTATATAGCTGCCCAGAGGCACTGGAAGAGGTTATAAATGACAGAGTAAAAGATATAATAAAGGTAACTAGTAGTGATAGAGTTTTTGTGCTTCTGGAGGTAGGTCAGAGGAACTAATTGATAAGTGCAAGGGGTTGATAGAAGTACTTAAATAAAAGGACCATAATTTAATTGTGTCAGAAATACTGACAAGAATTGTAGGTATGAAACTGTAACTAGGTCACTAAGGCAAAACATCAGACTTAAATTAATATGTAAGGATGAGTAGATTGGCTAGTTGAACCTGTGGGATCAGTTAAATGGAAGAAAAGCTTTTTGGAATGTGTGGTTGACATTTAAATAGGGTAGTGGCTGGCTTGTTTGGAAGAAATGTTAACTTGTTGTAGACAAGGGTGAAGGTCTGGATGTATTAAATGCATTAAAAATAAAATTTAGGGTAAATTTTAGCACAGGAAATGAGTATAGGTTTAATTACTGTTGTAATGCTAGAAACGTAAGAAATAAAATTGATGACTTCAGAACACTGACAGGAATGGAAGATTTTGATATTATGGGAACAACTGTGGTTAGATGTAGATTACTTTGGTAACAGAAATGTCTTTGAAATAAGGGTTATAAGTTGTAATGCTAGAAACGTAAGAAATAAAATTGATGACTTCAGAACACTGACAGGAATGGAAGATTTTGATATTATGGGAACAACTGTGGTTAGATGTAGATTACTTTGGTAACAGAAATGTCTTTGAAATAAGGGTTATAAGTTGTAATGCTGGAAACGTAAGAAATAAAATTGATGACTTCAGAACACTGACAGGAATGGAAGATTTTGATATTATGGGAACAACTGTGGTTAGATGTAGATTACTTTGGTAACAGAAATGTCTTTGAAATAAGGGTTATAAGTTATTTAATGTGGGTAGAATACTAAAGAGAGGGGAGGAGTGAGTTTATATGTAAAATGTGAGTTGCATCCTGTTGAAGATGAGGATATCAAAGATAATAGAACAGCAAAGAGATTGAATCCATTTGGGTTTCTGTTAGCAGATGTAAAGGGAAAAGGCATTTAATTGGAATTTATTATATACCACCAGATGATATTGATGAAATTAATTAGAATCTTTACAAGGAGATTAAGATTTTAGCTGTTAATGAGGTCATAATTATTGGCAATTTTTAATTTTAGCATACAGATTGAGAAATGTTAAGATTCAAACCATGAGTGAAAGGTTTTTGAAAACTGTTTGAGATTAGTTCACCAGTTAGTTAAGGAACCTGTTAGGAGAAATGTTATTTTAACTTTATTGTTAACTTTCAATGTAGAAATAATTGATAGGGTGGAAATTGGAAAGCATCTGGGTGCAAATGATTATTGCTCTATTAGGTCTGATGTTTTACTGCTTATAGAGGTGAGGAATAATATTTTGGTAACAGATTTAAAAAAAAAACTTTTGGAAGGATGCGACAAGAATTATCTGTTTTGAAGTAGAAAGCTGAGTAATTTGGAGATAATGATCATATGGAAAATTTGATAAACATATTCATTATAGAATGAAAAGGGTGGCTGCAAATAAAAACCAGGTTGGCTCCCAGAGGGTATACAGACAGTGTTTACCAAATTTTAAATAGAGGCACCTTCTACTTCAGCAAGGTTTTCATTGTTACCATGTGCTTACAGGCAAAAAAGACATTAAAAAGAATTTAGAAGAGATAACAGCAAATTCAACATTTTCTTTACCTATTTTTAATGATTTTTTAAAAATGACAAAATGCTTGTAGAAAGTTTGTAAATAAAAGAGCAAAAAGAAGCTTCCTATGCAGTAACATGCATCCACTTACACAAAAGCTTTTCCCAATCTTTATCTGTTCTCTAATGCAATTAAAGAAATTCATTCTTGCTTGATTTACTACTCTTTGTACCCCCTCATTTCAAGTTGCTGATATAACGGGAATTGCAACTACAACTCTACACTAACAGGAGCTTGACACACTCCTGGAGCAGATGGCTTCATCTGTATTACATTTCATGCATCTCACCTTCTTGATTGGAACCAGATGAGTTGAATATGTTTCTTGCTTAATTTCAGTTTTAAGTAGTGACTATACATGTTTTTTTTTTAATGTATGTGCATTGATTCTGTAGTGCATTATGTCATGTTTGTAATAGAATTACAGTTATACATGTATTTAAATGTGCATTTGTTTCAGTTTGATGTGTATTGTTAAATTTGTTTTGTGCAAGTCTCTCCTGTTCTTGAAAGTAAGAAGAAAAAAAAGCTTTATGAAGATACACCAGAACGCTGTTGAAATTTCTACATGTGATTGGCAGTATTGTTGCCAATTGAATTTTCTAGAACCTCACCTAAATGTTAACAAATCAATGCATCAAGAGGTAGTAATAACGTAATATTGTTGGTCAGTGACAGTTAATGTACTATAGCCTTAAAAGCTATAATTATGGTTTATGCTTGTTGTTCAGAAAACCACAGAATTTGACCAGAAATTTTATAATTTCAAACATTACAAACTCCTCAGCTTTAGACATTAGTATTTCTACAAAAGCAGTAAATATCTTTATCAGTAAAAAGCCAACCTATGAATGGCATGAAGCTAAACAAGCTAGTTAGCTTAAGCAAGGTGTAATAATATCAACTCAGAATTAATTTGCTCATCATGGATTTGGATGGTCTGTGAAATTTTCAGTTCTAGACCAGACAGAAGACTCAGTATAGTTTGTAAGTTTATGAAACTTGTATATAAATCAATATTTATAATTACTATTTGAAATAACTGTTATTATAAATCGTATTATTGTTTGTATATTAAAGTATATTTGTGTTAGGAAAGAAAATTGTCTATCAAGCTTGTTGGCAAGTATCTTAAATTTAATGCATATCAACACTTAATTAACCTCTAAATTCAAATTCAAATTGCTGGTCTTTAAAATTGTAATTTGTAACATGCATAACATAATGAATTGGAGACAAATCCAGGTTAAATTATAATACATAACATGTTGCAGACTCTGATTCTCTGTTTCACATACCTTATTGTATTTTCTACATTTCATATTTCTTGTGCTTCCTAACACAATTACTGCTGTTTTTAATAACACTTTTTTTCTAACACAGGCCATGGAATTGTATTATCAACTAAGTTTATCAAATGTTCATTTTCTCCACCTCTCATTGTGGATTCTTATCTGTGGTGATGGGACCTCCCAGAGAAAGTTCTGTACTTTCAGTTTACCTCCTCTGCAATCTAAACATCCACCCACATGTTTGCATGGCAACCTTTGAAGGGGAGGAGAGATTCTGGTAGTCGAGGGGTCCAACCCTAACACACAAGTTTGGTCTTGAATACCTGTAGACAGGTGGTTTTGGAGTCCCCTTGGTGTGGATTCCTCTATGTGGTGAGGGGACCTCCCAGGGAAGGTTCTGTTCTGTCTGGTTAACTTCTCTGGGATCTAAACATCCACCCACATGTTTGCCGTGTGTGGCGACCCGTGAAGGGGAGGAGAGGATTCTGGTCATTGAGGGGTCCAACCCTAACACACCACTTTGACCTTGAATTTCTGTAGACGGGCGGCCTTTGGGTGGCCCCCTTGGGTCAATCGGCTGGTCCACTTGGGCTAGAGTCAACCAAGTACCAGTTTTGGAAGTTCTCAATGGGTGTTGTGGATATTGTGCCTGATGCTCGTGTTTGGGTAGTGCTCACGAAACCCTGTCATTGCTGCATTGTCCTTGCATGACACTGTAGTGCATCCCCTTGTAGGGCTCCATGGTGGGTGGGGTCAGTGGTTACCGAAATTTTCCTTTTTCCTATGGATCCTCCAAAAAATTTAAATAAAATTTTAAAAAAACAATCAGTGGGTAAGCAACCACGTGTTGAATACTCTGAACAGCAATCTTCAACATCAGTAACACACGTACCTCATTTTCTTATATTACATTCTCTTTCAGATAAACCTTTAGGGCAAATGTCCCCTTTTTTTATTCAGAAGGGACTAGAGGGACTTGCTGGCTCTCCAAAGTCAGAAAAGAAGCTTCGATCTGGTAACACATTGGTTGAAACATCCACATCCCAACACAGTGAACTCCTCTTGAATTCAAAAGCAATTGGGGATATACCTATTGAGGTTACACCCCATGCTACTTTGAATTCTTCACGAGGAGTTACTGTTGAAAGGGATTTGAAGAACGTTCCTGAGTCAGAGATTCTTGCTGGTTTCTCCACCCAAGGAGTTTCTGCAGTGAGGCGCATCTCCACTCGCAAAGATGGAGTTACACTGCCAACACATACCCTTGTTTTAACATTTACTTTACCACGTGCACATGCCACCATCAAGGCAGGTTATCTCATTTGCAGGGTTCGGCCATACATTCCAAACCCTCTTCGATGTTTCCAATGTCAGAGATTCGGCCACTCAAAGACATTTTGTTGTGATTCCATGACGTGCTTATTGTGGAGGCAAGGACCATGATGTCTATGACTGTGACATGAACCCACATTGTGTAAACTGCAATTGTTCTCACCCCTCTAACTTTCATTCTTGCCCAAAATGGTTGGAGGAAAAAGAGGTGCAGCATTCCACAACTACAGTGGGAGTACAGACAGATCTCTCTCTGCTCCAAGAGAAACATTTTCAAAACAAATGAAAAGCCTTTTGACCTCCATAGTTAAAAAGGTTGAATCGACTTCCACACCCATCTCTGTTCCTCCCATACCTTCCAACAAACCTCAAGATCCATGTCCTTCAGTTTCAAATACAGGCATTTCTTCTGATACACCTTTTTCTCCCACCACAAGAGACAAAACAATTATTCATTCACATCCTCAGTCACTGGATTCCCCTTCCAATAGCAAACCCCTGCCCACTCGACCCAGAGCAGGATTAATGGAGGTTGATAGACCTCCTCCGACAAAAGACAGTAAAGAAAAAAAAGACGTGGTCATAAACCGAAGGGTTCTCCAGCCACTTCACTTACCTGTTCTTAAAAATGGCCACCTTGATACAATAAAACTGTCGAGGTTTATGTTCTAATCTGGATGATATTAAAACGCTGATTGCATCCTACCATCCTGTTTGTCTTTCTTTACAAGAAACATTTCTCAAATCTGCTGATACAGTCTCCATTCAGCAGTTTTCTCTGTACAAAAATGACAGGTTGTGTGATGGTTGAGTACATGGAGGGGTGGCACTGTTGGTTGATCAGCATGTGCCCACTTTGTCTTTGTCACTTAACACACTCTTGGAGGCTGTAGCCATCCATGTTTCCTTGGGTCATACCATCACTGTTTGTTCTCTGTACCAGTCACCTGGAGAGACATATGATCAATCAGACCTTGATGCTCTCGTTGAACAGTTGCCTTCTCCATTTCTAATACTGGGGAACTTTAATGGACATCATCCCCTCTGGGGAAGTGCTATTATTGATGGGAGGGGTCGATCTGTAGGGCAGATGCTCTCTGATCACAATCTTTCTCTTTTCAGTGCTGGTTCTTCCATTTACTTTCATGCATTTAGTCAGTCCTTTACTGCTATTGATCTCTCAGTTTGCTTCCCTCCATTATTCTCCCATTTTTCATGGAGGATTGACAGTAATCCACTAGGCAGTGATCATTTTCCGATCCTTTTGAGAGAGACTGGCCGTGGTCGATGCCACCCTACCTGCGTGCCCTGGTGGAAGCTAAATCAGGCAGACTGGTTAACTTTCTCTGCTCTCGCAGAACTTGATCCTGCCATCATAAATCAGCCATCAATAGACAACTGTGTAGCAGCGGTAACTGACTGTATTATACATGCAGCTGCTCAGTGTATTCCTAAAACCTCAATATGTTTTCCACGATATCCTCGTCCGTGGTGGAATCCTACTTGCCACTTAGCACGGAAGGCTCAAAAACGGGCCTGGGATACTTTTTGTAGAAATCCCACACTTTCAAACTGTGTTGCTTTCCAACGGGCCCGAGCACATGCTAGGTGGGTAAGACGTCAAAGTCAGAAAGAATCTTGGATTAAGTTCACAACCAGCATATCTTCTTCCACCAGTTCCAAGATCATATGGGACATGATTTGAAAGGTTAATGGGCACTACAATTTTGTCCCCTTCTTGATCTTACTCTGTGATGGTCAGGAGGTGACTGACGTCCAGAGCATCGCTAACACTCTAGGTGAAAGCTTTTGTCGGGTATCTAGCACTTCTGCCTGTTCCTCCACCTTACTGGCCATCAAGACTCGGGCAGAGCGATCACCTCTTTCCTTTCGAACTGACTGTTTCTTTGACTATAATTGTCCCTTTACCCTGGTGGAACTAAAAATGGCCCTTCATCGGTCTGCCAGTACGTCTGTTGGACCTGATGATATTCATTAAGACATGCTGCACCATCTATCTCCTGCTTTTCTTGATGTCCTTCTGATTGTTTTCAACTGGATCTGGCAGGAGAATGATGTTCTCGATGCCTGGCGCCAGGCTATTATTTTACCTTTCTCTAAGCGAGGGAAAGATCCCAAGATTCCTTAAACTACCATCCTGTCTCTGTAAGACCTCAAAAAGGATGGTTAATGCTAGTCTTGTTTGGTTCCTTGAATCAAACAACCTCCTCTTGCCCACCCAGTGTGGGTTTCATCAACAGCACCCCACCACAGATCACCTAATTCGTCTTGAAACATCTGTCAGAGAAGCCTTTTGCAACCGCCAACATCTTGTATCAATATTCTTTGACATAGAGAAGGCTTATGACAACATGGAGGTATGGCGTTTTGCGAGACCTCCATACATATGGGTTACGTGGCCATCTACCCATGTTTATTAAAAAATTTTTAATGGACAGGATATTTCAAGTTCGTGTCGGTCTGACACTTTCCCGTTCTTTTGTACAGGAACTTGGAGTCCCTCAAGGCTGTGTATTGAGTGTCACACTTTTCAGTATAAAGATAAATGCCATCACTGAACAACTCCCTCACTGTTGCGATTGGGCTATATGTTGATGACTTTCACATCTCATGTCAGTCGTGAAACATGAGATATATTGAGCAGCAACTACAAATTGCCCTCAATTGTGTATGGAAGTGGACTCTGGGGAATGGCTTTAATTTCTCTCTGTCTAAAACTGTATGCATGCATTTTTGCCATTGATGGGGTATTCACCCTGATCTTGAACTTCATATCAGTGAAGTTTTGCTGCCAGTGGTCTCGGAGACAAAGTTCTTGGGGCTTATCTTTGATTGTAAACTGACCTTTATACCACACTTAAAGCAGCTTCAGGTCAAATGCACAAGAGCACTGAACATCCTCTGTGTCCTCTCTTCTACCAGTTGGTATACCGTGCTCTTATTTGATCGAAAGTCGTCTATGGATCAGTGGTCTATGGCTCTGCCAGACCCTTGGCCTTAAAGATGCTGGACCCCATTCATCACCAAGGTCTTCCACTCTGCACTGGGGCTTTCCATACCTCTCCAGTTCAAAGCATAAAACATTGAATCTCATGAACTTTCTCTACACCTTTGCTGTTTGCAACTATCTTTACAATATACTTTGAAATTTTGTTCCTTACCAAAGCATCCTATCTGGGAATGTGTTTTCCTTCCTTGGTGGGCAGTACTTTTAAAGAACAGATGATCTGTCATTGCTTCGTTTGGCCTTCGCATCCAGGTGCAATTGGATGAATTGGGTCTGTCTTTGGATAACATTGCAGATTCCACAGGTCAGCCCATCCCACCATGGCTTATTACAGCCCCCAAATGTGACCTTTCTTTCAGTCACCTAAAAAAAGGCAGATACTCCAGATTTGAAGTACTGTCTTTTCTTCAATGAATATCTTTTAAACAATCATTCAGTTCCCATTTATACAAATGGTTCCAAATCAGGTAATTCAGTGGGCTCTGCTATGGTTTGCTATGGGTCAGTAGTTGCATGCAGAATTCCCTCTTCAGCTTCTGTGTTCATTGCTGAACTGTATGCCATATCTCTTGCACTGGATCATATTGCAGCTGAGCAGCATTCCAAATGCACTATTTATATTGATTTGCTTAATTCTATGCTTGCCTTGGAATCGCTTCCCCTGTAGCTCACATCCTATTCTCGGTGATATTTGAAACCGACTGGCCCATTTCTTATTAACAGCTACTTCAATCCAGTTTTTTTGGATACAAGGCCATGTTGGTATTCGTGGGAACAATCTTGGAGATATGGCAGCTAAATCGGTTTGCTCCAGCACCATCACCCCAATGCCTATTCCGTACATGGACTATGGTGTTGTCTTCAAGGCTCGGCTCTGTGCCAGCTGGCAGTCCACTTGGAGTGAGCAACGCGACAACAAACTTTTTCAGATCAAACCCAAAATTCGACTTTGGCCATCTAGCTTCCATAAAGTTTGGAAGGAGGAAATTGTTCTCACTAGGCTACGCATTGGTCATAGTTTTTTAACTCATCATTCTCTTTTATCTGGAACTGATGCACCAATGTGTAGTTTGTGTAACACTCAAATCACTATCAGCCATGTTTTACTTTCTTGCCATCATTATAATTCTCAACGACCGCAATATTTTAAACATATTTTTTCTCAGGGTCAGTCTGTAACATTGGACAGAGTTATTGGTGATGGTGACTCTGTCCACCTTGATAACATTTTTAATTTTTTAATGGTCATTAATCTTTTTAATCTCATTTAAGTTTTGCATATTTATTCATTACACCTTTTTAATTGTGGTTCCTTTTTTACAGTTTTAATCTCTCTCATTCAATTTGACATTGGACAATGGCCAGAACATTAAATAACTCGACACCAGGACTGGAAAGGCCAACTTCAGGTGATTGACGGTGGTTCTTAAACTTACCTGTTAGTCTTCTTGGCGGGTTATGATCATTACCATTTTGCTAGAGTAAACACTTTACAACTTTGAAGACTGGATGTCACCATTGGTTTTTACACCATTTTCTGTTTTAATTGCTGTTTTGTTTTTACTTTCATTTACTTTTACAAATTTTATTCCATTTACTTGACTTTTATCTTTTTACTGGACATTTGGCTACTCATTGTAGCAATTTTGCTATGTGTCTTTTAAAACTTCTATTCTTTAACATTTTGAAAATAGCTGCTATGACACATAACCCAGGACCAGGACTGGAAAGGCCAACTTCAGGTGACTGATGATGGGTCTTGAACTTACCTGTTAGTCTTCCTTGTGGGTTATGATCATTACCTTTTTGCTAGAGTAAATACCTTACAACTTCTTATACTCTGCCTTCTATCTTAACGTTATAGACTAGGTGTCAACATTGGTTTTATACTTTTTTGTTTTACCTTCATTTCCATTTATGTCTTTCACTACATTTACTTTATTTTTACATTTTTACTGGATGTCTGGTGCAGATAGCCTCACTGCTTTGTGCCATAAAACACTAAATCAATCAGTCAATCAATCAATGGCTTTGGAGTAGCCTCTCTTCCCCCACTTCCCCCAGTCAATTGGCTGGTCCTCTTGGGCTCGGGTCAGGTACCAATGTTGTTGTGTCTGATTCTTCCCATATTGGCACAGTGATATGTCTGCAAACTTACAGTGGCAAAAACTGGGTTTCAGTACCTGTGTTGGATAGAGCACAGATATCCTATTGTATAGCTTTGTTTTGCTTAATTTTAAACAACAACAACAACAACTATACTTCAATATGGAAATCTGCAATAATAAAAAAGTCATCACCAAGAAAGACTCAACACTTAGCCTACCAAACAACTTGAGGGTCATAAGTCTGTTGAACACCTTGAGAAAACTTATGGAAAAATTTGTATCTAACAGATTACTATATTACCTGCATATCAAGAACATTCTCAATGGTAACCAAAATGTGAGTAGAAAGGGCAGAGAGACAACCTACCACCTTGTGTGATTAATTGAAACTGTAAGGGTTTAATCATAACCATTTCACAGTTGCATCTTTTATGGACGTAAAACAAGCATTCCACACTGTCTATCATAGTGCCCTAAAGTACAAGCTATCTAATAAAACTGAATTCCTATTCCATTTAAATGGTTTGGCTCTCCAGCTTTATCACCCACAGAAATGCTTAATTTCAGTTTAACAATTGCATGTTCAATACATTCCTACTAAAAGCAGGAGCCCTCCAATGCTCCATCCTGAGCCCACCAATGTTCACTTATCTCTCAGTTTGTCAGTGATATTGCTGTCTGGAGCACACTATGTGGCCTGCTCACTGCTGTATCCATAGCCCAAGATGCATTGAATCAATTAGTTATGTGGTGTTAACAAATGGATACCTCTTCTCAATACAGTCAAAACACATAAATAGAATTTTACAGAAAATTAGGAATAAAATTGAAAACATCAACAAACTCGAACTTACAATATACACTCCATTCACCCTTAAGACTGCTGCAGATATATAGGTATCGTATGATATCATGCTTGTCATAAATCACTCAGTGTAATAACATCCTCAAACAAACAAACACCAAGTTGACACTCCTCTGAATTGGTGGTATAAACAAAAGATGCAATAGCTATTCCATCATCAAAATCTTCAAAGTTTGCACCAACTTTCTCTATGAACATCAATGCCCCAGTTTTAGTTGTTTATTTTTTTGATGATACAATATGTAAAAAGATTCAACAACAACAGGCTGCTGATCAAAGAAGCATTCTGTCTCTCAAAATGCCACCTTTATTCAGGTGTGGTGCTGTTCTGGACATCTTCAGTGTTGCAGGTGTTTGGTTTCCAAAAGGGAGGTCTTTGCTTATCAACATCCTACAGATACTGGCAGTTCTGCATGAAATATTCTCTTTTTATTTCCATCAGGACATCTTATGATCCATTTGGACAAATCCACTCTTATTTCTTTGCATCAATCAGTATAGAGTTACTTAGTAGCACTCATATAAATGTTTTTGTGACTCTTGGTGGATATTTTGAGGAAAGATTAGTTCATCATTTCTCTATGTGCCTGTCCTCCTTTTTTACTTCTTTCTAGGATGTTGTCTGTAACTTGCACTACTTCTTGTCAAGTTTTTTCCATTGATAAATTCAGTTATAATTTCTGCTTCTTCATCTCTTAGCAACCAAAGAAATTGTACCTGCTCCAATTTGGAGGTTTCTTTTATGCCAGTAGTAGACATCCATCTCTGTCACAGTATGTCACATCTTCATCATCATTAAGTGTAGCTTTTGTTTGGTTCTTTGCAAATGGGATTTTTCTGATAGAATAGTCTGTTTTTCCTTTTTACTCTTGTTAGCCATCCATCCATGTAATTTTTGTTATAAATCTCTCTGTCACACCTTTCATTCAATTCATTGTACTCTTTTTTCTCTTTTATTGGGCTTCAAACTTTTCAAGAGCAGTCAATCCATGTTCATAACCAGTGATTACAGAGTGACTTTGCCAACAGTCATTTGTTTTTTCCCTAGTCATTCTCCTTTTCTATTCATTGGCCTCTTTCAGGCCTTTCTAATCAGTTGTTCTCATCTGGATCATCTTTACAATTGAAACATTTTTTCAGTTCTCTTACAGTTCTCACAGGTCCTCTGTTTGAATCTTTGACAATCATTTTCACAAAGCTGTTTTAGTGCTGTATATATGTGTGAGTGTATGTGTTACAGGTTGGAAGAAAAAAAAAAGACAAACAATAAAAAAGAGTGGTTATACATATATTCAGCTGGATGAATCATGTCATTTCTATTTTTTTTGTTTTTCCTAATGCAAATTCCTCCCTTTCAGTTTCTTCTAGTGAGCAGAAGAAACTTTGCTTCCCTTGTACCAAACTACAGAGAAAAGGGGGTCAATAAGGAAAGTTCCCCTTGAGGTAATGTTTTCACACTACTGTGAGACCAGGTGGATGCACCCCTTGATCACAAGTAGAACAGGGGTGTCAGCCTGGCAGAGTAATACAGTCTACCCCTTAATATTACAGTACTGCATTTTCAGTAATTATGACCAGCCAGCTTGACATTCAATTCTCCTTAGGATGCATGTCTGGGATATTTCATCCTTGAACCTGTGTTATTGAGTATTTCATGAACATTTTCCTAACTGCATGCTTGGCATATTACTCTAGCCGCACAACATATTCATTCTGTTGACCACTTGGGATATATATGATAGTTGAGAAGCCTTCAGATTTTGCCCACCTTTCTAATAGTTTAGTAACAAGCAGTAAGTTATTTTGACAGAATTTTTCTAAACAATCACTTGAATTGAGCAAAGAGTATTTCCTACTTTAGATCGTTGCAGTGTTTTGATGAGTGCTGCTCCCGCTAGATCTCTACCAGTTTATAGAAGACACACTGACTTTTTCCTTTTTGTTGCTATGGTCTTAGGAAGGAGCTCATTTCTGAAATATCATACTTCTCATTGATTCCTCTACCATCATTTTAGTTTTTGATTCTAGCTGATTGTTTTGTAAGGTGAACAATATAGTCTGAAGTCAAGATTTTATTTACCTGAAAATGTATTTCAAATAGATAATGTCTCCTCAGAAGCAATCATCCTACCTCCCCATTTCTATTAGCTCCAAAGCTACAACTTTTTATTCTGTAGAGAGGTATTTATCAGAAATCAATTTTTAGATAAGGAAAATGTGAACTAAATACAAGATGGCTGTCAGCAGTGACATGCTGTGGATTTGTTGATTCATGTGCTTGTAGTCTAGGTAGAATAGTTCACATTCAAATCAAGTAGCTTTTAACTTCAGTGAGAGTTGAAGCATTTTTACTTAAAATGAGTTTGATACTCAAAAATATTTAAAAAATGTGACGCAGAAGATGTATAAATATGAATAGGATATGTGTGTGTGTATGTATACATATACTTCGTTATTAACGTATATTTCACGAAATAGTTAATTATGACACATTTACAGTTAATTTTTAAGAGTAAATGTTTCTAGTTCCAGTCTTGAATTTCATAGTGAGAGGATACTAGCAGCCATTTACTAGTGCCTTCAAAAACTAAGGTTGAGGCCTTGCTGATTCTATGAAAAATTTCTTATTCAAAAGAACTTTAAAAATATAAAAACTGGCCAACAAATCAAAAGTGATTTTCAGAATTTGAAAAGTGTCTAGTTGTACACTTTGAGATACAGAAACATAGAAAGGATTTTTTCTTGACTGAGAGGATTGTTGTTGCTCAATTAAGAAATATTCAGAAGTAGTTGTTGACAAAATCTTGAAACCATCAGATTGTGTAGCTATGGTGAAGCTGCGTAATAGGTTGTTGGAGGGCTGCTTTGTGTTTTGAAGGTTTTAGCTTAGATTCTCATTGTTACTAAATTTTCTCATGTAGGCTTTATGTTTACAAAGCTAGTGAAACTATTTTCCATTGTTGCTAGATTTAAACTGCTAACTAGGGGGAAAGAAACTGTTTGGTAGCAACCACCACCAAATTGCTATGTATTCAAGCATTAACTAGTGAAAATTTACTGTTTTCCTTCTACAATCTGTTATATATATGTATATAATTTATAATTCCATAACTTTATTCTTTAATATTGTATAAACAGACACAGAGATATTGGAGAGATCCAGGAGAGGAAACCTCCACATATATTTTTACCATAACAATGTTTAGAAACAACAAAAGACCTGTTGGTCCATCTCAACAGCCCCATCCTCTAAGCCAAACAAAATTAATGTGCTGTTTTAATAATTACTTTTAAAATAAGAAATTAACTCGTATATAATATTAAAGCTGGAATTATAATTTACAATTGGATTCCAAACACGACATGGCCTTTGACCTGTGACCTGTTGCAGAAGGGTCAATTGAATATAATTGATTAATGAGCCAGTCAATTAGCAAATAGATCTAATTACCTAATTATATTGGTTGTATTTTTGAACTTTGTAACCAAAAAAGTCATGGACCCACAAGTAATTTTAAAAACAAAGAGTTTAAAAAGCCAATAGTATATACATTGGCATTATAGATGATTCTAGGAGTTTAACTATTACATCTTATAGTTCCTAGTTGTTGTTGTTTTTTAAAGTAACTTGGGTTAGTTAGAATATTTTTTTTCTTTGTTGCATAAGGGAGGTGACGGTTTGTCTGGATATATTCCTGATCCTCCTTCACTACCAAAACAGGACATTGATATTGAATACGGACTTGAAGAGGTAGAATCAACCCTTGAAAATATTGGACTTGGAGGTTGGACACCAGTTGGTCTTGTTCAAAATTGCCTTGATTATCTTCATGTTACTGCAGGTGTTCCTTGGTGGTTATCAATAGTATTAGGTAAGATAAATATTTGGTTTACCATATAACACTACAACTATTCATTAAGGGACTTGAAGAGGTAGAATCAACCCTTGAAAATATTGGACTTGGAGGTTGGACACCAGTTGGTCTTGTTCAAAATTGCCTTGATTATCTTCATGTTACTGCAGGTGTTCCTTGGTGGTTATCAATAGTATTAGGTAAGATAAATATTTGGTTTACCATATAACACTACAACTATTCATTAAGGGGTTTGATTAATAGATATGTTTAATTGAACATAATTGCTTAACTAGCCAGTCATTTTGCAAATAATTCTAATTATCCAAATACCAAAAGTATTTTGTGCACCATATGTACAAGAAGTGGGAGGGGATACAATGAGGGCATGCATCACTAAATAGATTCTGAGTGCAATTTATTCTGATGTTGCATGTGCACCAATTAATTTTATAATTGTTTTATTGAATACAGTTCTACAAGGGAGCATCAAACCATTCAAAGGAGACCTGTTTTCCAAACATTTTTGATAGGGAATTCTCAGACCACTTAAGAGGAGGTGCTCCTCCCCCTAACTCATTTGTGGTATAGACAACTGACTTCTCCTTGCTCATTTCCATATAGAATCATCCCAACACACTTTCCTTTTTCCACACAAGGCTTTTTGTTTGGGGTAGCTTATAAATGTTGCAACTCTCTTCTCGTACCTACAAAATATCTTTTACTACTAGGAATTAATGTCATCTCTCTTTTTAGCCTCCTCCTTTACTTCTTGAAGAACTAACTTGGTGACTAAACTGATCCAATACCATGCCTAGTGTTTCTTTAAATCCTCTAAGCCAGACTTTCCCATCTTCAGGTTGTAAAGTTCTTTTTAATGACAATCTGACTTAAGGCACCTAGTTCTTGGAAGATTGTTCTTTACATATCATTACTCTAAGATTTCTTTCTTCCTATTAGGCATGCAGACATTTCCTGCCACTTCTTTTAGATATTTCTTTTCCATTCAGACAATATCACAGACAATGTTCTACATCAAGAAGGTACTCACTTCAGGACCATTTGCTTTCAGATATAAATGTGCATAAGCACAAATGTTACCTTGTTTGGTAAAAACCCAGTACAACAATCATATGAGTGGGGGGGTTCTTTGTGAACTTGAATACATTTCAAAGAACAACAGGAATTTTCTGGTGAGGTTTTCAAGCTAGTTGACAGATATGACAAGTTTTACAAAATGGAGAAACATATTGCCTAATTTTTGGACAAAAGAAATGTCATAATTTTGTCATATGTTTTGTTGACACTTAAATGACTTCCTATGGGAGTTCATGGGCAACTTTCAATATTTCAAAATAATATACTCTGGGAACAATGTTTTGATAAATTTCAGCCCAGTCCTCTGAAGTTGGCACATTTGATGTTCTTTATTTTCTCATAAGGACATCATTTTTGAAAAAAACACTTGGAACTTTCTCCAGTTCATCGTTTGGGAATACATGTTTAAATAGTGAAGAGATCTGCTGATCTTGTTCTTGCTCAACAATCAGTTATTTTTATCAAACGGAACTTCAGCAGGTGAACTAGATACCTAATGTCCATCATTATGACTCATCAAGGAATTGCCAGTAGGGCAGTTATTCACAAGGTCCCTGTCAGTTCAAAAAAATATACGAGACAAATATGTAATATCATCCTTCGATTACGTTTTCAGCTTAATTTCTTAACCTGAACTTGAATCACAGCACATGAGGGGAAACACATTGGGATTCTCGTTAGTGAAAATATCATTCTTAGTTGAAATAGTTACTGGCTCTCTAACCATTTTGGGTTCAGCAACAACTTTTTCCTAGCCAAACTGTCTCCCAACAATAATGATACACCCTTAATTGACAGACTAGGTCTCACTCCAACCACAACTGGTCCCAGGAAATGTTATGAAAAGGAATATTAACAAAGCCACCCTCAATACCTTTAGCAATAAAAGATTCACCAGTGGCAGAACTTGAATTTTAAAACAATACATATTCCTTTGATCAGTGGCCAAATCACGAGATTGGATGATCTGGTGGAACTACATCCATGTATAAACATAAATGTACCAAGAATTGCCTCCTTTTCTTTTTTTCTTTTTCAAATACCAACAGTTGGATACAACATGACCAGGATTTTACAAAAATGGCAAACATGCCTTGATGATTTTGATAAAGATATATTTTGTCTTTAAGAAAATTTTGAACTAGAGAAGCTGAATTCTATTTGAAGAATCCTCAACTTTAATGGAGTGAACAGATGCATATTTTTGCTGAGATGACAGGAACTTTATATGAAAAGTAGTTTTATGTATTAAAGTGTAATCATCAGAAAGAGCAGCTCCTACCTAAATTTTTTCAACTGAGTAAGTTTTAAGGTCATTGCTTGCACAATGTTTAAATTCCTTAATTAACATGATTGTCTTAGTTTGAAGAAACTGTTTTAAATATGCATTTAGTTACACCATCAATCAAAATAAACTTCTTTTTTGTAAGCAAATTCTATATATGTTTGTTTATCTTGTGTGTTTAACCTCAAAACTTTTAATGATAAGCTTCTGGTACTAGTATACTTTGAGAATAGCTGTTTAATCTTACCATATTTTGCACAATCTTCTAGAGAAGGGGCAGTATAAGCTTCTTGTGCTTTACCAGTTAAAACACTTTGTAATAATAATATCCATTTCTCAGTGGGCCATTCCATAGTTTGGGCAACCTTCTCAATATTTTGGAAATATTTATCAACTTCATTTTTTTTTAAAGGTGGAACTTTAACACATTGAATAAGTCAAACTTGTTTCTTCGGTGTGGATTCCTGTATATGGTGAGGGGACCTCCCAGGGAAGGTTCTGTTCTTTCAGTTTACTTCTTCTGGGTTCTAAACATCCACACACGTGTTTGCCATGTGTGGTGCCCCGTGAAGGGGAGGAGAGGATCCTGGTGGTTGAGGGGGTCCAACCCTAACACACCACTTTGGCCTTGAATTCCTGTAGATGGGTGGCTTCCCTTGGGTCAATCGGCTGGTCCACTTGGGCTAGAGTCAACCAAGTACCAGTGTTGGAAGTTCTCAACGGGTGTTGTGGACATTGTGTCTGATGCTGTGAAAAAACAGTTAATTGGTAAACAACCACATGTTGAAGACTGCTGCAATTGAGGATATACTTATTGAGGTTACCCCTCATGCTACCTTGAATTCATTATGAGGAGTTATTGTTGAGAGGGATTTGAAGAACGTCCCTGAGTCAGAGATTCTTGCTAGTCTCTCCCCTTAAGGAGTTTCTGCAGTGGGGTATATCTCCACTTGCAAAGATGGAGTTACACTGCCAACAAATAACCTCGTTTTAACATTTACATCGCCACGTACATCTGCCACCATCAAGGCAGGTTATCTAATTTGCAAATCTTCCAAATCTTCTCCGATGTTTCCGATATCAGAGGTTCGGCCATAAGATGTCATGTTGTGGTTCCCTGATGTGCTTGTTGTGGTGGCAAGGACCACAATGCCTATGAGTGTGACATGGACCCACATTGTGTCAACTGCAATGGTTCTCACCCTTCCTACTTTTGTTCTTGCCCAGAATAGTTGGAGAAAATATAGGTGCAGAATTTGAAAATGACACATAACATTACTTATCCTGAGGCTTTGAAATTGCTGTCCACCACTCCATCTTGGACATATGCTGCTGCACTTCATTCCACAACTACAGTGGGGGTGCAGACAGATCTCTCTGTGCCTCCAAGAGAATAATTTTCAAAACAAATGAAAAGCATTTTGACCTCCGTGGTTAAAAAGGTCAATGAATTGACTTCCACATGCATGTCTGTTCCTTCCATACATTCTAGCAAACCTCAAGATACACATCCTTCAGTTTCAAATACAGGCATTTCTTTTTCTCCCACTTCAAGATGCAAAACAATCATTCATTTGTGTCCTGAGTCACTAGAATCCCCTTCCAATAACAAAGACCTGCTTAATTGACCCAGGGCAGGATCCATGGAGGTCGATTGACCTCCTCCGACTAAGGACAGTAAGGAAAAAAGATGGGGTCATAAACAGAAGGATTTTCCAACCACTTCGCCTACCCATTGTTAAAAATGGCCACCTTGATATAATGGAACTGTCAAGGCTTGCATTCTAATCTGGATGATATCAAAACACCGATTGCTTCCTGTATGTCTTTCCTTACAAGAAACATTTCTAAAACCTGCTGATACAGTCACCATTCAGCAGTTTTCCTGTACAGAAATGACAGACTGTGTGACAGATGAGTACATGGAGAGGTGGTACCCTTGGTTGATCAGCATGTGCTTACCCTGTCTTTGTCACTTAACACACCCTTGGAGGCTGTAGCCATCCATGTTTCCTTGGGTCATACCATCACTGTTTGTTCTCTCTTCCTGTCCCCTGGAGAGACATGTGATCAATCAGACCTTGATGCTCTCGTTGAACAGTTGCCATCTCCATTTCTAATCCTGGGGGATTTTAATGGACATCATCCCCTCTGGGGAAGTGCTGTTATTGATGGGAGGGGTCGATCTGTAGAGCAGATGTTCTCTGATCACAATCTTTCTCTTTTCAATACTGGTTCTACCACTTACTTTCATGCACCAAGTCAGCCATTCACTGCCATTGATCTCTCAGTTTGCTCCCCTTCATTATTTTCCCATTTTTCATGGAGGGTTGACAGTAATCCACTAGGCAGTGATCATTTTCTAATCGTTTTGAGAGAGACTGGTCGTGGTCGATGCCACCCTACCCACGTGCCCCAGTGGAAGCTGGATCAGGCAGACTGGTCCACTTTCACTGCTCTTGCAGAACTTGATCTTGCCATTGTAAATCAGCCATCAATAGACAACTGTGTTGCAGCGGTAACTGATTGTATTATACAGGCAGCTGCTCAGTGTATTCCTAAAACCTCGACACATTTCCCACGATATCCTCGTCCATGGTGGAATTCTGCTTGCAACTTAGCATGGAAGGCTCGAAAACGGGCCTGGGATACTTTTCGTAGACATCCCACACTTTCAAATCGGGTTGCTTTCCAACGGGCCCGAGCACATGCTAGGTGGGTAAGACGTCAAAGCCAGAAGGAATCTTGGATTAAGTTCACAACCAGCATATCTTCTACCACCAGTTCCAAGATCATATGGGACGAGATTCGAAAGGTTAATGGGCACTATAATTCTGTTCCCCTCTCGATCTTACTCTCTGATGGTCAGGAGGTGACTGATGTCCGAAACATCGCTAACACTCTAGGTGAAAGCTTTTGCCAGGTATCTAGCACTTCTGCTTGTTCCTCCACCTTCCTGGCCATCAAGACTCGGGCAGAGCGATCACCTCTTTCCTTTCAAACTGACTGTTTCTTTGACTATAATAGTCCCTTTACCCTGGTGGAACTAAAAATGGCCCTTCATTGGTCTGCCAGTACATCTGTTGGACCTGTTGATATTCATTATGACATGCTACACCATCTCTCTCCTGATTCTCTTGATGTTCTTCTGACTATCTTCAACCGGATTTGGCAGGAGAATGTTTTTCCTGATGCCTGGCGCCAGGCTATTATTTTACCTTTCTCTAAGCCAGGGAAAGATCCGAAGATTCCTTCAAACTATCGTCCAATTGCTCTGACGAGCTGTCTCTGTAAGACCTTAGAAAGGATGGTTAATGCTCGTCTTGTTTGGTTCCTTGAATCAAACAACCTCCTCTCACCCACCCAGTGTGGGTTTCGTCGACAGCACTCCACCATAGACCACCTAATTCGTCTTGAAACCTCTATCACAGAGGCCTTTCTCAACCGCCAACACCTTGTATCGATATTCTTTGACATAGAGAAGGCTTACGACACAACATGGAGGTATGGCGTTTTGCGAGACCTCCATACATATGGGTTACGTGGTCATCTACCCATGTTTATTATAAATTTTTTAATGGACAGGAGATTCCAAGTTCGTGTAGGTTCGGCACTTTCACATTCTTTTGTACAGGAACTTGGAGTCCCTCAAGGCTGTATATTGAGTGTCACACTTTTCAGTATAAAGATAAATGCCATCACTGAACAACTCCCTCTCACCGTTATGAACGGGCTATATGTTGACGACTTTCACATCTCATGTCAGTCATCAAACATGAGATATATTGAGCGGCAACTACAAACTGCCCTCAATCGTGTACAGAAGTGGACTCTTGCGAATAGCTTTAATTTCTCTCTTTCCAAAACTGTATGCATGCACTTTTGCCGTCGACGAGGTATTCACCCTGATCCTGAACTTCATATCGGTGAAATTTTGCTGCCAGTGGTCCCAGAGACAAAGTTCTTGGGGCTTATCTTTGATTGTAAACTGACCTTTATACCACACTTAAAGCAGCTTCAGGTCAAATGCACAAGAGCACTGAACATCCTCTGTGTTCTCTCTTCTACCAGTTGGTATACCGTGCTCTTATTTGATCGAAAGTCGACTATGGATCAGTGGTTTATGGCTCTGCCAGACCCTTGGCCTTAAAGATACTGGACCCTATTCATCACCAAGGACTTCGACTCTGCACTGGAGCTTTCCGTACCTCTCCAGTTCAAAGCATATACATTGAATCTCATGAACCTCCACTACACCTTCGCCGTTTGCAACTATCTTTACAATATACTTCAAAACTTCGTTCCTTACCAAAGCATCCCACCTGGGAATGTGTTTTCCTTCCTCGGGGGCAGTACTTTTTCAGAACAGATGATCTGTCATTGCTCCGTTTGGCCTTCGCATCCGGGCGCAATTGGATGAATTGGGTATGTCCTTGGATAACATTGCAGATTCCACAGGTCGACGCATCCCACCATGGCTTATTACAGCCCCCAAGTGTGACCTTTCTTTCAATCACCTAAAAAAGGCAGATACTCCAGACTGGAAGTACCGTCTTTTATTCAATGAATATCTTTCAAACAATCATTCAGTTCCTATTTATACAGATGGTTCCAAATCAGGTAATTCAGTGAACTCTGCTATGGTTTGCTATGGGTCAGTAGTTGCACACAGAATCCCCTCTACAGCTTCAGTGTTCACTGCTGAACTGTATGCCATATCTCTTGCCCTTGATCATATTGCAGCTGAGCAGTACTCCAACTGCACTATTTATACTGACTCGTTTAGTTCTATACTTGCCTTGGAATCACTTCACATTAGCTCACATCCTATTCTCACAGATATTCGAAACCGACTGGCCCATTTCTCATTAGCAGCTACTTCAATTCAGTTTTTATGGATACCAGGCCATGTTGGTATTCATGAGAACGAGCTTGCAGACATGGCAGCTAAATCTGTCTGCCTCAGCACCATCATCCCTATGCCTATTCCGTACATGGACTATGGTGTTGTCTTCAAAGCTCGGCTCCGTGCCAGTTGGCAGTCCACTTGGAGTGAACAACGCGACAATAAACATTTTTAAATCAAACCCAAAATTGGAGTTTGGCCATCTAGCTTCCGTAAAGTTCGGAGGGAAGAAGTTGTTCTCACTAGGCTACGCATTGGTCACAGTTTTTTAACTCATCATTTTCTTTTATCTGGAACTGATGCACCAATGTGTAGTTTATGTAACACTCAAATCACTATCAGCCATGTTTTACTTTCTTGCCATCGTTACAATTCTCAACGACGGCAATACTTTAACCATATTTTTTCCCAGCGTCAGTCTGTAACATTGGACAGAGTTATTGGTGATGGTGACTCTGTCCACCTTAATGACATTTTTAATTTTTTAATAGCCATTAATCTTTTTAATCTCATTTAAGTGTGGTATGTTTATTTATTGCACCTTTTTAATTGTGGCTCCTTTTTTAAAGTTTTATTCTCTCTCATTCAATGTGACATTAAACAATGGCCAGAACATTAAATAACTCAACACTAGGACTGGAAAGGCCAACTTCAGGTGACTAACGCTTCTGTTTGAACTGTCTGTTTGAACTACTCGTTAGTCTTCCTAGCGAGTTACTATTATACTTTCGCTGCATATCATTTCGCACTTTTACAACCCTTTTGTACTGGCCATATTGACTCATAACCCGGAACCAGGACGGAAAGACCAACTTCAGGTGGCTGACAGTGGTTTATATACTACCTGTTAGTCTTCCTGGTGGGTTATGATCGTTCCCATTCTGCTACAGGTTGTCCTTTACAACTTTGTTGACTGGATGTTGTCATTGATTTTTGCACCATTTCCTGTGTTAATTGCCATTTTGCTTTTATCTTCAATTACCTTTACACATTTTACTCCATTTACTTGACTTTTATCTTTTTACTGGACATTTGGCTACTCTTTATTATGATTTTGCTGAGTGTCTTTTAAAACTTTTATTCCATTACATTTTGATAATAGCTACTATGACACATAACCCGGAACCAGGACTGGAAAGGCCAACTTCAGGTGACTGACGGTGGTTCTTGAACTTATTCGTTAGTCTTCCTGGAGGGTTATGATCATTATTATTATGCTATGAGTAAATAGTTTATAACTTTGAAGATTAAATGTCACCATTGGTTTTTACACCATTTTCTGTTTTAATTGCTATTTTGTTATTACCTTCATTTTCTTTTACAAATTTTACTCCATTTACGTGACTTTTCTCTTTTTACTGAACATTTGGCTACTCATTGTTGTGATTTTACTGTGTGTCTTATAATACTTCTGTTATTTTACATTTTGATACTGGTTGCTATGACACATAACCCAGAACCAGGACTGGAAAGACCAACTTCAGGTGACTGACGGTGGGTCTTGTACCTGCCTGTTAGTCTTCCTGGCGGGTTATGATTATACCTTTTTGATAGAGTAAATACCTTACAACTTTTTACACTTTGCCTTCTATCTTAACCTTGTAGACTAGGTGTCAACATTGGTTTTATACTTTTTTTGTTTTACCTTCATTTCCATTTATGTCTTACTACATTTACTACATTTTTACCAGTTGTTTGGCGCAGATTGCCTCGTTGCTTTGTGCCATAAAACACTAAATCAATCAATCAAAAAAACCACTTATTTTCATGCATCTGGTCAGTCCTTTACTGCTATTGATCTCTCAGTTAGCTTTCCTTCATTATTTTCCCATTTTTCATGGAGGGTTGACACTAATCCACTAAGCTGTGATCATTTTCCTATACTTTTGAGAGAGACTGGCCATGGTTGATGCTACCTACCCGTGTGCCCTGGTGGAAGCTGGATCAGGCAGACTGTTTCACTTTCACTGATTTTGCAAAGCTTGATCCTACCATCATTAATCAGCCATCAATAGACGACTGTGTAGCAGTGGTAACTGACTGTATTATACAAGCAGCTGCTAAGTGATATCCTCGACCGTGGTGGAATCCTGCTTGCTATTTGCCACGGAAGGCTCAAAAATGGGCCTGGGATACATTCCATAGATATCCCACACGAAATGTAAGTGGGCACTACAATTCTGTCTCCCTCTCCATCTTAATGTCTGGAGTATTATTGATACTCTATGTGAAAGCTTTTGCTGGGTATCTAGCACTTCTACTTGTTCCTCCACCTTCTTGGCCATCAAGACTTGGGCAGAGAGTTCACCTCTTTCCTTTCGAACTGACTGTCTTTTTTACTATAATTGTCCTTTTACACTGGTGGAACTGAAAATGGCCCTTCATCGGTCAGGCAGCACATCTGTTTGACCTGATGATGTACACTATGGCATGCTATGCTATCTCTCTCCTGCTTCTCTTGTTATTTTTCTAATTGTTTTTAACCGAATCTGGCAGGAGAATATTTTTTCTGATGCCTGGTGCCAAGCTATTATCTTACCTTTCTCTAAACATGGGAAAGATCCCAAGATTCCTTCACACTACTGTCTGATTGCTTTGACGAGCTGTATCTGTAAGACCTTAGAGAGGATGGCTAATGCTCATCTTGTTTAGTTCCTCGATTCAAACCACCTCCTCTTGGCCATCCAATATGGGTTAGAACATTCCAATGTTCTAACAACAGCATTCCACCACGGACCACGTAATTTGACTTGAAACAACAATCGGAGAAGCCTTTTTCAAACACTATCTTGTTTCAGTGTTCTTTGACATTGACCCCCCAGTGGCTCAGTGGTATGTCTGCGGACTTGCACGCTAAAATCCGGGTTTCGATACCCGTGGTAGGCAGAGCACAGATAGCCCATTGTGTAGCTTTGTGCTTAATTAAAAAAAAACAAATCTTTGACATTGAGAAGGCTTATGACACAACATGGAGGTATGGCATTTTGTAAGACCTCCATATATATGGGTTTTGTGACCATTTACCCATGTTTATTAAAAAAAATTTTTAATGGACAGGAGATTCCAAGTTCGTGTGGGTTCTACACTTTCCCATTTTCTTGTACAGGAACTTGGGGTCCCTTAGGACTGTGTTTTGAGTGTTGATGACTTTTACATCTTGTATCAGTCGTCGAACATGAGATATATTGAGCGGCAACTACGAACTGCTCTCAATCGTGTACTGAAGTGGATACAGTAAATGGCTTTAATATTTCTCTCTCTAAAATGGTTTGCATACACTTTTGCCACCAATGGGGTATCCACCCTGATCCTGAACTCCATATCAGTGAAGTCTTGCTTCCAGTGGTCCCTGACACGAGTTCTTGGGGCATAGCTTTGACTGTAAGCTGACCTTTATACCACAGGTCAAATGCACAAGAGCTCTGAACATCCTTCATGTCTTTTCTACTGCCATTTGGGGAGCAGACTGATGTTCTATGTTAAAGATATATTGTGCTTTTATTCATTCAAAACTCGACTATGAATCAATGGTTTATGGCTCTGCCAGACCCTTGGCCTTAAAGATGCTGGACCCCATTTATCATCAAGGACTTTGATTCTGCACCTCCCTAGTTCAGAGCTTATACATGGAATCTCATGAACCTTTGCCATTTGCAACTGTCTTTACTGTATTCTTCGAAACTTTGCTCCTTACCAAAGCCTCCCACTCGGGGATGTTTCTTTCCTCAGTCAGCCTTTTTCAAAACAGACAATCTGCCATTGTTCATTATGGCCTTCATATCCAGGTGCAATTGGATGAATTGGGTCTGTCCTTGAAAAACATTGCAGAATCCACTGGTCAGTCCATTCCCCCATGGCTTATTACAGCCCCCAAATGTGACCTTTCTTTAAGCCATCTGAAAAAGGCAGATACTCCCGATTGGAAGTACCATCTTTTATTTACTGAACATCTTTCGAACAACTTTTCTATTCCAATTTATACAGATGGTTCAAAATCAGGTGCCTTTGTGGGCTATGCCATGGTTTGTTGTGGTTCAGTGGTTGTGAGCAGAATCCCTTCTACAGCTTCTGTGTTCACTGCTGAACTGTACGCCATATCACACTGAAACTAAGCAGTACTCTGACTGCACTATTTATACTGACTCCCTTAGTTCTCTGCTGGTCTTGGAATCACTTCACGTTGGCTCACACCCTGTTCTTGCTTATATTTAAAACCAACTGGCCCATTTCTCATTAACATCTACTTCTATTTAGTTTTTCTGGATACCAGGCCATGTTAGTATTCACGAGAATGCACTTGCAGACATGGCAGCCAAATCTATCTGCTCTGGCATTATCACCACTGTGCCTATTCCGTATGTGGACTATGGTCCTGTATTCAAGACTCAGCTCCATGCCAGCTAGCAGTCCACTTGGTGTGAGCAACATGATATCAAGCTTTTTCAAATAAAACCCTATATTGGGCTTTGGCCGTCTAGCTTCTGTTAGGTTCGGAAGGAGGAAGTTGTTCTAACTAAACTACGCATTGGTCACAGTTTTTTAACTCATTGTTTTCTTTTATCTGGAACTGATGCACCAGTGTGTAGTTTGTGTAACATTCAAATCACTGTAAGCCACATTTTACATTCCAGCCATTGTTACGACTCTCAATGATGGCACTATTTTAAACATGTTCTGTCCCAGGGTTTGTCTGTAACATTGGACAGTGTTATTGGTGATGGTGACACTGTCCACCTTGATAAAGTTTTCAGTTTTTTAATGGCCATTAATCTTTTTTAATCTCATTTAAGTGTTGGATATTTATTCATTACATCTTTTTAATTGTGGTTCCCTTTTCAGAGTCTCTATCTCTCTAGTTCAGTTTGACATTGTAAAATGGCCAGAACATTAAATAACTCACTCGACACCAGGACTGGAAAGGCCAACTTCAGGTGACTAACGCTGCTGTTTGAACTATCCGTTAGTCGTCCTAGCAAGTTGTTATTACACTTTTCCTACATATCTTTTAACACTTTTCTTACTTTATCTTTTGGTACTGGCCATAATGACACATAAACCAGAACCAGGACTGGAAAGACCAACTTCAGGTGACTGACGGTGGGTCTTGAACTTATCTGTTAGTCTTCCTGGTGGGTTATGATCATTACCATTTTGCTAGAGTAAATACTTTACAATTTTGAAGATTGGATGTCACCATTGGTTTTTACACCATTTTCTGTTTTAATTGCTGTTTTGTTTTTACCTTCATTTACTTTTACAAATTTTACTCCATTTACTTGACTTTTATCTTTTTACTGGACATTTGGCTACTCATTAAATAAGTCACTCGACACCAGGACTGGAAAGGCCAACTTCAGGTGACTAACGCTGCTGTTTGAACTATCCGTTAGTCGTCCTAGCGAGTTGTTATTACACTTTTGCTACATATCTTTTAACACCTTTCTTATTTTACCTTTTGATAATGGCTGTTATGACCACATAACCCGGCGGAACCAGGACTGGAAAGGTCAACCTCATGTGACTGACGGTGGTTCTTGTACTTACCTGTTAGTCATCCTGGTGGGTTATGATCATTACCATTTTGCTAGAGAAAGTCCTTTACAACTTCTCCTACTCTGCTTTCTCTCTTAACTTTGTAGACTATGTGTCAACATTGATTTTATGCTTTTTCTGTTTTTCAATGATGTTTTGTTTTACCTACATTACCTTTTATGCATTTTACTACATTTAATTTATTTTTACCTTTTTACCGCATGTTAAGCTCAGATAACCTAGCTACTTTGTGTCATAAAACACTAAATCATTAATCAGTCAATGTTGTCATTTGCCTTGGTTGATCAGAGTTGAGTCTAATTACCATTTATTTTAGTGTATTTTCTTTTTCAACTTCTGTATAAGCTTGTAAGGCTTTGAGTTGTTTAATTTATCATTTAGCTTCAATTCAGGCTTATTCTGTCTCTACTTCAGTATGAGCTTGTTCAAGCTTTTATTGTATTTTTCTGATTGGCCAGTGAGGATAGTAGTGTATTTACCTAATGCTTCCTCAGACAACAAATTATCATTGACTATGATTTTGATAATATGCTTTTTAGTTCATTTTTTTATTTATTTCTTAACCTCTAACTCTAAAACTTTGACAATTTTGAGCAATTTACTTTTATTATATTTTGTTAGTTGTTTAAGAAAGGATGTTTCAAGTTAATGTTGGTAATCAGACATGATCAAATCTTATTAGCACTGATAAATATAAATGTATTTATAATTTTAATTTTTAATTTGGAAAAATATTTGACTCTGTTTCAGGTCCTGGACAAGCTCTTAATTTATTATATTATGTAATAAAATTTGAAATAACCTGAAACTGAGTAAAATTGTAGATTTGTTTAAGAGTTAATTAAATGCCAAATGTATCAAATTTGTGATATTTCCTTCCTTCCTTCCTTATCCATATACCTCTGTTCCTCATCCAGCTTATTTGCCTAACTGGGATCTTACTGTAGTTTTACATGCTTTTATCTAAGACATTTTTGAAGCTTTGGCATCTTGTTCAAAGTACTGCCTTTCTCTGAAAATCATGTTTCCTTCTCCTGACCTCAGTCATTGTAATTCAGACATTGGTACCACCAATTTTTCTCCTTCCACTTCCATCATACTCTCTTTATCTTCAGTCTTCAGACTGTCATTCATTCTTAACTCTTCTGTCTTTATGATCATTTCAACACAGATGGACTACTGTGCTCAATCCAAATAGTTTAAGGTATTTACCCTGTACTTCTACTTTCTGATACAGTACCTCCACAAACTTATCTTGTTTAGTGCTGTCCTCTGTGTGCAGACATTTGCTTTATGCATACCAGAAGCCCTCTGTACTCCCTCCCTTCCATTAGAATTGAATTATTACAACATGTCTGTTCTGTAAATTATCATGCATTACTTCACCACCAACAGGAGTGCAACATATTTATGGAATGCATGTATCCTGTATTCTTTCATGGAACTCATCCCTTCTCATTTGGCAGCACTTGTACTTCAGTGTATTCTTTTGTTTGTTTCAAGTTCACATTCATCTTTGATGTACTCACAAATTGATGTTCAGTTATATTGCTTTGAAGTTTCTTTATTTTAATTTAAAATCAATTTATTGGAGTTTAATTTTTATTTATACTTTCAGTTTTTGGTTGACTATTCTTACTTATGAATTCAGAAGTTCATATTACCACTTTTGTGGTCACACGTGAGACTAATATTCTGTCATAAGCCCCTGTTCCCATATATTGGCTGTCTGACAACTTCTGTTCAAGTACTCACTTGGTTATACATCAATTTTAACGGTTCCTGCAATACGACTCTGGCCTCTGCCTTTTCCTATACAGGCACAGAGAATACTCTTGATGAGATGAGATCCAGTTTCCCACGGGTGTTCCCCTGCCTTTAGATGTCACACCCAGTGGACTTCCTTTAGATACTTTCTAAATAGGGCTAATTTAAGTAAATGATGCACCAGTCCCTCCATAGTCTTGCTACAGGTTTCTAACTAAACTGTGCGCAGAGATGAAATATCTTCTTACCTGAAAGTATATTTCCAATGGATACTCATACACACACACACACTCCCAACCCTGTCCTCCCCACTTTTTTACTTGCTTCATCAGTAAATGAGGATTCACAAGTGTAAGGAGAGTTACTGTTCATGAATTATGCTGCACTTCTATTGGTAGAGGTCTTTTGTTGCATCATCATATCAACGTACAGTAGTGCATATTTACATGAAATTGGGTGAGAGTATTCACATAGTTGGTAAAATACAAATATCTTTCACTAAATACATGAGAAAAACAGCTAAATTGTGTGAAAGAGTGAATGTGTATTGAAATATGTTTTCAGATAAGGTAAATGTTAACTTTAAATGTATATATCTTGATTAACCCTTTTACAATCTTGTAACAACCAAATACCATAACAGTATAAAAGTACTTAATGTATCATCACAAAAGTTGGAAAACTTTCAATAAACATTTCAGATTTTTATTAAACAAAAATTCAGATTTTTAAATATTTTTGCTAAACATTTGTCTGTAAATATATAGAGTGAGAGTACTGACTACTTCAAGTGCTAATTTATGTTTACTTTAAGATTAATAATACTTTTTATCATCTAAAAATTTTCTGTTGTTTAACTCCTAAAACCTAAATAAATATGAAGTAATTGTTTTCAGAAAGACTTTTATGTTTTGTTATTTTCTTTACCATAACAATATATGGGATCAATTGGTTTGATCAACCTTGTAACCACTATAAACATTAGGAAATAAATCAAAATTACCAAATTTTCTTTCTAGAATGATTGTGTTTTGTAACAAGAAATCACAATTATTTATTTAAAGTAGCTTAAAGCTTGTAAAATACATGTATATTTTTTCTTGACATTTGAAGCATGTCTGAATAATTTATCGTGCCATATAAGTTGAAAATAACTCAATGAACACTCAGCTCAAATTACTGTATTGAATGACACAAACTGCTTGCAACCATACCTCATAATTTTTTTTTCCATTATCTTAAGATTGAAGTTTTACATTTTAGTTACTTATTATAATAGTAAATAACAATATGTGTAAGAAAATAATAAAGTACTTGGGCCTATTTTATCTTTATTGTCAATGAAGCTCAAACCAATTTTTTATACTGATGATACTACTACTTTAATTAATGTTTTGTCTGATTAAAAACATACCTAAGAACATAGAATAAAAATACAAAACACCCAGTGTCCTCTAACTTTTATAATTTTACTGGATTTCTAATTAGGCAATAAGAGCTTCTAACCACTCAAAGAAGCTTTTCAATTAATTTCTGTGAGAAAAAAAATTAAATACTCTGAATAGTAAACAATATAGCATGTCATATGATAGATTAAAACTTTGGCTTTTTATTTCTAATAAATAATGTCGTATTATACACCAAAGATCACAGTTGGTGATTTGTGAAAAAGAAGATGCAACAGGTGAAGTGTGATTTCATAGTTTATGGTTCTTTAACCAAATAATTTGAATGAGACTTTTTATGAGCTAGCATTTTACTGAATATTTGTTTGAGGTATAAATATATTTTTCAAAATGTAATTTTTGGATGCATCTGCAGGATGGAATATTTTGATATCTGTGCATAACTTTTATTATTCTTTCCTGTTTATTATGAATTTTAATTGTCTTTTTTTTTTTTTGAGAGCATGTGCTATTTGTGTTTTTATATTTGACTGTTATTATTATTTATCAAATAATATATATCCTGTTTGAATATATTTCTTGATGTAAAATATTATTAATTACTAACTATTGTATTGTTAGGTACCTTGGTTGTTCGAACTTTGATGTTCCCTTTGATGATTAAAGCCCAGAAGAATGCTGCCAAGTTGAATAATAATCTTCCCCAAATGCAGATTCTGCAGTTGAAGCTTACTGAGGCTAGGAAAAGTGGTAATTCTATGGAAGGTAAGAGTAGATTGGAGTAACTGTATCAGATTGGGAATTTTTGAAGTACTTTATTTAGCCTGGTATTGTCAATGTAAAAAAAATATTTCTAAAAAAGTGTTTACTTTGTGTGAGAATGAGTTTTTTATTATACAAGAGTATTAGAAGGTGTAGCCACAAGGTACTGATTTAGGTTGTTTTTGTTTTGCTGCACAATTCATCTATGAATGAAATTTAAACGTGAATATTCATTTGACGTATTAAGAAATAAATGCTTGTAAGCTTTAATGTATTGATTTTATTACACAACTAATTTACTGTTTATTATCATCCTATTTATTGCTGGGTATAAATTCATAAAGATTTTTTTTCAGTTTATAAAAATAAAAATCCATTGTTTTATCAGTAATGAAAAAAAAAATTACATGCTATTGGTATATCCTCAAAATCCTTTTCATTTGTATGTGAAACATTGTGATAGATTTTTAATTTATCAGTGTACCTAGTCAACATAGTAAAAATGACCTTTAAAACATTCACATTGTGATAGACAAACATATAGGTTCAAAACTTCATAGAAATGAACAAAAACCCTATAACCTGAGTGATTCTGAAAGGTGGACCTTTCTTCTTTCGAGGCAAACTGGGTATGGTTTTCCATATGTTGATTATAATTTTGAAACTATTATATGCATCTGTACAGAGTATGGCATACTTGTAGAGAAGTGTGCAAGACTTGTGTACTCAAAAAATAAAATGTGTTAAATGAGTATTTGTACTCGTGATATATCTATGAAATGATAATGTCAGTCTGACTTGGACTCTGTAAAATTCGAGTGCATTATGGTGTTTATGTAAAGAATAAAATTAGTTTTGTCCATTGTACAGTTCACATATTATATTTGTGCAACTTCTAGAACCTCCAGAATGCATATCTGCCTTTTTTTTTTTTTTTTCAGTATCCTATTATATTGTATCTGGAATTTACCTTACACTAGTTACTAAATCAACAATTTAGGGTAAAAATGAAGGTTGATAACCTTGACATTACGTATATAATATCATACTTTGTTAAAGGTCATAGCATGTATACTTTGGCTCTTGTTCATGAATATATGTATCAGGTCATCCCTTAAGTAATGTCCAATTTTAGGTTCAGAAAAAGAAAAAGGATTTCAAATGCTTTTAATGTTAATTAATCAATAATATATGTTCCATTATTATTAATTACTTCCTGCCAACCATTCAGAAGCTTCTAAATGCCATTTCTATAAAATTCTTGGAGTTTGCAGGGAAAGAATGTAGAGAGGGTAGTTTTGACATCTTCCTGTCTTTCAAGTTCTTTTTCATGAAGATAGTTCTGCAAGCTTCAGAATAGATGGTAATTGGATGAAATAACGTCTAGAGAATAAGGAGGATGTAAAAGTTTTCTCCAGTCTAGCTCTTCAATCTTTGCAGATGTGATCCTTTTTGTATGGGGCCATGTATTATCCTGGTGTAATAAAACACTTTTATGATTGATCAAAGCAGGCCTTTTTTTTTTTCATTGTAACATTCAAGCAATCTAAGTGTTGGCAGTAGAAGTCTGATGTTATTCTTAAGTTGTGTGGCAGCAACTCAAAGTGGATCATGCTAACAATATCTCACCAAACTTTTAACAAGACTTTTCTTAGGTGGAGGTCTATTTTGGGCCATGCTTTAGCCAGTTTACCTGCACTGCACCATTGTATACAGTGCTTTTCATTTTTGTAAAATATCCATTTTTCATCTTCAGTCACTAACCTGTCCAAAAAAATTGAGTTATGTTTACGAGAGTGCAGACAAGTGCAAATGTCCACTCTTGCTCTAAGATTGGCTTCTGTCAAATAATGGGGGACTCATTTACTAAGTTTTGACACCTTTCCAAGCTATTGCAGATGACAGTGAACTGTTGAATGGGTTGAATTAAGCTTCTCTGCTAGTTCTTTAACTGTTACAGCACAATCTTCATCAAGTGCAGCTAGCAGCAAGTCATCATTGAACTCAACAGTACGACCTAAACGTGGTGCATCACTTAAGCTGTAGTCATCTGATCTGAACTTCTTAAACCACCTTTGACATTTTATTTCATCCAGAGACTCCACGCCATAAACACCTTGAATGTTGCATGTAGTTTCTGCTGCATTATTGCCTTTTTTTAAAACTGAAAGCATTATATGCTTAATGTGCTCCTCAGACACATCTGTCTTCATAAGGACTTGTTTGATTAATGATCTGAAAAAGTGGAGTTGAGTTAGTTTCTTTTATTTGTCTGAACATTTTTACACATGTCCTACTACATATTTTAGTCATTTGTCTACAAAGACAAAAATGATGATGCACTTTCTGTATTAAATTTTTGGACATTACTTATGGAATGATCTGATATTTGGTTAGCTTTGACTTCTTTGTATTTGATTTTTAAACTAGCTTATCAAAAATAAAAAATATTTTGTACCTACTGGTAAACAAAAAATAAAAGAAATATGTATGGGTGTGTGTGTGTCTATATATAGTGAAATAATTAAATACAAAGTCATAATAAAGCATATATACATATTCTTATAATGATACTGGACAAGCCAGTGTGCATGTTTTTGTTTTCTTGTGTCTTTCCTTTGTTGTCCGTGTTTATTTTTTCTGTGCTTCCAGTCTTGCAAATTGAATAATATGATGGTTTAAGTTTTATTTGAGAATACTGCAAGTATTGTAGTACAGGTTATAAAGCTCTTTAATGTTATTATGGAATTAAACTGTTATTGATAATTTTGTTTTATGTTTATTTTTATTCGTAGTATTCCACTTTTTCTCTATATGATTTTAATTTTTCTTCATATTATTCAAAAAGATGTTTTAATGTATTAATAAATTAATGGAAGTCAAAAGTAACAAACTCAAGTACATTTTTATTAGTATTAGACATATTTGTAAATAGTTATTTGAAATGAGCTTTGGTTTTTAGTGATTTGTGAAGTAAACATATAGATGTTTTTATTGGATCTTGGTTGAAGAGCATTACTAGTATGTGACTTTAAAGCTTTTATAAACTTTTTTTTCCCTTTGTGAATATCACAAGTTAAAAGAAGAAGGTTATCTTGATTATGAGAAATAAGTTGAATGCATGTGAGTAATGTAATATTATTACAGCAGTTAGTAAGCATGTAAATAATAGTTGGGTTGAGAGGTCAAATGCAAGAAGGATTAAGGTGCTTAGTGGTATTGTGTATCTACTGTTTGATCATTAAGGATGTGATGAGGCAAATTAGTTATTCTGTTAGTAGAAATATGTGTGTATTACAAGAGTGTAGTTTTAGGAGATTTGACTGTAAATCCATCCAATGATGAAAAATTTTAAGATATAAGGAATTGTAAAGTCATTTATCTTTTAAAAACATTTAATAAAAAAAGGATGCTAGTAGGGATATCTTGTTCATAGCTATGAAGAGAATATGGCTAAAAATTGTATGTAAGAGCATTTGAAGACTCGTAATGTCATAGAGCTATTAAGTGTTGTGTCTCCAGACATTCTGTGGTTGAAAAGTCAATTTATCATTAAGGCAAAAGTTAGAAAGTAACAGTAGTTTACTGATATTTCAAAGTTTAAAATAACCAAACTACCTTAGTCATTTTTAAGGGTTAAAAGACAACCTGAATTGTTTTATTTTCCTGTTTATTCTTATGATGAATTTTTCATTCAATTAACTTTTAATTATCACATCTACTTTATTTAAATTAGAAACGTTTAATGAAACTTTTCTACTGTGTTTCTTAGCTGCCAGATATGCAAATGAGTTGATGGTTTTCATGAAAGAAAAAGATGTAAATCCTCTTAAGGGGTTGTTAGTCCCATTAGTGCAGGTAGGAAATTTTTCTACTTGTAATTAATTGTATTTAATAAAAATAAAATCTTGAAAGAAGATTGGTTTATGAGTAAAGAAGGTAGAATACATATTGTTGCAAGGTGAGTCTAGCTGTAAGTTTTAATTTCACACAGTATTATTACTATCAGTTTCTTGTAGTTCATGAGGAGAATAGAATCTCTGTGACTGTAATTATATGCAATCTGTGCATTTTGAATATGTTTGTCTTGTAGTAAATGATGAATAACAAAAACAAACTTTTTATGTGTTATAACTTTAGAAGCAAACTTTGCTTTGTCAGCTTATGAATAAAAATAGAAGGTTGTATCTAAAAAAAATGTATAAATGGAATGTGGACTGTATCAGTCTTCTCTCAGTTGTAAATAATTGTCACTTAGGCTTAATTCTTTAAATACATAAATGTGTATAATAAAAGTTAAATTCATTCTACTGCAATATGTTTCATGTGCAAAAAAAGGGACAGTTGTATCCATTTGTTAATATGTTGGATAATGTATCTATTATTTGTTCCATGTTGCCACCAACAAAAAAAAAAAAAATAATGACCTGCATTCTGTAACTGCTGTAGGCATTGTCAGTATTTGCAACTGAGTTGCTAAAGTTGTCAGGGTGTGTAAGTTGTAAAGCTGTTGTTATGGTCAAGGGAATGATTACTCAGTATGTAAATTTGTATATGATCTTTTCCAGTGATAAAAAGCTAAGTATTTATTTCTGGGTAATAATACTTTGTAGGAATTTTTTAGTTGTTGTTGTAATTTTTAGTATTAAAGTTGTGTGAAATTAAAATTTATTTGAAAGGAATCAGAAAATTTAAAATAATTGAAAGTTGAGTGGTTTATTAATACCGTATATACTCGTTTTACTGCCCGATCTTGATTAAAGGCCCGTTTGAATAGCCGCCCGTGTGAACAGAACATAAAAATAAATAAGGGCCCGTGCTTGAATACCCGCCCGGGCCCTAATCATAACTTTTAGGAAACTTTGTTTTTCAGTATGAAGATGTCAATTTATGATAATGAATCACACACGATATTAAAGCATATCTTCTTAGCTTTCATTTGACACATCATTTGACTACGAAGCGCTCGTGCCACAATGCTATCGAATTTTATGCGCTGGTCGATAACACTCACGCCTTAGGCGTCCAATTGCATAGCAGATAGCATTGTTCATAGCCAATGACAGCAGACTTTCCCACCAAAAGCAAAGAACTGATATTTGTCTACTGATCATTCATATTTATTAATAATTCGTCATGGAAAAATTTGCGATCAAAGGCCATATACTTCCCAATTGAAAAAGATTAATGTCGTGAAATATTTGTCTTCAACGATAATTTTTGTGCATACCTAATTTTACTTTGAAAATAACAAGCACCCGTGCTTGAATAAGAGCCCGTTTGAATAAGGGCCTGGTATTGAGTTTGGTTGAAAAAATAAGGGCCCGGGCTATAAAACAAGTAAATACGGTAGTTTTTACTTTTATAAAGTTTTAATTTGAAACATGCATTTAATATTTTTGCATTTATATAGTTCTAACTAAAAGACATTTGACATTTGTTTTTAAATTCACTTTATGTACTTAATCTGTACTGTATGTTTAAGGAATTAATAACAGTTAAGTTTCTACTGTTTTAAGGTTTCACAATAAACAGTAGCGATAATGTATTCTCAGGATTTAAAGTTTTCATTGCACTGTAATCAAAGAATTTTACTGCTGAACTGAATCTGATTAGCTTGAAAACCTTTAGCTGAATAGCAATATGTGGTTAATAGGCAAGGGACAGTACATGAGACCATGCTGTCTAACATTCACAATACCGTAAAGCAGATGTTCCCAAACTTTCTCAGTACAAGGCTCCTACGAACATTCTGTAAGTTGACTGATGCCCCTATCCACTGAATGTGTGGATACAGAATATCTTGAAGGTACTGTGTGTATTTTTCACAGCTCTGCTGAAATGTTGCAGTGTTCCCCAGTTTGAGAATCCTTGCCATAAGTTGTTAAGAAACTTTATATTACAGTTGTGCAAGCTGTTGATACAAAACACATATATATTGAAAGACTACAATTTAAGTAAAAGGTATAAAAAAGCAAGACATGTGAAACATATTCTATTAGAATAAAATTAATAATATGATGCATCATTGTGGAATAGGAGTTGCAGTCTCAAAACTTTTCCTGAATTGTGGAATTTATATATTTTCATAGTTCAGTTGCCGGAATCCTGTCCAAATTTTTCTTTGAATTACTTTCTCTTTGATCTTAATAAAACATAATTAAACTATCAGCATTTTTATTTAAGTTAAATGGTTAAAAATGATGCTAACACAGTAAAACTGTTGTATTACGTTCAAAATTTTTGAATTACAATCCCTTTATATGTGTGTTTGACTTCATTACCATAATTCTACAAAAATGTTCATTCAATGTAAGTAATGAAACTTGAGTACAGACATCTATGTATCTCTTGACAGCTGGTATGAGTATTAAAATAAAGTTGAGAAAAACATTTCAACCTATGTAGGTCTTCTTCAGGTTAACAAAAAGAAGTAAGATCATAAAGTGCAGGCATCTGTTTATTAGCCTTTAATGAAATTTAAGGAAATTGCAATAGATAAAATTCTATTTAAATCCAGGCAGATCATTAAAGAATTACAGAGAATGAAAATGAATTATTCAGAAATAGGATGTCACATTGAAAAGTATGTTCGCAATTATGTCACAATGACAACAGTAATTTTAATCATTTCATATAAACCTGTTAGTTTGCAAATGTTTATTAACTATGTTTTTGCAGCTTGTTTTTCTGTGAGTACTTGATTAGCAATATAATAAAACATTTGATTGTGATAACTTTATGTTTACAGATATTAGATTTAATATTTTGCTTATTATTTATTTACTTGTGTTTCTGAATTTCTCAAACTGTAGTTAATGAATAAAACTAACTGTATTTGACTTATTTATGAAGTTTAGTTCTGAGGACCTCTACTTTACCCATAAAAAATTAATCCACTCTTGTATATTGTAATGGTTCTCTAGGTCTTTTTCCTTTAAACTCACCTTATGGGGCAACAGTAAGTCTACAGACTTACAAATGCCAAAGTTCAGGTGCAATTCCTTTAAGAAATAAAATCTTCTCATTTCTCTGATTTATTTACCACCCTGTCTATAGTACATAATTATTGTAAATTACTCATTATAATAGAGATATTAAAGCAATATCTAGTTTTTATAACCTTCAATCTTATTTATTTATGCAGTTATAAACTACAAAATGAGAATCATTTGCCATGCCAACCTGTCATATTCTTTCTTTTATAAATCACCATCAATTTTTTTTTGATGTTTTGTATTATTTAGAAGAAATAGGAAAGCAAAGTTTTAATCTGTTGAATAATATATAATGCTACATAATTTTTAGTACAAAGTGTTGTCAATTTTGTCTTCATTTTAAAAGTTTATGTTGTGGTGTTCAGGTCAAGCAGAAAGGTATATTATTTTAAGCTTCTCTCTTGTTTTAGTGAGAAATCCAGTTAAACTATAATAATTATAAAGCATTGTTTGTTTTGTGCATATTATTGTTATAAAAGTAAGTAAAATGTTAAAATGCATGCAGGACTTTAGTGAACTATACACTGTATGCACCACACTCTCATTCAAACCAACATTCAATGGGTTAGTAAAATATTTCACTAAACATTTTTTCTCTGAATTTATGTAGCTTTTAATAAGTCAATCTGATTGTGATACGATTTTCATGATAAGAGTAATAATTTCATATTTCATTTGTTTAACCTATAAAGCCTCCTAAATGAACATCAGATGTGCTTTTTGGTAAAACTTTATTTTTTATCTCGTATATTCTGAACCCTAATGCTAAATATAGCAAAATCGTTTTTGTACAAAATGAAAAAATAAGGAATAAAATCAATAATACTTTTTTTTGTTCAGTGACTTTAGATTATAACAGGTAATTACAATTATTTATTGAAAAAAGGCTCAGCTTTGTAACATTTTTACATATGTTTGCTTTTAATGTTATTTACAATATCCTTTAGACCTTATTTAAGTTAGTGGCAGTAATTAACCACAGCAGATGATCTTATTGTAAACAACTGATGGAATTAATCGTGTAATGTTGTTAGCTTGAGCTAGGTTCATTAAATTTAATTTTTTTTATGTACATTGTGCTATTTAACAATACAAGTTTCTAATTTTTACATCTTAATTATGGTTAATAACTAATATGCATACAAAACAAGAAACTTTGGACTTCTATTAAAGTTGAAGCTATTTCAGCAATTTGTTCTTGAGAGCATACTTCCTTAGCATAGGTTTTCTTGTGGTATTTTGAATGCAAAACATATATTGTTTGCTAGAATAGAATTTTCCAAAGCTACTGTAATTTAACTAGCTTTCTAACTAGGCTATGAACATAAAAACAATTCCTTTAGCTACTTGTAGCTGAATGGTATGATTACAAATAATGGAATTGAGGCTAAATACTTATTTATGGTGCAAAAAATGAAATAATAGTACAAGAAACCTTTTAAAGAAAAAATTGTTATCTCTGTAGGTTCTAAATAATGTAACAGCAATGTCTATGAGAATTATTGACATTTTGTGAAAGACAAAAGGATGTGGGAGGGGAATGTCATATGAGTTTGATGTATGTATATATTTTAGTAAAGCAAGGGAGATTGATTATTCTAAATTTATATTCTGGCTTACCAATACCTCTAGTATGTGCTTCTTATTAATTTAATACTCAAAAATATAAATAAGAGTAGAAAGATAATGGGTAATTCAGAGAATGGAGGCATCATATGACACAGAGAAGTGAACATTGGAAAATGAATTTAAATATTTCCTTTTGAAAGTAAGACATTAAAACTTAAATAATATGAATATTTGAATTGTAAATTTTGTTTTGATACCAAGCTAGTCACTTAAGAGTAAGAAGAGTTTGAAGGTTTAATGTATTCATAAAAGTATTTTTTTACAGAATATATAGAGGGCCATTTTTACTGTGCTAATAATAGTTTTATGATTTTGTGTAACATTATACAGTTAGTTGATTAGTTCTTACATTAATATTTTGATAGGTGTTGGTTTTTTCCTACTTCAATAACACCAGGTAGAAAACAACTGAATTTTACTGCATTTTCTGTTTTGCTGTACTCTGAATAATAATAAAGAAGACTAGAGTATGAAAGATGTGCAGTGTTTTTACAGTATAATAGTACTGTAACTGGTACATGTAAATTTTGTAATTTGTAACTATAACTGTGAGAGGAGTCTTAAAAATGTTATTAAAATACATTATATTATGAAAAAATAGTACTTTTTTGGCTGAGTTCTGCCAGACTAATTATTGTCCAATAACTTAAGTTTTTTTTTATTATTTTTCCTTTTATTTTTTTCAGGCACCAGTATTTATTTCATTTTTTATGGCTCTAAGAGGAATGGCCAGTCTTCCTTTAGAAAGCATGAAAACTGGAGGAACTATGTGGTTTACAGATCTGACCATCCCTGACCCATTTTATGGGTTACCACTTATAACCTGTGCAACTCTTTTCATTATAATTGAGGTAGAATTACGTGTATTACATTTTTCTGAAGCTACTACAGTTTGTTGTATGAATGTTACATAATAAATGCTGGGAAAGGTGTTTCTGCAACTTATATAGATTTTGAGGAAAGTGGTAGTGTAATAACAGATTGTTACCAGATAATAGTTGATGAAAATTAAAAGTCCACTCAACAACAACACAAAGCATTTCACTCGTACACACAAAATGAACAAGTATGATTACAATATTGATAATACAGTCATATCTCACCTAAAAATCTCATAGATTTTTGAGTCAGAAGCATGTTCAGGTCACTTTACTCTAAAAGGTTCTGCTGGACTGTTGTCTTCCTATGAACTTAAATTGCTTTTGTAGTTGATTTATCCAAACAAATGAATACAACATATTTGTGCATAAGGTATACTGTTTTAAAAAAGCTCAGATTAATCCCAAAATATTACTCTGTAATTCATCCTTATTCTGGTAGATTTAGTGAAAGAACAACCAAACAGCATGGCCTGATGGTTAGGACATTCACTTTGCAATCTTCAGTGTCACATATTTGAATCCCATTACCAAACATGCTTGCCCTTTCAACTATGGAAGCATTTTAATATGACAGTTAATCCATCTATTCAGCAGTAAAGACTAGCCCAAGAACTGACTGAGTAGTGTTGACTAGTTATCTCCCTTCTGATTAGGGACAGCTAACACAGATATACCTCAAGTAGCTTTGCAAGAAATTAAACAAAATAAAGTAAAGAAATAATAATAATTTTAAAACTAGTTTATGTTTTGTCTTAATGTGAAAATCACTATTAAAATATTTGATATTGTGTTGAAATCTTTTATCTGAAGGTTGCAGTCATGTAAGTTACACCATTAAATTGAAGTTGTATAAGTCAATTCATATAAAATAATTATTTATTTTTGGTTTTTTAATTATTATAAGCATGTATTTACCTTATTTAGGAATTTCTTTGAAATTTCAGAATTTCAACCAAAGAACACTATGTTTGACTGAAAGAAAATCACTGTTTCTAAGTTTTGATTGATTCACAACTGTTACACTGTGATTATTGCCTTTGTGCATGATTGATGGGCTTTTAAGATTGAGACGTGTATTTTAATTTTTAATAGACGTGAAGTGAAAGAAGGGAGGGTGATATAATTGCCACTTGCTTCCAAGTGAAATTTTGTTTAAAGACCAGACCATATAATCTATTAAAAACAACTGTTACTAAAATTTTTGCCACACAGTTACTGAAATTGTTAAACTCAAAGTGTTATTTAAAATGTTCAAGAATTTTTATTACCGTGAACTCATAAATGTTAATTTGTTTGAACATTACTTTGAAACAGTACTCTTTTAGGTGTTAGCAACTTCTAATATGTTGAATCAGTTTGGGAATAAAAATTGCTGATTTTCAGAGAAAATATTATAATAAACTGTTAAAGACCTGTATTTAAATTATCGAGCCTGTGTACCAGTATTTCTTTCTAAACTATGTAGAAAAAGTTAAATTTTGTAAATACTTCAGTTTTGGACTTTATGAGGAATAACATAGGTAGAGAGTTATCAGTAATTTTTACAGATGCAGATGATACATTTATATTGATAATTTTCTGTTATTTGTTGTCATTATTTTAACTGCGTTCATTTGACTAGACTGGAGCTGAAGGAGGAATGAGAAGTGACAATGTGCAAACTATGAGGTACTTTATGCGAGCCATGCCTCTGATAATTTTCCCTTTTGCTATAAATTTTCCAGCAGTAAGTGATGATTTTGTGTTTTCGTTTAAAACATATTTTAACAAAGGAAATAAGGAATGTAAAACAAAACAATAAGATGATCTAAATTAAAACTGTAGGAATGGTCTTTATCAAACACCCAATAGTTGTTTTCAGCAACATACTTAGATTATATACTCAGTGATGTCGAGAAAACCCACTTGTGGAGAAATATATATATATAAAATCAGCTCATTTGGGTTAAGAAAATATTTTACGTAGAAGAGCAAACAATGTTTCGACCTTCTATGCAAAATATTTTCTCAACCCAAACGAGCCGATTTTACATATATACTTAGATTACATACTAATGGTGTTTTTTCATAGATTGTAATAAAAGAGATGAAATTTTGTAATTTTATTCTATGAGTTACAATATTAAATATACATATATTAATATATATGCATGCGAAAAAATCTAAATAAAATACATTTTGAACTAAAAATTCACTAGTAAGAAACATCTGTGAATTAAAAAAACTTGAAACATAATTATTTTAATAAGTACACATATTGTTTATGGTTGTAACACTGGTCAAAAGTTGTGTAAAAAAATAATAAAATTACATGCTGTCCCAGACTTCATATTGAGAAAGAGTTAACTTTTATAAAACAAGTATGTTTATTTAATACTGTCACTTTAAACCATGCAAGGAAAGTTTCTATCCCATATCACTTTAGAATTTCTTTTTCTGATATATTTATCTTAAATTATTAAACCTCAGTTTCTTACATTTTTAAAACACTGAATATGCAAAGGTATGTATGTGTATGTAAGGTTTCCATGTCTCTCAGGATCTTTCTCTCTCTAGCTACTTCTAAGTAAAACTTAACATGTAAAGTTTAACAGAAATGATACCAGCGGAACTAGTTAATTTTTACTTAGACAGTTTATGTGTTTCTGTGAATAAGAATAATTATTGTACAAATGCACTGATAATGAACATTAGTACACTTATGCTACACAGCCTGTAATTTTAAGAAAATCTTTGTTAGAATGAAAACTGAATTAGTGTTTAATTAAAGCAGCACAATTTGTAGTAGAACATTACTTTCTTGTAGTAGTAGCCTAGAGAACTGCAACAACAAAAGTTCAGTCTATTTTACAATAAATTTTATATCCTATTCTAACTTGTCCAAGTTGGTTTAATTTAATGTTAGTATATTAAACCTGCTTGACACCAGTAAATATTACTGTAAGTCACACAAACCATAGATAAGTGAGTTACATTTCAATGAATTTTAAATAAAGTAATTATTTGAATTTATCATTAAAAGCATTGCAAAATACTCTTCAGTATCAAACATTTTCATAATTAATCAAAACAGTTCAATAGTTCAGTGCCTTCTGCACTTTCAGTATGCATGGTCAAATTGTTGCTTTCAAAATTATTAATAAGTGTTGTTTTGTTTTACTAACTGTGTAGCATTGAGATAGGAGACTTAAAATATTGATGATCGTTTTACCAAAGTTAGAGACTAATGTTACGATGCGAAAAAAAGAATATGAATATTTTTTTCATTATTTTCCAAAATAAAAATTGTGAAAAAAGTTATTTTACCTTTTATATATGTGTATTCCAGGCTATTTTATGTTACTGGACTACAAGTAATTTTATTTCACTGGTACAAGTGACATTGCTCAAGATTGAACCAGTTCGGAAGATGTTTAAAATCCCCAAGTTGGTCCACTATAATCCAGCTGATTTACCCATAAAGCAAAAGGGATTTATTGAAGGATTTAAAGAATGTAAGTATTGCTTTTGTAACTTTATACAGTTTAGATTTTTCAATTTATCCAGGATTCATAAGGGCTTAAAATTTTGAAAAATTCAACATGAGGTTTTAAAAAAAACCTTCAATATCTTGAAAAAGGTTTAACAGCAGATGAAGACAAAAGAAGAAAATGAAGTTGAGAAACTCGTTTTCAGGACAAGTGCATTTGAAATAGAATAGAATAACATCAAAGAAAACTGGCTGTGGCACGAATATTACTTAGATATTTCTCAATTCAAAGAGCAATAAAACAAAGCATAGGTACAAATAGATGTATGCTGTTATGAGTTTAAAGCTATTTACAATAAGGAAATGTAGTTTCATGTTACAATTTAGTCTTTCCAGAAAGGGTAATTTTGATTGTTTTTTAGTGTTTCCAGGGTTGGTCAAATTGATCATCCTTGTGTGAGCAGAGAGAATAACAGATGAAATAAGTTTTACTGGGAAAAAATTGAAGTTTATTTAGGAGATTTCAGAAGTTATGCAAATGAAATTTGATAGTTTTCACATACAGAAAAGTATTTTTAATCTTAACATGAAAATTACTTTCCACTTTAAGCAGTGAACACTTTGATTCCACATATTCCTGGAAAAATCATTAGTGAAAGTACTCCATTAGAAGTTCTAGTATGGAAACTATGAAGGTCAATTTGCAGTTATGAACTTGGCTAATTTTAATTTGTTCATACTCATATCTAGAGAGTTAATGAGTTTCTTTTTGGGAATATATAATTTGTTATATGACAATTATTAAGTGAAACTACTTCAGAAACATGGGTTAATTAAATGTCTAGTGTTTATTTCTTTATATTTAATTATTAATTCAGTAATATTTTTATGAGGTGAGATAAACCTCTATGCAATAGAACATTTTAAAGCAAGTTTTTATATAAAGTAATACAATATCTGAAATAGCAAATTAAATTAATTTCAGAGAAGCAGTAAAACTTAATCCTCATGCTACATTTCAGACTCTCAGAAAAAATTGTCTTTTTGTACACAAACAATCAGATATTTTAATTATTTTTGTCTATAAATATATGGAATCAGGATGTTGACTGCTTTGAATATAAAGTGATTTTCATGTTAAAATTTAATATATTTTTCATTGAAAATTCTAAAATTTCATTTGCATAATCTTTTAAAACATTCCAAACAAATATCAAACTTTCTTTCAGCGAAATTTTACATTTTCTTTGTTGTTTTCTTTACCATTATTGTATACCCATTTGGTAATTTTTACTAACCTCATAAGCACTATAAAAATATGGAACAACTTTAAATTATTTCATTTTCTTTCTTTCCAAAATGGCTTTGAAGTGTTATGAAATTATAATTGTTGATTCTAAGTCGCTTAAACCTTAAAACTGTATATGTTTGCTTATTCATAAATTTATTGTTTTATTGCCCTTTCATTTGTATTGAACTAATAAATAATCCTGCCACACAAATTGTAAATTACTTGGTGAACATGCAGCTTGCATTGCCATATCAGATTACATAATGCACAATGTGCTCATAAGCATAATTCATAAAGAATTGTTGTTGTTATTTTCATTATCTTACCTAAATTAACCTTTTTTAACCCAATAACTTGTAATTTTTACATTTTAGATACTTTTATAAAGAACAAAGAACACAGGTGAGAAACAAAAATATAGTACCGACCTGGGTCATATTGTTTTTATATTGTCAATGAAAATAACTGTACTATTTTATACTAATGGTACTACTGCACTAAATAACTTTTATATAATTAAATATTGCATTTGAAAACTGTATTAATATGCTCAAAACAAATAATGTCCTGTAACTATCATAATTTTACTGACTTTCTAACTGTATACTGTGAGAAAAGTTTCAAACAGTGGGTGAAACAGACACATTTCTATACAAAAAACAATCTAATACAGTATTTGATAGTTAAAAAACTTTGATTTTCTATTGGTTATATACAAATAAGTAATTTTTCAAATTGATTTTTATGTTAAGATTAAAAATACTTTTACATATCTCAAAGATTTCAAATTTCATTGTGTAACTGCTAAAACATCATAAATAATTACAAAAAAGTATTTTCTAGCAAAACTTAATATTTTGTCTGTTAGTTTCTCAACCCTAACCACCAAAATAATTGGAAATAAATATAAATTACCCTTTTTCCCCTTTGTAACAAGAAATCACATTTGTTTATCTTAAATAGCCTTAAACTCATAACAGTATACAACTGTTTATTCTTAAATTGTATTGTTTTACTGCCCTATAAATTAATATATCCACTATAAAATATGTAAATTGGTTGTTGAACGTGGAGTTTAATCATGAGGTGAGAAACGCACAGCAAGACATCTTGATACAAAGTAAAGAAACCTATGAAATTCATGTTACTTTATCAAATTATATAAAACACAGGCTACTCTCAAGTGTACGTCATGAAAAAGTATTATTATTTTTTACTTTATGTAATCTAACCTAAAAAGTTTCTAATTTTACACTTGAGTTACTTTTATAACAATAAATAACAAATACACATGAAAAAAAAATTAAAATACCTGGATATTTTTTGTTGTTACTGGCTAATGATGACACTCAATGCTACCTTTTTTATACTAATGGTACTACTGCAATAAATAATTATTTATTCAATGGAATCATGCAACAAAGGACATGGATTAATGATATGCAAAAGGTAGACAATGTACTATATCTATTACAGTTTTTCTTGCTTTTTTAACTATATGACAAGAGCAATTAAAAATCCAGCTAAGCTCAAAAAACAAAAACACAATATATAACATAATAGATTAAAAACCTTAATTTTCTATTGGTTATAAATAATAAAGTGCCAGAAAACTATTCTCAATTAGTCAAAGAGAAGATGTGACAAGTGGACACGGCAAGTAGATCTGATTTATTAGTTTATGGTTCTGTAACCAATGTGAGATTGAAGGGTATAAAAGTATACTTTGAGTAATAACTATATTAAGTTAAGCAAGTTGTATTAAATTCTGTACTTCTCAGAGGGTCGGTAAGTAAAGTAAAGAAGAGGGAAGACTTATACAGTGAATTTCAGAATTTTCATAATGTGAGGATTTTAATATTTTCTGTTAAAAATATGAATGTAAAACTTGTGTTAGAATTTAAAGTATTATCTGTGTTTGAAAGTTTGATTATTTGTATATGATGATAATGAAGTAGTTTAATTACATTTTGAATGTAACTGTAAAAGGTCATGACATGTTCACTTTGACCTTCCTGTAGCAATACTTAAAAGGTAAGGCTACAACTGCATGTGAAAAATGTACTTTTATAGTTATATGAACTTTATTTTCTATAAGTAGTTTTAAAGAGTGTGTTTGTTTTCATTTATTAAACTGTATGTGTTGTTCAGTTTTATCTAATTGCTACAATCAATTTTGTAAAAGTTAATTCTTGCATGTTGATGTCTGAACATACTCTTGACTGTTTAACTGTATCGCATGACCAAGTTTATTTTATTACATTATTTACTGTATGTGTCAATGGAAGACTATAATTTTTGGTATATGGCTAACAAAACTTTGAAACTGATAAGTGATCCTTTATCAACAGGAGTGGTAGAATACGTATATAAGTTGTTTTTTATAGTTTTAACTTTTACAACCACGTGAAGAATGTTACATTGTTTTTTCTATCAGGTGGACTATGTAGTTTCAGCTGTGTATTGGAACTGGTTTCAAAATCCATGTCATTTTATTTGCAAATGTAAATTTTGTTCAGTACTACCAATATCATGTAAAATTCTTAACATGTAATAATTTGGATCATTGTTTTGTTTTTGTTACACTATGTCATGAAAAACCTTGAATAGATTACATTTATTGTTTAGCAGTGGCATAGAATAGAACAAATGTGTTATTTGAAATTTAATAGTGCATATGGCTTTGAAATCCCTTTTTATTCTTTATATTAAAAAAAATATAATTTATACTTGGTTTTTACAGCAATAAAAAATACTAAAATAACCCAGGAATTGGAAGATCGTAAAAGAATTGATGAGATAACATTACGTAAAACAGGGCCAACATCCACCAATAAAAGTTTTTCTGTTGGTCCTACAACTACAAACCCTACTAGTGGAGCCACTCAAGCAGCCAAGAAAAGATAGTATTTATGTCAAGAAAAATATAAAAAAATAGATTAATTTGTTATAGAATATTTACTGTAAATAGAAAAATTAAAATAAATCTTGTCTGCTGTTGAAAAAAAATTTCTGAAGTAGTTTGAATTACAACTTCATTGTTGTTAAAGTGAGCCATCAATTCCTTGCTTAAACATGACTGATGAATTTAAAAACTTCTAGAATCTAGCCTTCTGCCAAGATAATCTTGCATTTTGAGTGAAATGAGTAATCTTTTGAAAGTTATTATGAAAGTATGTGCAGGTTATAGTTTATAATTAACCACACTGTTAACCCTAATTACCACTCTTTGTTGTTTTTTTGGTATCCAGTCAGTTTCAGATAATTTTTTTCCCTTCATACTATTATATTATCATATCACTATAACAGTTGGTTTTTTCATCTCTTCACTTTGCTTTTCATGAAATCTGAATGGTTTCAGCATTAGGGTACTTAGAGGAGGTCAGAGTTTGTGTACACATTTAGCCACTTTGAGAATAGTACATTATCACGTAACTGTGAAGAAGTGAAAATCCAGAGGTGAACAAAGAATATGATTTTGTTATTTCTGGAATAAAAGATTCAGTGCCCTTCTATGTGAAAGGATTATAACCATAAAGATAAACAAAAATACTTCTACAGAAAGGTATAAGGTGTGATAAAAAAAAAAAATTTAAGACTTCACTTTTATTCTGAAGAATAATGTCCATACATCAGTATTATATACTGTCCTCTTCACAGTAATCTTCCCCAGCTGATATACACTTGTTCCAACATTTCTGCCATTTTTGGAAGCAATGCTGGAAGTCTTCAACTGTTATGCAACTAAGTTCTGCTTTCACATTAACATGGGTGGTTGGAATATCATCAAATCTTAATTTTGATTTCTGGGAACAGAAAAAAATCACAAAGGGCGGGAATGTTTTTTTCCTGCCAAAAGTTCTTGAACAAACACACAGCACTATGAAGAAACCATGACCATTCTCCCACAGCCTGCAGTGCTTTCTTCTAAATTTATCTCTCAAGGGAATTAAGACCTCTTTATAAAAGGCCTGGTTAATTATCTGGCCATGAGGTGCAAATTCATGATGAACAATACCTCAAACATCAAAAAACATGGTCTTCACACTTTCTCGGACGTGGTGATGAGGGAGACTTCCATTGAAATGACTGAAGTTTCATTTCAGAGTCATAACCCATGACTCACCAGTAATAATGACTGATGAAATTACAATCAATTTCTAGTTATCTTTTCAGATCCTCACACACTTGTTGATGGTGAAACTTTTGGTCATCCTTCAACAGCCTTGGAACAAACTTTTCAGACACTTGAAGCATGTAGAATTTATCAGTTAAAATCACCTGACCTGATCCATAGGAAATGTCTAATTCATCAGTAATTTCAGGGATAGTTAACTGTCAATCTTTTCACCTTAGCGACAGTTTTATCGGTGAATGATGTCAACTGTCACCTAGAAGCAAGGTTATCCATGACTGATTCCCAGCCATTTTATCCACTGATAAACAAGTCTTACTTAAACAATCATCAATAGAGGCAGTTCTTAACATTTCAAGGATTTCTGTTCTTCCTTTACCCTTTTTTACACAAAACTTTATGCAAACATAATGCTTTTCTGTCCATTTTTATTATGACGGGGGAAAGAAATGGGTCTGTTTTTGAACACATTTTTCACAACACGGGTATAAGGTCCGGAGAAATGGCTTGTTTGTTGGGTAAATCACTATTTGTAATTTGTACACATCTCTGTGAAACTCGCTGCTTCTGTACTAGCATCTGTAACAGAAGAAGTCTTAAAACCTGCTAAATACATTTCAACTGTTTGTTTTTGGCAAGACTATTTTATTTTCTGTACTCTTAACTATATATTTTTTGTCATTTGACCAACCTCATAAACGCCGCAAAAAAATTGGGAAATAAATATAAATTATGCTTTTTTCATGCTAGAATGACTATATATTATAACACTAAAATACAAATGTTTAGTCTAAGTAGCTTAAGTCTCATAACTATATAAATTTACATGTATAATTATTAATTTCTTTTATGTTGATCTTCCAGTTATGCTTAGCTAACATTATATAACTTGTATTGATGCAGTGCATGTGCACTCATTTATCAAATAATATAAAACCGACCTTTATTTAGTCCTCCCTCTTTTGTTGTAATACACAGTCACATTTTAATTATTGTACATTATGTATATGGATATAGATTATTACTGTTTAGAAATAAATTATTAAACATTCTTCTCAAAATATGGAATAGTAAGTTGCAAAGTAAAACAAACAATTATTTCTTTTTACTATGACCTTTGTACTCAGTTGCTGCTGGACGTAGGTTGTTAAGCCTTTCAAAATTTCACATGGATGATATCAAACATCATATGTTTTATATGTTCAGTTAAATTACAAGTAACTACATTGATACCATATAATTCTACTATAACTTATGCTTATCAATAAAGATTTATTTAGATTCTAAAAAATATAAAACTTCAAGCAAATTAAAGACCCAACCTACTTCATTGAAATCTTAGATTGAAAAATGTGGAAGCCTTTTCAAAGACTAAAATGGCTGGGAAAACTACTTTTGGGACATATTAAGCTGATTATTGGTTATTCACATGTCATATATCGAAATAAGTGTATATAAGGAACAATTTCCAAAAATAAAAAGAGGTGAACAGGGCCACTGTGTTTAATTCAGTACATAAGCCATATCTCAGCAAAATAAAAATATTTGAGGTCCTTATTTTATATTCTAGCTTGATAATGTTAGTAATCTGAGTTCCTGATTTGTACAAAACTATAAATTTAGTGTCTTGACATCACAAACATCTAATTTTAAAAAAGGGACTAGTGGTGAGAGGAGTAGAAACCAGGGCTGTGCTAGCCAATGGGGTGCAATCAGAATGACCTGACATGGAGTGTAATGTACCAAGGAAATCATCCAGTGAAACAAATGGATGTTTGGGTACACATAAGAGTTTTTTGGAGATAAATCCTGTTGAAGGAATACACAGCCAGAGCCTGTGTATGTGGGACAGGAGAACAAAAGATGGGCAATGAGGCCTACAGCAAATGCATCCCATTGGAGGAGATGCAAATGGAGCAAAAGTCTTTGAAAACAATCAGATCTAATGATCACTCTGTGGAGTTACATTTGGTCCAGACAGGAAAGACGATCCATTGTTAGATTGAAAGCATCTAGCACGACATGGGAGAAGATGAACATGATGTTCCTGGGCTCTGTATAGAAAATATTAGATCTGGAAACAAAGTTCTCTGGACTGGGTGCCCCTTTGTGATTGATATGAGCTGCCAACTGGATGGCTTTTAAAAGGAATCCTCATCACACAGTGATGGAAGAGAGAAAGAAAGTGAGACAATGACCTATGAACCATCAGAAGTTTGAGAACATTGATATACAGTACCAGTTCATCTGAAGACTAGTGGTTCAAAGCTTCATGGTTATCAACCCACATTTCCATTTCTGAAGAGATGCATCAATAAACAAATGAGCATAAAGACACGGGGGAAGCAGTGGCACACCTGCCAATATATGGGTTTTGTTGAACCCTAACAGCAGGTCAACTTTCAGGGAAGGAAAATGGTGGCAGAAAGAGGATCCCATACAAGACTCTGTGAAGTGCCTCTTGCAGAAACTTTATGTGGGCACAACCAAGGAGGCTAATGCAGCATTAGAAGACCACATTTCCAAAATTGACAGAATTTTTTGAGCAATAATTGACTGAGGTGAGATGGCATGGTGAAATAAATGTTCCATATAATTGAAGTTTTGAGAAAAAGGGAGAGTTTGACTGATGTTGGTGTAGAAGATCCTCAAATGCACTAAATATTGGTTAAGCCAAAGGACCAACTTCTCCACTTTTATCAACCATGCCCCTCGAGCTGTCACAGAAAGGAGTTGATGAGTGTGATTAGTCAACTTCTGTTCAGAATGAAACCACAAACCTGAGATACAAAAGCTGTGAAAGCCAAGGAAGGCCTACTGGAATCTTCAGACTAGAACTGAAAAGGAATAGCATACTCAGGAGGTGAAAAAAAAAGATAATATGATTGTCATGTTTAAGAACATCAGTTGAATCAGTAGGAGCTTGAATGACTTCAGGGGATAAACGATGACCCAAGTATCATTCAATATCCTGATGGACAAAACCAAAAAGATCCACTGTCGAGTCACCCATACAAGAGACCTAAAACAGAAGACTTGTAGTTGGTGTGGTCCCTTAAGTAGTAATGTTGACTACTGAATTCATAATTTTCTAAACTGCACAAAAATAACAGTGCAGAAGAGTGACAAACTGGGAGAAAAGTGGTTGTGTACAACCAAAAATAAAACTAATCGAATATAAGAAATTGTGTCACAAGTGAAACCGCACCAGAGAATCCATTGGTACTTAAAAGTACTAAACAAAAATTGAAGGTTTGATAGAGTGTAGAGTTATGTGTCATGTGAGCATACAATGCTACTATTGGTTAACAGATTATATATGATGATTTACATGTGAAAAATGTTGAAATGTACTTCCAATGGGAATGCACAAGGCTTGTGAAATCATAAAGAAAAAATCGCATATAGAGGGCAGCACTAAACGAGAATAACTAATTTTGTGCGTAGTGCTACATCGGAATTGTTCTTTAGTGTGACTGCTATAAAAAAAATCTTGTTAGAAGTCATCTCAGTGGTAATGTACCGTACCTCATTACAAAATCTAAATATTTAAACAAATAAGTTCATGGGTTCAATAGCTGTTCACATTATTATACTTTATGATTGAGATTTTCTATTTTTCTCTGAGAGATTAAAATATGGACTCAAAGAATATGTTTAGGTTTTTCCAGAATAAAAAAAACTGTATTTTCACTGTTATTTTCTATTCTAGACTGAATAATAAAACTTTCGTCACAATATCCTTTAATGCTGTCCATGAGTATTTTGTTACATTATAAAGTAACTATCAGTGAGTAGCCATGATATGTTATCAAAAACATTTTTATATTTTGGATATCTATCATTATTTCCTACACTGGTTTTCAAAAATTTTAAATATTACTCACAGAGATACTACATAGACCCCTGCTGGTACAATGGTAAGTCTACAGATTTACAACACTAAAATCAGAGGTTTGACTCCCCTCTGTGGACTCAACAGGTAGTCCACTGTGGCCTTACTATAAGAAAATGCACACACACAAATACTAAATAAAACGTTGTACATTTTTACTTTTTAAAAGCTTTTGCCAACTCAGAAATTACTAACAAGATCTATATAAACCAACTGCCTTTTTGAATTTTAAGACATTTCCTAAAATTATATGCATCCAATTGCTAATGTGTCTACGACTTTATCAGAGATTGTGCTAGGATTTTAAGGGATATGTACCATGAACACATAAGCAACAGAAAATTGCAGACATGTTAATCATACATACATAATGCTTAAAAATTATATTATCAGAGAAAGGTTTAAAAAAAAAAAGGGAGAAAATTTTAACAGTTTATTTATTTACTCCAATGTTTCCCAAACTTCCAAGTAGGGACCAGTTTAATTTTGTACTTTTTCATGAGGCCTGGCCTCCTCAAATACCTAATTAAATAATGTACTAAGACATGACTTAAGTTTTAACATCAAACTGAAAGCAATAGTTCAAAAGACATCATAAATTATAAAATATGTGTTTAAGAATACTACTGTGTAAAAAGGAATTTAATCTTCACACTTACTGTATATTTATTAATGCTCTTTTAAGAAATAAACGTACCTAATGAGAAGGAAGATGTTTTTCATCACACAGAAACTTCAACTCAGAAGGAAAAGAAGTCAGTTTGATTCTCAAGTCTGGCTCGACATCTAATCTGTTCCTGTTATCGATTTTAATAAATCTAGCATTGAGAAGCCCAATTTACATTTATAAGTTGTGACAAACGACATAAGAAATTTCACTGCTTTTTCTGATAAAAGTAGATGCTCAGCCAAAATTTAATTAACAAGGCTCGACTAAAATGGTCTTTCAGTGCAACATCACAAGACAGTTCAATAACAGTATTTAATTCATCGAGTTCTAATCCTTCTTCATTCTTCCCTATAAAAAAAAAAAAAAAAAGAGTTCCTGATCTACATTTTACTGCTGTCAATTGGAAAAAAATATTCCTTCAAGCTTGATTGTAGCACTAAAAGATGCTCTTCAGTTGTTAAGTAAATTTCATCCAGAATATTACCTTTTCATCTTGGTTTTGTAATTCGGTTTAAGTAAAGAAAAACTTATAATTTCTCTTCTCAACTTGATGTACCCACAATTTTTATACCTGCTTCTATTCTCTCCTGAACTTTAAAAATATTTATGTTAACACCTTGTAAATTTAAATTTAATGCACTTAAGCAGCCAAAAATGTCACATAAATAGGCCACCTTAATTAACCAATGCAAATTATGAAACCTGTCTCTAAATACAAATAGTACATCCTTTGCTGATGGGGATGTTGCTTCATGAACAAAATAACTTCATTTTTAATTTCAACGAGTCTTTTGAAGACATTTCCTTTTGATAACCATTGAGCTTAATGTAATAGGAGATGCTTGTGTTCACTCCTTAATTCTTTGCACAAAGCAGTAAAGATTCTGGAATTCAACTAACTAGATTTTAAATAGTTTATGAATTCAAAACATTCTTGTATAGTTGAATTCAAAAGTAAGGGCATTTTCTTCCCAGCATTGTAGCTTTCACAGTCTTGTGCCATTGCTCAGATCCTCTGGAAAACCCCTGTATGGGAACTTGCCACTGATACTCGATCCAACCAATTTTTTTTCATTGAATACCACTCTTAAATCATAATATTGATTAAATTGAAAATTTCATTAGTCATCGTTCTTATTGAAAGTTTACAAAACAATAAATATTCACGAGTTGTGTCCTTATAATCATATCTTACAAAGTCCATTAAATTGTTATTATCTGCCATGTCTGTGTTCATCCACTTGTAATGAAAAAAAAACAAAGACTACAGCAAACTCGCCATATTAGAGTTTCTTCAATATTTTTGACACATCCACAATTCAACGCTTCATTGCATAATATATTAGATAAGAGCAGTAAGTTTAACTAATTTTCTTATAAACTCGAAATGTAATTATTTTTACTGCAGAAAGTATTAATGTTTTCCAAATAGTATGCAGATAATCTGTCTTGGCTATTAGTTTTAAAATTTCATATGAGGCAATAACAAAGTCTTCATTGTAAGATCTTGTGGAAATAAGTGTGTGAAATTATTTGTTCAGATAAAAGTATTTCATTTTTCTTATTTAAGAAAAAAATTATTGGCTTGCTCGATTATTCTGGATGTCTAACACCCAAATGGTGTTTTGATTTCGATGGTTTCATTGTTCTCATTTGATAATGTTGAACGACAAAGGACACAGAGGCAAGTCATTACTGCTACCACCACTTATATAATCATACTTCAAATATTCATCATAATACTACTGTGGCCAATAGGTCTTTGTTTTCTTTTCTTTGCTACCAAGCTGCATACCACTTACACATTTACAATTAGGCATATTATTTTCACTGAAACCAGGCTGCATTTGTGCATCACTTGAAGCTTTCTTGTGTGATGCATGTTTCTTCAGCCATTTTGGTGAGAAGTTTTCTTAAAAATGAGCAACTTAAAAAATTTTAACTAGTACATCTAAGTGACAAACAAGTCTCTCTCTCTTCTCAAAAGAAACTGACACTTCTAATACCAGCCATCAGCAACTTATCTGCTTGTTTGCTGCCACCTGGCACTACCAGATGAAAGACTCTGGTAACATATTTGGTATCAAAGAATTAGTTAACTTGAATGAAATGGTCCTTTTATGCAATACAAAATCCTTTCTTTGATCTAACCTGCAGACAGGGTAAGATTGGTTTGGACTTAGCAGGATATGCAACTAGTTAACATGTGGTTTAAATTTACATTTCACAAGAATCTCAAGGTTATAAACATGGTAAGACTTAATCTTAAGCTCTTTAAGTTGCACTAATTGAGAACATTTTAAGTCCCAAGGAATGGAAGGTATAAAGGTGGCCATCAACTTGTGAATTCTATAGTTTCATAGTCTTAAGTACAAACGTTCACTTTTCCTTCCTCTTATAGAAGCTTAGTTGAAACACTGAGAAATCCAAGTTATATTAACTGGTTTAATTACATTTTTATGTAAAATAAAACACAGGCCTGGAGAGAGTTTAAAAATAGCAGTTGGTAGCAAGTTAAAATTAATTTAATTTTTTTAGTTTTCTGTGGACTGTCTTTCTTTTTTCATGGACTGATACTGTATCGCAGACCACACTTTGGGAAATACTGATTTACCCTAAATTCAATTTGAGGTTTGGAAGGTTCACTAATACTTTTGATGGTTTATCTGTTATAGTAGATTTCAATGGCCTGATCATAGTCTGACAAAAATTTCCAATGCAATTGTCATCAGATTACCCATATGGTCTACAGTAAGAACTCACTTTGCAGTTTAAAGGTAATTTTAGGCATTAAAACCTTTTTCACAGAAAATTCCTGTAATTAGCACAAATGTAGCAATTAAAATATGCACTATAAACTGAGTTCACATTAGCATTGTACACAGCAACTAGTTAAAGGATCTCAAAATTGCAAACTTTTTTACCAAAAAATAAGAGCACAATGCAGTTCTTTGAGTATAAAAAAAATGTTAAGAGGTGACAAAAAAAAAAAAGAGTAATGCTACACACAAACAAGATAACATACACAAAGTGTGTTAAAACAACCTCTGCTTTATTAGTTACAGGGTTCCTAATAATATACAAATCTCACAAATAAGAAACATAAATATATCACCAGTTCTACAACTAATCCTACTATTGCTTCTGGAGTTTCCCATATAGCCCATTGTGCAGCTTTGTGCTTAATTCAAAACAACAACAACAGTTTCCCATATAGTTTACATACAAAATGAGTGATTTTACCAAACTCTTTTATTCAGTTCTTTAACCATAACGTTCTAACAGGTAAAACCATGAAATGAATCATTAGGGTATAATACCTCACTAATGATAGATGCTATTAAAACAAGTTAGTTAATTTGAAAGTTAAAAGATTTAACTCATTTAGTGTGTTATCCTTGTATTCCTTTCATCATTATTCCACTACAAGTACAATACCATATTGTAAAGGTCGAATTTAAGTTATATTGACCAGTTAAACCTGCAACAAAATAAAAAACTATACTTTAAAAAGAATAACAAAAGTTAATCACCAACTATCTATGAGACAGAATACAATGACAGTGTTTTCTTTAATTACTGATATGATCTACAATTGTTAAGAATTACTTTTATTTTGAATGTTAAATAAATTTGGAACTTTCACCTTCATTGCAATGAGAAATAACTAGATAACTGTAAACAAACATATTTATGAAGCCCAAACTATATCTAAAATTATCACGCAACCAGGTATATTCCATCTCTAGAGTATTACACAAGGTTTTACAGAGGTGCATGACCTAAATTTGTGTGTGAGTGCGTGTATTATTCATTATAAAGTGCAATTAAGTGGTACTTTCAAAATTAAAATGTAGTCAAAAATTCTATAATAGGAGTTGTATAATATATTTAATCCTCACCTAGTGCTTTTGGTAATTTAGGAATGTTGACAATACAATCAAGTTTTAGAAGCTGAATAACCAATTTCAACACACTACATAGCAGCAATTCTTTAGATGCCACAGACTCTCTTGCTGTACATTCTTCCACTGAAATAACACAACCAGAAACTCCATCCATACATACTACCAAGTTTTTTTGCAAACTGTCTTCCAACTTCTGATAAACGTGAACAGTATTCTGTTTATTTGTAAGAGACATTTTATGTAATAAGATTGGAATATAAAGTAAAGAAGATGTAAGAACTTCCATGACAATAGCATTCTTGCTTTCTCTATCTCTTTTGTGGGACTTTCTGAGTAAGGAAATGAGTGCCAACTCCCAGAATGAGCCTCCTGGACAACATACCCCTTGATCATAGTTCAACAAAGATGGTTCATCCATTTTTGTTAATTTATATCCATGCTCTCTAGAAGAGACTGGATAATCTTCAATGCCAGATTTCCTTAAAGTAGTTTGTAAAGAATGCTCATCAGAACTTGACATAACACAAATTTTACAGTTTTCATTCATAAAAGGTTCTTCAAACCATCCTATTTTGTTTTGCTGTCTTAAATTTGACAAGGATAGATTAACTTTATTATTCTCTTTAGGAACATTGAATTTTGTTGAAATATCACAAGAATTTACAGACTTAGATGATACATCATTCTCTGAAGAATCTTCTTGGCAACAATAAGTTGAAGAAAATGGCTGTACTTCATGATTAGTATGGTGACAGTTATTGTCTATCCAAGAAGCAACTACCTTAAGGGAATTAAAACTTTCACTAAAATACTGTTTGCAAATTCCTTCTGTTGGACCACACAAAACCAGATAATGAGGAACTAATAGCATATCCATGTTAGACAATTTTATTCCTATCTGAATATAGCATTTAGCTTCTAGTGCTAATGGTCTTACAAATTGTGCCTTTCCAATCTTTGATGCAGTCAAAGTTTCCTGCAGAGATATTACTGGCTGAATTCTACAGAGAGAGACAAGATGTAACAACTCTTCCCTCAAAACGCCTGCAATCACAGCTATACCTTCCTCATAACATAAAGTTTTGAAACTTTCAGGTAAGCTGTTATGAGATAAAATCAGTTGAATTTGATGCTCCTGCATGGCTTCTATGGCCGATTTATAAAATGAAGATGGTGACAACAGAAACATTTCAACATCTTGTGGCTGTGTTATCTTTAAAATAACTTCATTACAGATGGACTGCTTGTCATCAGAAGGTAGAATAACAATGAAATTCAATTCTTCCTCCTTACTTGTGTAGCCTTTCCATGGGACAGTAAAATCACGAGTCAGAACAAACCCTTCCACAATCCTAGAAAGTTGGATGGGTAAGACATTTATCCTACAACACAGGAGGTGAAAGTTTGTAATTAAATACTGGATCACTTCACTGAACTTGCTTATATTATAAACACTGAAAAAAATCAAGTTATAGCACAGTTCCACCAGCCAATGGGTAACAAGTTGTCCAAACTTTCCTGTCAAAAATGTTTTCAGCAAATTATAAACACATGATTTAACTAAAGATAAATTATTTTCATGGAGAAAAAGGTGTTGTATCATTTTATTAGCCCTGAGTTGCCCAAAGTATTCTGGTAATATGTTATACAAGTTACTGAGTTCCAGTCTAATTTTTGTTTTTATTTCCTTTGCTCCTTGCTTTTGTGGAATATAGCTAATTTCAGTTATGTACTTTGAAAGTTCATTAAAAATGGCCTTCAAAAGTAAGACAAAAGTTTTAGTTCCATCACCTACAATTTCATGATGATTCCTAACAGCACAATGAATAACTTTTGCTATTGGATGATTAATCCTAGCTGCTTCCAAGATGGAAATGCCACTACTAGAGATTTCGATCTGACCTACAGCTGATACACAGAGAGATGATCGTCCACAAGGTCCATACGACTTTTCCATCAAAGAACCAATGTAATCAACAAGATGCTTAATGAATTTCAGAGTTACTGCTGACATTATCCCTACAGAAATGTAAAATGTTTTTGACTATTAACAAAAATTCACTATAAAACTTAGGGCACAAGTTTTCCCCAAAACTGATTACCATAGCTCCAATTTTATCACCTACTCTATTAAGCTAGTCTGCATTTACTATAACAACTGAATACCAAATTACAAACTTCAGTTACAGTTAATAAAGGACATGCCACTAATGTTCACTATGAAAAGACAAATTAAAAAGCAAATTACAAGATATGCTAATATTTATAGCTTAGAGAAATTAACAGTAAGTTCACTATATATTTTAGTCAGAAGATATTCGATAAATAAAAGAGCTATAACTTTTTCTACAAAGCAAATACAATCAGATGCAAAATTTAACTGTACTAGAAGTAAACAAGGAACTCTGGGGAGCCAATTAAATGGTTTAACGTGTAAAAGTTTTTGCAAACAAAACAGTGAAAAAGATAAACCAAAGGCCCAAAAACTACTACAGATGTATGAAAAAGGATATTGTACAAATTCACAGTTCTTTGCCATCCTAGATGTAATAATTTGATTGCACAAATTGTTTATGTTTTATTTTCAGGGTTCAAAATAAGTCAAACCTTCTAAAAAGAGTGAATACATTAAAACCATCAACACTGGTATAGTATATATACCATTTGCATGTTTCTTTTGATCAAAACTAATGCATGTTGTATACTATTTAGTGCATGGGTAAACTTTGTCACATTTCACTTGAGCTTATTTAGTTGCTAGTTATGAAAGAACATAAAATCTGTCTGTAACCTACTACTGTTTTGCAAAAGTTGTTCAATCTTTAACACTTAAACCTTAACAGACAATTCAAGTGTCAAAGGCCATGTCTTTGCATTTCTTAACATGTTATTCAAAACTTTATTGCACTACTATTTTATGAATATATCTCCTTAAGTTAGATATCAAACTGTACATTATAATTAAAATTTTCAAATTATACACTATTTACTTTCTAAATTTAAAAGTAAATATTAAAAAATCACACCTAAATACTGATTTTGTGTGTCACAGAGGATGTTGAATGCAGAACTGTTTAAATTGGATGTTCGTGATCTCAAAATACAAAGTCCATGGTTCTGTGTAAAATAAACTCAAATTACTCATACTAACAAGCTAGAATATAAAATTAGAGGCTCCTAATTTTTCTATTTTCCATGATATTACTCATGTACTGAATCAAATGCAGTGACTTAGCTCACATCTTTCAATTTTTGGAAATGCTCCCTTATATACATTTACTGACATGTGAATAACCAATCCAAAGCTCAGAACATTATTCTGGTAGTTCTGGTAGCTTTCTCAGCCATTTTAAAATATAATGTTTTCCTCTCTTTCTTTTAAGACAAACTTTTATGCTGGTAAGTCAAGTCCTTAGCCATCAAAATATATTTTTTAGCTTCAAATACAGATTAATTACTAAACTTGATAGATTATAATGAATTTGTATACTATAAATATAGTAAAAACTTTAAATTTAAAAAAAATATATTTTGTTTCACATCCTCCATGTGCAAAATTTCTTGAGGCTTAACAAGCAATGGCAAACAGCAACAGAGTACAAAAGTTTTAACCTGTATTTTTTATTTATTATTCTATGTTTTAAGAAAAATATGTTTAAGAACTTGTTTGTAAATAGTAAATCTATAAGCATATATAATGTAAAATAATTGAAATGTAAATGTCTTTTACAAAATACCAATCTTTTAATTTACAGCCAAGACAGGTAACTTTGTAAAGACTAAACATCAGTTTTTTATTATTAGATATGGCAATATGAATGCAAGCATGTCGCATCATTGTAACTTCTGCATTATTAACCAGAAATGGCTGAAATATCACTATAATACTAATAAATATATGTAAATGTTATAAGATTTAATTATTTACTCTAAACATTTATGTTCAAGTTACAATCTGTAGTCATTCTAGAACAAAAATGCATAATTTATATTTTTCCTATTTTTTTTTTATATAGGTTTCTTTTTGTATACAACTCAAAATACAAAATCATTAAACCAGAAAAAACATTTTATACATTGTAATTTTTAATATTATTTTAATATCTACATTTGTTTCAGTTTATTGCATGTATATTGTTAATCATGTGTTGTGCAAGTCTCACCTGTTCTCTAAATTTGTAGATTACTGAGTGTAAGAATAAAATGTTTTATATTTCTGCCCCTTAAATTTCTGAAAAATCCCATCTTACGTTTATATATCAACATGGAGAGACAAAAAACAAACCATTTTGACAGTTGCAATCCAGGTTCTTCCCAACAGTTCTTTCACCAATACAAAGTGATTATATTATTGATTTATATGGTGTTGTAGAGTGCTTCAACATGATTCAATTGCAGGTTCATAAGATCATATTTAGCTGATACTTAAAAATTAAATTTTCTTTTAAACAAATATTGGGGAACCACAGCTTCCTTTGTTTCATTGGACCACACACGTCTTTAATGTGCATACTTTTGACAAGATCCTAAACTGTAATCATGAAATGATGAATTTTGCACCACCAGAATTACAATGATAAAATAAGCAACACCTAGAGAAACAAATTTTCTTCTGCAACTATAGAAGTTCAAAAGGCAATACTATAGCCTTGGATTAACTGATTCATGTATGCTGTACTCAACCAAAGGAATAGGACTCATCCAGTCTGGAATTATGGACATTCATCCTCAATTCTCAACCATATGCACAAGGAGTATTTCACTTGCCTCTGCAATCAAGAAGAGAACAAGGAGCCTGTGGTCATCCAAAGGCCTAAGATGGGACCACTTTGCTTTGAGAATTATGAGGAGAGAGTGGGCCTAATAACAACAGACTAATATAACCTTGATTAAAAAGAAGGCCCATGCACTCCTCAAACAGATAGCTCAGTGTCAAGAATTACAAGCAGGCTCTCATGGAAATTTGTGCCACTCCTACAGACATCTGAGAAAAAACATCCAGAGAATTCAGTTGGAGGATCCCAAACTTTACCCTCTCCTCCAAGAATGGGGGAACACATCCAAACATTCTGGAGGAAAAAGCCTCTGTTCACCACCTCAACGACAAAAAACTAGGAGTGGTAAAGACTCCTCAGCTCCATTAGTAATCTGAAGGGGAAAAAATGCATTTGGGAATCTTGAGGAAAAGTGCTCTGAAAACTGTGCTATAGGTGAACCAAATTTCCTACGTTTTTAAATACAAACTGATCATGATTTATTCAATTTGAAGATTGGAAGGGACATTCAATATCCCCTTTAGTGTTACTCATAACTGTCCATGAATTAGAGTCCATAATGAGGTAATACCACCTGTAGTTATTATAGTGAAAGTAGTTGCTAGTGCAGAATTGAGAAGAAAAAGCATACTTGCGTGGAGAATTTGTCACAGAGTGGGACCAGTGAAAAATAAAGGGACCCTTAAAATAGGGGTATATAACTAAGAAAACACCTCTGGCTAAAGCCTAAACAGATGTGACATGCAAACGATTCCTCTCCTGCAACAATAATCCATTATGGACTATGTAAAACAACTTATGCAGCCAACTTGTGAAAGTAATGGAAGATAAGTCACAGGAAAGAGAAGGATTTCAATAAAAGAACTGATTCATAGTACCTCAAAAGAAGTTAGCATGACCCACATAATTTTTGAAGGCACTGACAAGACATAACTGATCAGAACAAGAACAGTCATAAAGGTGAGAAATGGTTGGCAAATGCATCAGTGAGATATATTTCCCCCTTACCTACCTGCCAGAGAAAGAAAAGACCTATCAAGGTAGAGCAGGACAAATGTGAAAGGACAGAGTCCTATGCACGTGGATTGCAAACAACTCTGATGACAACCACAAGCTAACAACAACAACAAAAATATAATTTAAAAGAAAGGTGAAATAAAGAACAAAGCTAAGGTTCAAAGTGAGGATGAGTTAATGAATGTAAAACAGCTGTAAAATCCTAATTCAGTAACTGAAAAGGTTGTTTGGGTCAAATAACACAAAAGACTTTGAGAATATCTGATAGAATTAGGGATTCAAAGACCTTCCAGTATTTAAAATACCTAAAAATATTGAATAAAGCTGTCTTATGTTAAACCACCACAGATGAAGGAGGCTCCTTCTCAAGTACCAAAGTCAGAAAACAGGATATAATAGATACTTTTGGATGAAAAGGGTTTAACCTCTTCTTAATAACACCACTGACGATAAATATTCCCTCTCCATTGATAAACAATTGTAGTTGGTCCATGGAGAGATATAATTAAGCACAGAGGAACCTTAGAAGTTAAACCCTTATGCCACGCAAAGGTCCTTATAATTTTCAGGTGTGAATGATGGGTTTTAAAAACATATGGGAAGAGAATGTCTGATCAAGATTGTTGCAACAAAGACTTCCAATGTGAAAGAGGTAGAAGTGGACATTCCTGCAGATACTGAAGAAATGATATCCATACTTGAGCTGGCTAATAAAGTGCAACTAAGAGAACTCAACAGAAAATATAACAAACCATAGTCAGAACCCAGGACACTAGCTGAACTGGGGAAAAGGCATAAACGTGTAAACCTATCCAGCCCTGATTGAACACATCTACTGCTAACATTTGAGAATTCTAGTGAGTCATAAAAGCATCATTTGTTGAAGATCAAACTGAGAAAAAATTCACTGAAAAACTTCATGATATAATACCCATTCTGCCAGAGAAATTCAGTTAGGTTAACTGAATGAAATTCATCAGCCCTAGAACATGGCATGCTAAAAGACTAATAAGATGGGAAGAAGCCCAGCAGAGAAAATTCAAGCTATGAAAACAAAGGTCACAAGAATGTATGCGTACTTGAAGAGAAATCACAGATACCACCAAGGAATTGTCTGAATTTATCAAGACAGTTTTTCTCCCTCAAGAGCAACAGACTTTGAACCACTGTCTGGTATACTGTAAAGACTTCGAAAACACTGATGTGGAGGGTAGACTTGTCTTTAGTTCACATACCCTGGAACTAACGAACTTGAAGATAAGTGCCCCAACCCTGAAGAGATGTCTGTGAACAGATTCATCTCAATACAAGGTAGTACAATAAATGTATATATCTAAAAACGGCTTATTTGGGCTGAGAAAATATTTTACGTGGAGGAGCGAACAACATTTTGACCTTCTTCGGTTATTGTAAGGTTCACAAAGAAAGAAAGAGGTAACTGACCAGAAGCTGATCACATCACTGATTAGTAGAATGAATAGTTGTTGTGATCCAACCACCATTCACAATTGATAAAGTTTCTACTATGTAATGATACAGGATTATTCAAAAGATCTACCGGTCACACAATGATCATTAAAGGGACTTCAGATGTGCTTGTCCTAAAAAAAACTTAGAAGTTCAAGGGATGCCAACATCCCCAAAAGAAAGAGAACCATCTATACATCTAATGATTATTTCCTCCAAGATATGAAGCCTGATAGGAGTTGGTAAAGCATGACATGAGTATTGGAAAACACACCCAAATGGATGAGATATTGCATTGGTGACAAAATAGATTTCTTCACTCTGATAAGGTAGCCTGCTTTTGTGGTTTATGACAGAAGAACATAAGAGTGTTGTTCTGCTAATTGATGGATTGGAGCCGGTCATAAAATAATGATGTGTGCACAGGCCCAAAGAATGCAAGTGACAAGAAAAAGCTTGAACAACTCTGCAAAAGATATAAGGTGCTGATGCAAGACCAAAAGGTAGAGATCTGAACTGCAGCACCTGACCCTTGAACACAAACCTGAGAATCCTCATGGAAGATTCTACTAAGGAAATAAGGAGATAAGCATTGTTAACATTGAATCTGGTCATCCAGACCCTGGCACAAAGTGCTATCACAGGTTGAAAAAAAAAATTATATTGGAAAAGTAGGAGGATCTAAAAACTGGTTGAGTTAGGACATTAAAGATGGATTGCTAATCTCCTGTCTTCATGGGTACAACAAATAAACAAGAATAACATCCCAAATGAAGAGAATCAATTCTCTACTATCCTTTTGACTAACAATTCTCTTAGGGCCTGTAAACAAAGCTCCACTCGCCATAGATCTGTTGGAAGTGAAAAGACAACTAGTTGAGCAGACAATGGTATGGGTGATGTAAATTGAATGACCAACTCTAAAGCCAGAACATGAAGTACCCATGGATCCCTAGTGAAAAAAAAACACCACATGTTCATGTAGTGATGTAATTATACTCTCACTGCTTGGTCACTCATGGGATAGTCATCAAGAGTATTGATAAGACCCTAATATTAAAAACAATAGACCAGGAAAAAGAATGAAAGAGTCAGGAAACACCGTGAGCTGATATTTCCAAACTAGAGAAAAGTGAAAAGCCAATAACAATAAAGAAAAGTGTATATAGGCTGTACTAATTTGGGATTTTAAAGTCCCTAGAACTTCTGCAAATAGCATGGGACATAGAAAAGAAGCTTCCTGCAACCCTCTGAGGCCAGAAGATGGTAAATTAACACTTTCTATCAAAACATTTCTGCCCAATAAATCCCAACAACAAACCAGCCAGAAAATTAAAGAAAGAACTGAAAAAGACAATCTGACTGATGTAGACATTAACAAAATTCCCAAAGCATCCTCACATTGCTGAGAGGAACACTGATAGGCGTCAGACAAAAGATGAATTCAAGATAAATACTCAGAACAGTCATGAGAGTAAGACAAATTCAAGAAAACTGTGATATGTTTAAAGTGAATGCAGATTCCAATCTAGACCCTCATAGATCCATAAAGGAGCCATTCATTAAGAACCTAAATAGGCATCCTCCTGTCAGTGATAAGCCAAAGTATGCTGATATGATAAACATGGGAGACAAAGCATAGCTATCCTGTTGCATAATTGTGAGTGTAAATCTCCCCACATGAACAGTGATAAAAGGAGAAAAAAAAACCAAGTAGTCACTTGCCATAATTTCTCAAAAAAAGAAAGGAGTAGAGTCAAATGCAATAGGAGATCCTCTTAAAACCTCATAAACCCAAATAATCAACAAAAGAAAACGAGCTGGAGGTGGTTGATCAAAATAATTATCATTTGAAACTCAGTTCATAAAAAAAGGAGCCAGCAAAAATGAGTTAAAATTCTCACCAGTTATTCCTGGGTCATTAGCAAAAGTCAATTCAGAACTCCAAGGAGAAACACCCTTGGTCCACAAATGTCTCCATCTCGCAAAGGATCATATCTCAGACAGCTTCGGCTGAGAATGGCCCCTCCCCTGATTGTTAACAAACAATAGATAAAAGAGGAAGAAAAAAAAGAGGTCTAACTGAGCTCTGTAGTAGAAACATTAACTTAGGAATATGTACCCATTGGTCAGCTTTCTTTGTAATTTAAATAAGTAATTTAAATGTAAATGATAAATACAAAAACTTCAACTGCCTTCAAAATCACAATGTAAATAGTGTATAATCATAACACTCCTACTAATAGAATCTTGTGCTGAATACTTTGTTGAGAAAAAGTGATTATCTGAATGAGGTCTTATAAAAACAGTACCCAGGTAGTTGGTGGATAATTTTGCAAATTAGAATTTGCCTACGATATTTAAGTGAAAATCCTTGAGATAAAAAAATAGCCATATTGTCAGTGAATGTTACACAAGTTTCGGAAATAAAGATTTCAATCACCAGAGTTCTTTGCCATCACCTACTGTACTCTCTAAACTTAACTAGGCTTAACAAGTTTTACTGATGGAGATTTTAATATAAATAAAACACAACTTTGGACTATCTCCATTTGATCATCTTTAGTTAGACATTAAGAATTATGCTGGTTAATACTTTTTGAGTTCAAATAACACAAACCTGTCAAAGTTGTAACAAATTGTGATATTTAATTCCTCCCCTCTCTTTCTTCACTGGGATCCTTTAACATATATGCTGGACGATACCTAGAATGATTGTCCTCCTGGACTAACAGTCGAGAGTTTGGACGAGTATTAGCTCGATTTCCAAGAGATGTATACCTGACCACAGGTATATAAAAATATAGTAAAAATTATACTTTTCCTGAAAGCAAAACTGTTTTCAATAAATCATAACTTGAAAAGTTCATTATTGTTAATAGGTACCATAAAAATAAAAGTGATCCTAAATGTCACTGAATTTTAAATTCACTAAACATTGACATATATACCTTTTACAAATGGTGATTTCGGCTTTGCTTTACATCACTCGTGCAATGTTAAATTAACAAATTGTCAAAAGTTACTTTAAAACAGTGTCAAACTGAAATTGTTACGACTTAATATACGCTGCTTGCCAAAATCTTAAGGCCAATGAACATAAAGAAAAAATAAGAATTTTGCATTGTTAGACTCAACCACTTATTGGAGTAGAGCTTCAAAAGATGAAAATAAGAAAAGGGAAAATAAATATAAAAAACTTTTTAGCATTTAATAGGGAAAATGTGAACACTATTAAATTAGCTTAAATACCAGCTAGTCAAAAGTTTAAAACCATACTGAAACGAAGCACTAATCGGTAAACACGTAACGAAATTGTCATTTGTGTTCAAGCATAAGTGTTTTCAACATCTCCCACTAACATCTTCTATATTACATTGGGTAAAAACATGGCAAAGGCTAAAAAGTTGACAGAGTTTGAACATGGCAGAATTGTCGAGCTGCAAAAGCAAGGTCTCTCTTAACATCAAGACTGTTCTTTTGCATACTATTAAAATGGAAAAAAAGAGCTCACATTAATATATGTCTTATTATCAGGTTATAAGCAGTTATAACTCACCAAAACAGTGAGTAGCTAAAAACCAATAGATGCTATATTGTTCAAAAGTATCATGATTTTCATCCTTACAAAAAATTCTGCTAACTTACAAACACTAATTATTTCATTCAAAGTTCACACAAATCAACTCAAAATTCAAATTAGTAATTTTTATGTAAATATATAAAAATTAATAAATGAAACTTTCTTACTTAATACATCTCAACTTTGAATTTTTTTAAACCTATAAATATACAATTTCAAAGCTATTTTTTACATACAATTTTTAAATTCAGTGGTTCAATTTTGCTTTCAAGGTAGAGTATACCCATACTTGGATGAAAGTCCTGTCTCTGACAGTAACATTAAAGACTGAGTTTTGTGTTGTTAGACAATTAACACAGAATGATGTTCATGATCATCAAAAATGTTACATGAACGAGTGCTTAATTCAATACTACTACTCCTTCAAACACATACAATTTTCTGTGTGATTGCTCTGCTATGGACTGCTTTGCAACACTTCCTCTAAAAGATGCTTTAGCACTTAACAGAGGAAACTTTGTCCCCTCTTTTGCATATACTTTCAGATTTACCAAACATGCAGACAACAACTTCCAAAGACCTATTTAATCAAAGCAAAGACCTAAAACTTCAAGTGTCTATGTAAGGCACAGAATAAATTCCATGACTTATAGAGAAACTAGTATGTTTACTTCAATGTGTGAATGTACATAAGTAGTATTTCCTCAAAGTACAGTGATGAAAGCATGCCAGAATGTTAGTATGCAAGGTTAATCTTGGGATTTTTATCAAAGCTTTGATTGTTTGATTTACCATTATAATTATAGCCTGCAATCACAATAAATCACTTAGAAAATGTTTTGCAATGTTTTGAACAGTTTTTCATATGTCATATCACTAGCAAAACCACAACAAATTTTCTAGGAACTTAAGATATACTCTGTCTAATGTCGGAATATTAAAGTAGGTGATTCATTTAATGTAATCTAATTACCTAACAGCATGAATTAAATCAGTCACAAAAATTGGAATTATGATTAATTTCATGACTCAAAAATATTAGTCTAATCATAAATAAGGTTCCTTTTATTTCAATTATCCAAGTAATCAATTATTGCCATTAAGTTTATTTGTTGTTGAGCATAAAGCTATATAACAGATTATTCATACTCTATAATAACAGGTACTGAAACCTGATTTTTAGTGATATAATTTCTTTTTAGCCATTTGATTGGATAATGATGGAATAATGTTCCTTCTTGTTGTTTTTTTATAAGCCATACTGTAAGAAAGAAACAATTAATTGAGTGTAATCTATGAATGATCTTGATGATTAACTGACTATTAAATACAACTAATTGCCAAGCTCAAGTAAATATACTTTGTTTGCAACATTTCAGATACCGTTCATATAATTGACCTTCTGTTCAGCTGTGCTTTAGAAGAAGCTTTGATAATGATTGATGTTTGTAGGTTTAAACTTTTATGAATTAGCTTGTTCTCAGTTTTCAGAAGTTTCGTATTTTATCTGAACAGCCTACAGAGTTCTTGGGTTAGAAGTTATTTTCACTAACTTTGTAACCATGCCTTCCCACTTCTTAACCAATATATTTCAAAATGCAAACATTTCATGCTTTGAACACTTTTAAAAACACAGAATAAGTGATCTACATATATGTATTAGAAAGTCCTGTAATGCAACCCTCTGAGATTGTGTCATTTCAGATCCCATCTGCACATGCCAATCAACAAATTTCAAGTAAATTGTAATTAGATCATAAAAGGTTTTAGCTTAAGTAAACACAGGTCATGGGAATGGCCAGAGACAAAGTGATTGGATATGGAAATTGGAACTACAGATTGTGAAATACTAACATCATTTTTTTAATCTAAAGATGTCTCTATCAAAATTTAAGGGGTGAATATAAATTTCAAGAAGCTGTGATGAGCTAAGGAATTAGTGGACATTAAACAGTTATTTCAATCTTCAGTATCAAATCAACCAATGACTGTCTAATGACTGTCAAATTAATTGAGTAACTGTGAGACAATACAAACATTAGTCAGAATTCTGGATCTGTTAAATACTGATGATATCAAGGTCTTGGGTGTTGTTGGCTGTAAAGAATATTTAGTAAACTGAGCAAAAAATGGCAAATGGGTTTTAACTGTGATAAATAAAAATTGTGTACGTAAGTTATCAAATTTGACTTACAGTATAACTTAAATAGAAATAACCTTAAGATTGCCTTGAAAGAAAAGAATATTGGTGTAATGGTTGATCAGTTTCTTAAACCATCCAAGAAGTGTGCTGTTGCTAGTGGTAGGGCAAATAGGATTTTAGGTTGCATCTACAGAAATACTGAATTCAAGTCTAAAAGAGGTTATAATCTCATTGTGTAAATCACTGGTAAGGCCACACTTGGTGTACAGTGTTTGGTTTGGGCTCCTTACCTTGGGTAAGACATTGAATTATTAGAAAGGGTTTAGAGGAAGATTACTAAAATCATACCTGCAATGGAGAAGTTGTCATATGTGGAGATATTATGATCCTTGAAATTATTTTCTCTTGAAAGAAGGAAAAGTTAAAATCTGATTGAAGTGTTAAAGATTATAAAAGAAACTAATAATGTTGATGGATCAAAATTTTTCATACTTAATAATGAATGAGTATCATAGAACTAGGGGACATAAATATAGATTTAGGCAAAGCAAAAGTCGTCTTCAGCTAAGACTATTTTGTTTTTCAAATAGGATGGTTGGACTTAATGGCATTATTTGCCTTCATATGTTATGGAGGCAGTAAATTTGAGTGAGTTTAAAAGAAAATTTGATATATACATGAATAATAAAGGCTGGGTTTACATTTTTTTTTTTTAGATAGCTGAAGTTTCTCTTAGAGGACGGAACAGCCATGATGGACCAACAGGTCTCTTGTTGTCCCTAAACATTATGCTATATTTTGTTCTCTTCATAAAAATCGGCAAGTTTTAGTAAATATTACATTAATAAAGGTTTGTCTGTGATTCTCTAAAACCTTCTCTGAATCAATCTGACTGGATGGTAATTTTCATTCTAAGAATATAATTTTAATCTTACATTTTTTACTTGAATCTCCTAAATTAATATGAAACTTTTTTCAGTAAAAAAAATAATTTTGTAAGGAGAAATTAAAGCTCAAACATGTCATATACAGAAAATCGAAGGCTACAGTTTTTTTACTATTTCTTTTGAAATTTGAATTGTAAACTACATTTTAATACAAACTTTGTTGACATACATTGATAATAAAGTTATTAAATCAAATTTTGAATGCAATACCATAAAAAGTTGTGGCATACAAAAGAATCAGGTCCAGTTGTGAAAGAATTAATACTATATGCAATTACACACTCAACAAGAAGCAAGAGGATATGCCTGTACAATCAACAGCCACAGAACACAAATTTCTTTTCCAACTTCAATAACATAATAAAAATGTATTTGTAGTCACATAGCTCACACATTTTCCCATTTTAAAACCATTTGTCTGTCAGGAAGTCTCTGGCACATTATTATTCAGAAAATAACATGTTTAGAAAGCTCCAAACTTTTTAATTATCAGACTAAAATGTAAAGAAGAAAGCCCAATTCCATGTGTGCACATCCATGATTAACTGTTTTTATGAAAATATTTAATGAAGGTTGAAAAAATTAATGAGTGATTAAAAGTTTTGGAAGAATTTTACACACCAACCACAATAATATTGTAAGGATATCTGCACAGATGAGATTTCTGTTGGTTAAATCTTTCTTCATTTAATTTTCTATGCTATTCAACATTCTTAACTTACCCACAGTCATACAAGGAACAATAAGGTATATGCAAGGTATGAAGAAATCCCCAAACATCATGATATCCCCAATGCAACAGGGGACTAATTCTCATAAATGGGGGCCAACCATGATCAGTTTCTTGAAAAGCTTTAAGACGGGAGGAATAAGGATCGGTTGCTCTTGTCCCCATCAAAACAGCTTTGATTTCAGAATGTTTCTTGTGAAGTTTCCACAGCGATTCCTTTATGTTTCCCGAGAACTTTATCACATTAAGATTATACCTAAGAAGCACATAAATGTCTTATGTAATAGTCACAAAGATGATCTAAGAAAGTTCAGAGAAACAAAATATCAAATGATATACTGTCTATATTCTTGATATATTAAAATGGAAAAATGAGAAGTTTAAAATCAAACAAAAATATTGCATTGTAAGATTTGTGAACAAATTTTAAAATCATAAAATTAAGTTTTACCAAAGTAGTGAAATGGAGTGGATCTAAAAACTGACACCTTCAAGATACCAGATTCTATACTTTTAATATAAATTAACTACTGTAAAGAATTAATTATTAAACTACTCTACTTTCTTTTAAATGTATATAATCTATTTTATAAAATATAGTGTTCTAAAAATTATACACATTAGTCAGTACTACATATGAATCTGAAATATTTACACATAAATAATAACTGTTAATTTCATGAATTAGAGGCAAATAACTTGTAAATGAATTCACCAAATAGAAATTTTGCCCTATTGATTCATTTTGTTTTTTTACGATGCTACATGTTATCCATGTGATGTAAATGATATGTATTTGATGTACCTAATTTTCAAAAGGCTTTTGATAAATTGGTACAAAGATTACTAATGAAATCACATTGGTATGGCTTAGGGATCTACCATTTGTATAGAATAGTGGCTTGGTGTGTGACTTAAGAAGTTATGAAGTCAGTGTTTGGGGTTTTGCTTTTCCTCATTTCCAATAATCACATTAATACTGTAAGAGCAATAAAACTAGAAATGTTATTAACACATTAGGCTCTTGGGTATTTGTAAAGTTGTACTTTAAACATTACACTACTATGGAATTACTTTGGTTCACTGATAAGTTTGAAAGATAGATCACAAATTACCTTTCATTCTAATAAGTGAAAAAAATGCATTTAGGTAATCATAATTTGAATCTCACATTTAACAGAAGTGGAAGCTTAATAGCATGGCAGAAGGAAAAGATCTGAATACATTTGGGAGAAGTCATTGAAGTCATCAAGGAAATGCTCTGTTACTTGTAGCAAAACTATTTAAATTTTAAGATAATACTTAAAAACACTGATTGTAAGATAAGGGTAATTTTTCTTTTGAAATTTCTAGTCAGACCTCACTTAGAATAGTTTTAGTTTCCTTATCAAAGAAAATATCTCAGATATTGGAAAGGACTTAAAGGAGTATTATTACTATGATTCTAGAGTATGTTATGAGGATACATTAAGATCTCTAACTCATTTTCACTTAAGAAAAAGTAAGAGGTGGTCTCAATAATGATTACAAGATTATTTGAATATTGATTAATACCTCCAGTTTATTTATCATGAATTCTTAAGACAATATGACAAGAGGATACGAGCTCAAGTATTTGGAAAAGAAAGACAATGCTCCAATTAAGACAATTTTTATTTTTCTAATAAAGTGAGATGAGTAACATGAATTAGGATCTGAAATATAAAAAGCTCAGTATTTTACCAGAATGTTAAAATGGAAATTGACTATTGTTGACCATAAATAAAGCATTAGCACATGACTGGGAGGAACAGTAATATTCACAAGCTCACATATAAGCTGAAAAACTTAACATTATGTATGCTAAGTGTTTAACAGACTTGAGACATTTGTTTCCTTTCTTCTGCCTTTGTCTATATGCTAACCTTCACTACAACTAAATGTTGAACCTGCTATTATCCAAAGACATTTGTATACATGATATATGTATGAAGTAAAAGGTGTTCACTATTTTGTTATCATATTATATGTCAGTGACATTACAACTATTAATTGTGATGTCATGCATTGTGAGGCTAGATTTTTATTTTCAAAAACCATACACTCTTCCAGATTTTGAAGTAAAAATTTCACATCAACCAACAGTAGTAAACTTGTGTAAAATCATCAAGATATAAAAGTTTACATTTTCCTACACTGAAAATGTACTTCTGATAATACTTGCACAGTTGCTTTATCCTGACAAAAGGTTCTCTTTGCCTGTCTAAGTAATGATATGAATTCTATCTCACTTGCTTCAGTCTTTATACCCTCACTACATCACCTCTAGTGATTTTAATTTTGTAATTCTCTCCACTTATGTCAATGTATTCTCTTAGCCCAATTTATGAATAAGCTCCCAATTATTCTTTCTTATTCACTTTTTGAAAATGGCAGGATTACGAGACTCAAACATCAGCTATCATGGGGAGGAAGAGGGGGATAGCATAGAGGTAAATATTATCAGAAATACATTTTTTTTCTTATACAGTACAGTGTAAACTTCTGAAATGTACTTTAACTTGAATCCAACATAATGAGACGGAGGAGCCAGTGAGGGCAAGATCAGCAGAAAAAGAGTTTGTGTAGAAAAACGTGTGCAGAATTGAAATATAATAAAGCACAATGGTGGAGGTGTGCTCTTTGCTTAGATAGCAGATAAGATTTACTAATGTATATTTATTTTAAATATCAATGTTTTACAGCTCACTATATATTAGAAATGCATTTAATGTATACTGTTAAATGTGTACTTCACAAGTCCCACCTGTTCTATAAATTTGTAGGAGATTCTCGAGATAAATGAATGATATATACTTTGTGAAAGCACAAGCATATCTTCAAATACTGTTGCCAAGTGAATTTTCGAGAATGTCACCCCAAAAAAAATTATAAATCAACATGTAAAGAGACAGTTATATCTAATACTGTTGGGTCTCAATAGTCACTATGCTATGCCTCAAAAGCTATAATTGTGACAAATGCTTATTAATTGGAAAAAAATAGATATTTGACCAGGAACATTTATAGGTTTTGAACATTACAAATTTCAGTGAATTAACTTTGAATGTTAGTATTTCTATAAGGACATTAGCTATTTTTGTTGAGAAGAAAGTTGCATGTGAAGAATAGAGCTAGTTAGCATTACTGTTAATGAAGTATATCTATTATGTACATACAAATAATCTGCACTTCATGAACCGTCAAGAATGCATTCAGTTCTAGACCTGATAGAGGACTTAATATTCTCTGTAAATTTACAAAACTTACATACATAAATCATTATTTCCAATAACTGTTACTATAAACTGCAGTGTTGTTTGTACATTTGTGTTAAGAAAGAAAATTCCATGTATCAATCTTGATGGCAAATATCATAAATTTAATACATAAAGATTTAATTAACTTCTAAATTAAAATTAAAATTTCTGGCTGTTTGAAGCCCCAAAACATAATCTAAATAAATCAGAGACTCTCCTAAGACAAATTACAATATCTAACCAGTGAAGTCTAAACATTGGCAGTAAAGATCACCAGCCATATCACCAATATTGTTCATTATCATGAGATTCATCTAGGTCCCAACCACACAGACAAGGTTCAACATCTCTTCACTATAATTATAGGGATGTGGACCCAAAGTCAGATTCAAGGTGTAGTGGCTAGGACATAGGGAATGCAATATGATATATAATTATAACAAATATGGTATAAAGGAAACCTAACCTGAAAGTAACAGGATGTCGCATGTGAGCTACTACCATTACAAAGGGAAGGCAAGCAACATCCAACAAGACAAGTCCAACTCCAAACATGCAAAAAAAATCAGAATGCAGCAAACAGAATTTGAAATTACAGAGCCAAATCTCAAATCACTAAGCTGAAAAAACAGATATGATAGGTCTTAGGATTGCAAACTAAATCCTACCTCCTCAACGTAGGACACGAAGTAACATCTCTTGCTCCAATAATTATGAGGAGGATGTGAAACAAACAAACTTCCACCAATGGCTCACAGACATGATGGATGAGAATCCTCTTCCAGAATCATGAAAAGTAATATAATGACCAAATAGAAGAGCCATGCTCACACAACTAGATCTTAAAGTGTCTCTAAAATGGAATTACAAGAAGGTTCCTGTGTAGGCTATACTAACTCCCCATTCAACACCTGAGAAAAACCATCCAGAGTTAATGTGAAATGACAACCAGTTTCACTATCTTTTCCTTTAATAGAATAAAGAATACAAACATCACTCAGGAGGAATATACCCCTGTCCATCACTCCAACAACTGGAAATGAGAGTGGTAAGGGATCCTTTGCTTCACTTGAAGAGAAAGGGAGAAGAAATTAGTACTGAGCCCTAAGAAACAATGATCCAGAGACAGTGCATTAGGTGAACAATATTCCTCATCTTAAAAAGCAAACTAACCTTTATTTGTTCAATATAGAAATTAGCAAGGATAAGTAAAGTTCTCTTATGCTTTACTCATGAAAGACCATAACAGGCAGTCCAATACTGTGCATGATATTTGATATAGAACAATAGTTCACCACAGGAAAAGTGCCACGATGGTCTCACAGAATACCCCATTTCATCATAGCTCATTGTTACTAAGAGTCTAGTTTACAGTCTATTGGTAGCTAATGCTGATTTTAAAAGATTACCTTATTAGGCAACACTCACAAATGAACGTGATCCAAATGAGAATGACAAGAAGGTCCACAAAAAGGAAAGAAATATGTTACTTACCTCTGTCACAATCATGCTGGAGTGTTATAACAGCTTCAGAATCTAACCTGAGGAAACTACCTAAATCATGTAAATAGAGTAATATAAAGGAATTAAACATGGTTAAAACACGAACTTCTACAATTTTCTATGATGAGTAATACAACCAAGCTGCCAGGGACATTGATATATGTCAAATTTGATGAGATGAGACCCAAAGAAGTCTCTGCTTTTCCACTGAAATACCACAGTAAGCTATTTAAATTACATCAAGAATCAAACTTGTCAAAGTGCCAGGAGATAAACTGCAAGAAATTAACAGATCCTGATATATAAAGAGATAATGTAATGCATCCCCTAAAATTCTTCAAAGAATGTCTGATAATATCAGAGAGCCCAAACAGGGGAATACAGAAAATGATACAAATCCAAAAGATTATATAACTGGGAAATGGAAGAAAGATGAACAGGAAAGAAACCTTGTGCCCCTTCAGACTATTGCACTTTTAGGAAAAAAAGACCTTATCTGAATACAGCAGAACATACTATGAATGGGACAATGTCCTATGAATATGGAGTAAAAACACAACTGAACTTCAACTCAGCTAGCTAATAACAGAAGAAAACAAGTTTTAAATGAAAGATATAGTGGACATGACCCCAAAGGTTCAAAAGAAGGATGTGATTATGCATGAAAAACTATTGTGATATCCAAGTAAGGAACATGAAAAGACCAATAAAGACATAACATGAAATTATTTGAAAACTAATGACAATGCTTGGGACTAAAAAACTTTTATCTGATAAAGGACCTTATAGGACCACAGACAAAGGTCCAAACCAAACTTCTGTCAAAGAACCATGTCAAAAATTCATACATGCTGCACAGTGAGATATGAAGGGTCATACCCATGTATGACCACTGATGATAATTAAACCATTTCCTTTGATTAAGTTCCAAAGAATGTAAAATGGAATGTGTTAATAAGAATGCCACTTGAGATGTCAATCCATGTTGATGTATGACAGACAACATAAAAGCCAAACACAAAATAGAATAACACCAACTGCTAGGTGAAAAAGTCTGACCAAGGCTGACATAACAGAAATGGCCAGATAGGATGGGTAATAGGTTGAATGAAATTCCTCAGGCTACTGGAGGAATGAAAATCAAGACTTACCTGGCCAATATTGTACCACCAAAAGAATTTGACAGGACATGGAGAAAATCAGTGCTAAAACCATTAAAGTAGATGAATCTGAGGGAATTTATAAAGATGAACAGCAGTAGAATCCTAGCTGAGAGTTTCTACTCCTAAAGCCAAAAGGTGAGGTAATGAAGACCAAAAAATGGAAGCTGAGCATTCCAATGTTTAGCAAAAACCTCAATCACTGGTGTCCCAAGATGAAAACAGATAAAAAAAAAAGTTTGGGGATAAAGTATCCATTCTCTAGGAAAAGTTCTGTTGGAATGAAATAATTGGTCATCCATTACTTAACCTATAACATAATAATGTTTAGAGACAACAAGGGACCTGTTGGTCCATCTCAGCTGTCACATCCTTCAAGCCAAACTAAAACCACTAAAGTAAAAATGAAAGCCAGTCCTTATGTTACATATCTATCAAGTTTTATTTCAAACTCTTTCAAATTTACTACCTCCACAATATCTGAAAGCAGCCCATTCTACAGGAAGACACCCTATTTAAAAAATAAAACTGTCTTAGCTGATAACAGCTTCTACCTGACCTAAACCTATATTTGTGTACCCTCTTTCTATAATTCTTGGTGTTAAGTATGAAAAATGTTAATGCATCAATATTATAAATTCCTTTTACAATCTTAAACACTCCAATCAGATCTCCTCTACTTCTTTTTTTTAAGGGAAAACAATTTTAAGGATCTTAATATCTCCATAAATGACAACTCCCTCTCCATCCCAGGTACCTTTTTAGCAGCTCTCCTCTGAACCCTTTCCGACAAGTCAATGTTTTCCCTAAGCTAAGAAGCCCAAGACTTAACACAGTATTTTAAATGTGGCCTAACTAGTTGCCATCCATTCTACAAAGTTTCATCACGAATATTCTGCCTGAACACTCTATCAAAGAAGTTATATCCTCTTTAGACGTGTATTATATATTTCTGTTGATATAACCTAAAATCCTATTTTCCCTACAACTGGCAACAGCACACTGCTTAAATAACTTATGAAGCTAATCAACCACTTCACTAAGATCATTTTATTTCATAATACTCTTAAGGTTATCCCCATCAAATAATAAGTCAAATAATGATTCCCACATGTAATATCTTGCATTTATCACAACCATAACCCATCTACCATTTACTTGACCAACTTACTAAATTATCTAAATCCTTTTGTAAAGCAGCAACAGCATCTTCTTCACAGCCAGCAATATGCAAGACCTTGAAATCATCAATAAGTTTATTTTATTTATCATTCATTCATCTATGTTATTAACAAAAATCAAGAACAGCAAGGTTCCTAAGCTCTAAGGTACACCACTTGTGTATGACTTAACTTCATTAATAACAGGCTTTTTTACATCAAGACATTCTTCTATCCAGTTATATAGCCTATTCTCCACACCTATAAATTTTTTACAAGCCTTTTATGCAGCATATGTCCAGTTTCACCAAATCCACACCTTTGCTCTCATCGAAATATGCAGTAACATTTTTAAAGAACATCAAAAGATTTGTAATGCAAGATTTTCCCCTATGTAAAACCATGTTGACTATCTGAGAAAATCTAAAACTTTGTTAAATGTATTTGCAAAGCATCTTTTATCAGACTTTCTAAAGTTTTCCCACAACTGATGTAAAACTAATGGGCCTATAATTACTGAAACAATTTATATTACCTCCTTTGAAGATAGGAGTGACATTAGATAATTACCAATCTTTTGGTACTTGTCCATTTTGTTTTCATCTATCAGTTGCTAAGGATGAGGAATACTTCTCAAATATTCATTAGTAAAATCTGAAAAAAAAAAGAATTTAATGACCTAACCATTTCATAAACCATCAGATACAAGCCTTCCTTTATCATCCTAAAAGGGGCCTATCACCATCCTAACATTTTGTTTACCCTCAATGTGCTTTTAAAAAAATCTTACTGTTAATTTTTTCAGCTAAATATTTTTCATACATCCTTTTCAATGCCATAACTTTCTGATTGCCTAACTTTCTTGATTTTTTATAATCTTCTAAATCTTTTTTAGTATCAGCCAATTTGAATTTCTTAATTTTGTGATGCTTTTCTTTAACTTTATCTCTTATACCCTTTGAAAGCCAATGTTTTTTGTTTTTTATTACAGCTACCCTTTTCATTCTATAAGAAACATGTTTGCTTTGCAACATTGAATTTTTCTATTTAAACATTTTCCACATCAGCTCAGTGTTTCTAAATGACTCAGCTGCCCAATTCATAGCAGATAATTTTTGTTGCATCACATCAAAATGTTTTTTGAAATTTGTAATCAAATCATTATATGGTGTAAAACATTAAATATAATACAACAATGGTCACTTCTACCTAGTCATTCCCCAATTTCCACCCTCAACAATTTCTATATTAGAAGCTAACACTAAACCTGAAATAGCATTGTTCTAGCAGGTTCCTCAACCAATTTATGAAGAAATCTATCTTGAACAGTTTCCAGAAACTTTGCTTTCGTGTTTTGACTCTAGCATTTTGCAACCAATATGTCTGCAATTAAAATCACCCAAAATTATGACTTCACTAACAGCTGAAATCTTAATCTCACTGTAGTTTCTTTGTTACTAATCTAATCAGTTTCACTGATGGTCTGTAACACTTCCTTTTAAGAGCATTTTCCCTTGATATCCATTAACAGAAACCCAAATTGATTCAATCTCTCCTTGTTATTTTCATTGATATTTTTTACTTCAACAGGATGCAATTTGCACTTTATACACAGAACCACTGCTCCCCTTCTCTTCACCACTCTGTCCCTAGTAAATAACCTATAACCACATATTTGAAACAAATTTCTGTCATCACAATCATTTACATTTAACCATGTTTCAGTTATTCCCATTATATCAAAATCTTCTTTGCCTATCAGTGACCTAATATCATGTTTTGTTTCATGTACTTCTAGCATTATAATAGTAACAGTTAAGCCTATTCATATAACTACTTTCATACTAATTTCCTACACTAAAATTTCCTCTACATCTCAATTTTTTCATTGAGGTTACTTTTGCCCTCACTAGTATGTAGTCTAGTCTTTACAGCCCTTGCAAACATAACAGACCCTTTCCTATCTACATTTAAACCATTCACTTAAAAAAGTTTCCTCCTCCCACTGAACTGATCCCACAAGTCCAACAAGCTAACTTGTTCATCCTTAGTATTTAACCCTTGTGACCCACTTAAAATTTCATCTCTGTAATTAATTATTGGAAGTGTCCATGATGCAATTAATTTATGGTCTTTATACTTAAATACTTTTATCAGTCATTTGTACTTATTAATTAGCTCCTCTAACGTACTCTTTCCTATATAGTCAGTCACTAGATTCATAACCTTTCAAACATAACAAGCTATAACAATCTGCTATTTGTGTGCTCAAAAGGAGAAAATCCACTGTTTGAAAACAGATATGGAATGAGTGCCCCCTTACTTTGAAAAGGATTAGATTATTATAGAATTGTTTGAATGAAGTATTATCACCTTGAATTCAATATTGTCTATACAAGCACCCCAATCTTGAAAAGAAGTATCAGTGAACAGATGTATCTCTGGCCATGAAGGTAGTGGAGAAATGCATACAATTGAGTTGTTCCTGATCAACCACCTGCTAAGATACCAGCATACTGGAATCCATTTGTCTCATTGGATAATCCAGTACATCTGTACAAATGTACCAATAATCCTGCAATAACCAGTGAAGGGCACTTATGTGGACTTGACCTAAAGAAATGAATGATTCCAAGGATTCCCACATCCCTAAAATAAATAGAATTGTGTGATGCTTTGGAAGGAGACAACTGTATTTGAAGAACCACCTGTTTTACAACCTAAAGGAGTCTGGAATTTAAAAACACCTGTGAATAGATGAGGTACTGTGTAGAAGTGAGAATAAACTTTTTATTTAAACCAAATGCCAAGCTTATAGTTTTTTCAAATAGCATAAAAGGATGAGAAGAAGCCAGTTATTTATATAATGATTAGTATTAATGTTGAGGGAGTGAAATTTATATAAAAAAAAGCTCCAACTATTTGGTAAAATACATACAGAGCATTTGCATGAAACACATATAATGTCTTGAAGACTAGGAGAAGAAGGTAAGCACCTGCAACATCAATTCTGTAATTCATAGTCTGGGTGAAAACTGCCAGTAAAGGAAAAGGAATGACCATTTTAAATTGAAAAGGCTGAAGGAAGTGACCAAGATGAAAAAAACCAATGACCAGTTACCAATCACCCATCTTGTTTGGTACTACCAACAGCTAAGAATAAAAATCCTCAAGAAAGTAAATGATAAGCTCTGTGCAGAAAATCACGAATAGCCTGTGCTTGTTGTTTGGATGCAAGAGGGACTTTAGGGAGTGGAAAGCCAACTGGTATGAAAGACAGAAGAGGAGAAGATGTAGACTAAATGCCCAGTCCTCTTCTGAAAAGTTTAATGATCTATAGTGTATGTCTTCCATACAGACAAGAACCTTTTGAGAGGAGACAACATACGATAGCCTTGCCAATGCTGAAATATGCACACCATCCTGGAACAGGGTCCATACTAGTAAGGTCCAGGTCATCCTTGTGTTCTAGTAGTTCATAGCACTGAAGCAGGAGGTCTGGAAACAAACAGAAGATGCAATAAGCATTCAGTAAGTGTAAAAAATAAAGAATGTAGGCAGGCCACACCTACTAAAAATTACATGGATGCTAAAATTCCTGCATAAAAAGTCTAACAAAAGAAGTTTCTCTTAGAACCCAAAGGACCAGTACAGAAAAGCAAATTCCCTCCAATAAGCCAGCTCTCTCTAAAAGATCCCAGCAACACACCAATATACCAAAGAGAGAGGAAAGGCCTATAACCTGATTAAATGAAGCCAATAAATAACAACAATCTTCCAAAATTTGAGCATACGACCTATGATAGGTCTCAGACAACAGTTACAGACTACCTCTCTACATACAAAGAACTGCATGTCCTTATAAAATCAAGAAAGTTAATAACAAACTAAAACCCCATAAAAAAAGACAAAAAAATTAAAAATAAAATATTGCAAATACAAAAACAGTGCTGAAGGTAAACCTGCAATAATCATGCAAGACCATCTTCATAAATTTGGGCTGTCGATGGAAAGTGAATAAAAAGAATAACAAAAAGCTTATACATGTATCAGGTATATAGAGCACATAGACATAACTGGAAAGAGTCACAAAATTAATATCACTAAGGGCAATATATTGGGATATGAAGACTGAAGCAAGTGAAATATAATTCATAGCATTGCTTAGAAAGGCAAAGAAGAGATCCTTTTATTCGAATAAAGTTAAACAGGTGTGTTTCATTATATTACCATATTCAAAAACAATATACAGTGTATTTAGAACACCATATGATATTAATAAGTATTTAGCTTTTTTACCATCACATTTTTAAGGTACAAATAACTTGTTCATAGCTGAATGCTAGAATGATTCTTGAATATAAACATTTAAGCAACTTGAGGTTACCGAGAAACACTTCAAAAATTAGTCCCAATTTTCCTGTAGAGCCCAGAACTTTGAAAACTTAAAATACTTAGTTCTAAAATGATGAGGTTGAAAAAAGAAAGCACAGTGCTTCATTAAAATTACCACGACTCACCTCACTGAATTTGAATACTTTACAAAAATAAAATGTATCCAGGATGTCAAAATTCTGTGAACTAAGTAAATTTGAAAGAAGATAAATTAGATTGTAACATACATAAATACATAAGAAATAACAGTACTTGGGTCATACAAAATCCACATTGCTTAAAAGAATTCAATGACATTAAACATTTAACTACATAAAACAAATGCAAGATAGGCAATTTTATTATTGGAACTGTAGCGAATACACTAACCTGTTAAGACAGTAGAAATTACCTGTATTATAAACTCAATGATCTTACTACATCCAAACTGTTTAGAGGTATTATTTGTCCCTTGTACCTTCCACAAAGATGGGTAATTTGTAAAGAATGGAGCACACACACTTGTACACTACCCCCAAAAATACGTGATTGGTTTTATATTTTGTGGAGTGATATGAACTACTTCATTCAGTTTAAATAAAGAGTGATTAAGAATCTAGAGGCAAGTGAATGAATCTACTAAAAATATTAACACTACTGTAAGTGTGAAACATCAAGGTAGAATATTTTATGTTATAGACTTTACTTGTCATTGGATGAATGTCCTACCTATAAAGTATTTTGAATGTCTACTTAGCCATAAATATAAAGAGACCTTAATACATTCCAAGAGCTATGGTAGACATTTTGGTTGGCAGTGTGTCAAAATGTTAATGCAGTTTGCCACAAGGCATATACACAGCCAATACCTGTTTATCAACAACCAATACATTTTAAAATGGCCCACCCACTTCTTAATTCCATCAAACATCTCTGAACACACCTGTAAGAAGTAATATAAAAGATTAGCTCATTGCAGTTGTCAAGTCCTCAAGATTTGACCAGGGATACAGATACAAAAAACACCAAACACCTATGCAGCATAGTTAAGAGTACTGTTTAAAAAAAGAAGCAGCAAAGGAGGCTGTGGAAGAGCTTTAAGGTATGACGATAATGAATACAAGATCCTCCCTACTACTATAATTATATATCTGGATATGTAGGGCGTGATATAGTGTTTAAAATTATATTCAAATTTTTGTTAATAAAATTAATATCGCAAGTTAAGAAAAAAATTATCTACCTAATAAAGCAGCACGTGACACTACCTGAAATTTAAATGAATTAACATACAGTAAGCCTTTAAATTAGTGAGGGCTTGAGAGCCAATTACACCACAAGTTTTCCGTGGGCCTGTAAAAACTTTTCTGCCAAGTAAATTGCATGGCCCCTTAAAATCAAAACAGCCATTAGAAGTTTAATTACACATATATTGATCTAACCATTTCTTAATCAAGCATAACACATGACAAACCATGAATGGACTTTCTCAAATTTACAAACATTTACAGACAGAATCCACAAACATCATTACATGAACATACGTGTTCTCAAAGTAAATTCACTATTATTAATGAGAATGTCATCAATTTTTCCAATACTTAAACACTTTTGTATCAGCATTATGAAACTGATATATATAAAATTTGAAATATAGTGTTCATATGAAATTTTATAAAGATGATGATTGTTTTCAATCAGAAAGTTACGTTTTAACTTTTCATATATGATACCAAGCCTGCATGAAGACTCTTACAAGTGAAAGATCCACACAAGTTATTTACTGTCAACATTTTCAAAAACAGGTAAATAAAAACTTCAAACTTGTAAGCTGTTTGGAGAAAACTTTACTGTATGTAACATTTATACTGTTTGTAGATGTGATATATAAAAATGGGAACTGACCTTGTGGCCAACACGTGATCAATACATTATGTTATGTGACCATTGTGAGAGAGCTCGAGTTTTATTGTTTAAATTCATCATTCATTTCATCCATAAGTTTCAAGACTTTTACTATCACTACTATCACTATCACTAAACTCCTTTCTAATCCAAATGTTAGCAATTCCTTGCTCAAGAGTTGACAATCATTATTCATTACCAACTTTTAAACACAAATCTGCTAAGTTTTTTATTATTTTTTGTTGTTTTTTTAAATAAAGACCATTTCCCATCATGTGATATTAGCTTAAGCAATTATCATAAATAATGATGCCTGATATGGCTGGACTGAGAGCATTTGTGGGTAATGATAAAAAAGAACTGTTAAAGGTTCTAGACATTACAAAAAAAAGAAATTATCAACACTTTTAAGAGAGGAAAAACTGCCACCATATATTTTAAATAACCTAGTTGGTCCTGTAAAATATGGATTTGTTCCAAATAATATGGTTACAATCCTAAAGCTAATGTTGGTTGCTATCAAGTGTCACTTTCTTACTTTCTGTGGTTTGTTGGCATATATTTACAAAAAATCATAATATCTAACCAAAAACAATTTGGGTGTTCAAAAAAAAAAGGTACAGGCAAAAATGACTGAGTGTGCAAATTAAAAGAATGAAATCAGAATTAGTGGCCAAACTGGTAGCTACACTAATAGCACTGATTAGAAGTTTACAGCAAATATTCATTATTTACTCAGCAGGTCACACTTTTTCTTCAACTTAGGCATGATGATGAATAAAACATAATACTTGAATCAGCAAAACAGTTAATAAATATTTGCTGTAAAATTCTTATCAATGCTTTAAAATGTAGCTACCAGTCTGAACATTAATTTTGATTTTGTTTTTTTTAATTTGCACACTTGATTTTTTTTTTGGCTATACCTTTTTTTTTTATGAACAACAAAAGTTTTTTACATTAGATTCAAATGATAAAATGAATGCTCCATAACTGTCCAATAGGTTGGTTATTTTGTAAATTGCATATGTATCTGTTTACCACTTTCAGCTTATGGTGACATCTCTTATAATGGCATACATGAAAACAATTAACAGAAACCTCTTATTGGAAAGAAATGGGGCATTCCATATTTTCAGTCTCTCTTCTTTTCATGATCTCTTTAGAGACCTCAAACAATGAACTAATACACAATACAATACTAATGTATATAATCCAAAAAAAAATTTAAGAGGGAACAAAAAGCTACTGTTATACCATGCTTGAGAGAGAAATTAAAGATCATTCAAAAAATAAAAACTTTTTAAATGGTCTAAAAAAAAATCATTTGACTTATGTTTTTTCATGAAATACAAGTTCACAACAAAATAAATATACTGAGAACCTTAGTTTCCTTTCAATTTACATAACATCCACTATTTAAATTCAGCAATTATTTTCTGAAACATTCCACTACAGAGTACATTTACAATAAGCTATAAGATTACTCCATAAAAATGTGTGCTTTTGGGGCCCCAGCTGACTCCCTTAAAAAGAGTTATGTACAAGCCTTGTAAAAATGTGACTTGAGAGAGGTTAAATTCATTGTGGATTTCTAAGTTCTTTTTTGTGACAGGTCATGGTGTAACAATGATAGGTCAGATGACCTAAATAACAATGAAGTTCTTTAAATCTCCAACTCTTATTTTAATATTATTGCACTGTTCTCTGTTTTGATACAAAAACAAATTACCTTTTAACAGACTGTTCAATGAAATCTTCAAGTTCTGGAAATGGATCACTTGGACAAATGTACAATGTTTTCAGAGGTTTAAATGGAATATTTTCTCTTACTGTCCAGTCCAACAGTATAGTGTACGCTAAATGAAGCAAAACAGTACAGTCTTTGCCTCCATTAAAGCTTAAACACACTTCTTCTTGAGAATAACGATTAAAACATTCTTGAAGTTTGTTTATACTATCTTTCAGCAAACTAGCAAACTGAACTTTTGTTTTTTCCTCTCTTGACCCATTAGTGTCAGCCAGTGAAAATAGCTTTTTCTTGCTATCTTCAGAGCTTGGAACATAAGGAGATACAACAGAATTTTTTGGTAGAAGACTGCGAAGAAATCCTTCAGCCTCCAAAACAATTTCTTCTGTATCTCCTTCTAGAGTAATTTTGTTTTGATATGATGCAAAGGTTACTTCAGGATAAGATCCAAAATTTACCCGGCCTTCAAATTTTCTCACTGCCTGACTCAGGGGTTCTGTAATTGTGAATTCTGTGGTTGATAAATACAAAACTTTATTGAAAAATGGTTTTGCTTCTGTTGGTGAAAATATGTTTTTCAGAAACCTAAACGAATGTTCCAAATATGCTGGTATCCCAGGAAAAATAAAAACATTTCTAACAGAAACAATTGGGAAAATTAAATCAGGGTGCTCATTATCCCACACATAATGAAGTTTGGAAGACTGAGGAACCAATGACATTTTATGAACAACATTTTTCCCCAAACCATTAACTTCACACCATTGGCCCAAAATATTTCCTAAATCTGAATTTACTACAAGTTCTTCATTAAATGCCTTAGCCACTCCGGCATAAGTAACATCATCATGAGTAGGCCCAATTCCACCAGAAGTCAAAACAAAAGAATAATGTGACGCACAAAAAGAAACTTCTGCAGCTATTGCTGGTAAATCATCAGGTACAATAACAATCCTTAGAACTTTAACTCCAATGTCATACAATCCACGGCACAAAAAATGTGAGTTTGTATCACGAGTGTGTCCTTTCAAAATTTCATCCCCTACTATAACAATAGATGCAGTATCACGAGACATGCGCTCTTCACCTGTAGCCATTTACCTCAAGTCCTGTAATAATAACAGCTCTGGTTAAATTTGATTAGTACATAACAATTTGAAATTAGCAGCATGTAGGGTATCTAATTTAGGAAACAATAGAATCATTTTATTCTGTAACATCTTAGGGAGAAATATTTGTAAATTCTTATTGACACTATCGATCAAAAAGACTGCTATATGATGGAATTGTATTTATATCAATAACTGTTTTAAACATTTATATAGAAACATTTCTAGTTCAACTTACTTTGGCTTTATAAAGAGGATAAAAATATTGTTGTAAAACACTAAAAACATACAGGGTTGCAAAAAGTTAGAAAACTTTGTGGTTTCTGCACATTTTCAATGACAACTCATTTTTTAATGACCATATGCATTTGATATGTCTCCTTTCAACAAGTGAAATTAGATATGCTACATTTTACATTCTGCAGAAAAGAAATGCTAAGTAATACTGAGCACAATTTTTCAACATTGCATGAGAGTAAATTTCAAATATTACCTTTTTACATAATATTATACTTTATAATTTATATTTACAGTTCTTAAAATTAATTCAATTGATAAATAATTGTGAATAAATCTTAATAATAAGTCACTGGTTCAATAGAATTGACTATCTCACACTTACTTTACACACTTTGATTGAAATAGTAAATTAATCAGTTTAAACAGAAAACAAGCTTCTATTAAATTCATGAAACTATGCAAGTTATAAATACAAAGAAGTAATGTTACAGATGTTTATTTTACAAAGTTACCTAGGGCAGCAGAATATCTACAGCCAACTCTGAACATATGTTCTTTTAAAATTCACAAACAAAAACTCCTCAAAATCAATGATATCTCTGATGTATTGGTAAATAGTGAATACAGTGAAGAAAAATTATTTATTTTATTAATTACTAATTACAGTAATAGATCTGCATTTAATCACCTCCAGACGCAATCCTAACAAAATTATATACTGGCTAAAGAAATTAACTAGTTGCCCAATAAGAAAGTAAGGTAACTAACTTTACACACTGACAGACCGTTGTAATCTTTTTTTGTGAAAATCAAAATGGCACCCAGTATTAATCATCAGTTTGCATATAAAACATAACTGCTTACAGTTAGTTTCATTGATAGCTGCTAGAGTTAAAAAAAAACATTAAGGTGCCAGATGTCCACCTCTTCACTCATCAAAACAACAGATCTACCCAAAAATAAAAGTAGCTATTCATATCTACATTTGTAAATCTATCTAACACCACTTTAAAATCATTTAAGCTTACAAAATACACCACAGTTTTCTTAGGCAAATGACTTTAAGTTTCTAATTCTGAAAGAATTAGTTTTTCTATAAAACAAATCTAGATTTACTCTGTCAAGGCTAAAACCTGTTACCCTTAAATTTCAATACTGTGATCCCAAACATTTACATTTTACCACTTAAACAGATCATTATATTCTCCAAGTCCCTACTGGTAACAATTTTAAACAGAATCATATAACTTCTTATTTTTATATGATTTATAGAGAAACAATAAATGCACTGGAGCCTCTCTCTATAATTAATATTTTTAACAACTTCTCATTAAAATGATTTTTCAATACCTATTATAACATCTTGATAGCTTTTCTATCATATGGAACCAAAACCACATATTCTTCTTACACAACTTAGAGAAGTTTTATAGGATTGAATATACTATATTATATGCAAATCAACAATTCAAGTGACATTCATAGTCAATAAAAAGACACAGTGGAATGTCACATATTTGAGCAACATTTTGTGGGTGAGGCTATGAAAAACTGATAATTTCTGGGAAGGATGCATAATAGTTCTTTCCAATGCAAAACATTGATATGTCCATGTGTTCAGATTATGAATTTATAATTTCTAAAGTGGTAATATCCTTATACTTAATCACATTGTAAAACAAAGGAATATACAGGGTGGTCGCTAGAAAAGTGGAAAATTTGAGGGTCAGATGAGATCATGAATAAAATACGTGCTTACTCATTTCTATTATGATTTCTTTACATCATGAATAAAATGCATGATTTTAATAATTTTGAGCATCTATGAGTGTAATATAACATATGCCTTTAAAAAACTTTGTAAAAGTTATTCTTTGTAAAAATAAATAGCTGTTTGACAAATTTTCCTCTTTTCTAGTGACCACCCTGTAGATCAACTTGAGGCACCAGGGTCATCAAGGAAGAGACAAGTTATACTCCAGCCATCTAAAGGTGTGGTTTCTTATAACATGTAAGAATCCACAAGCATAAAGTCATCTACTAGTCATCTAATCCAAACAACGGTAAACAACATAATCAAGAAAAATCTCTACCTGGCATTGAGGTCATAAGGGTGCAGGTTCAACAAGATAAGGCTTCCTGTCATACCACCTGTTCAACAGTTTTATACTTCAAACAGCTAAAGAACGAAAGCCATTTCTACAAAGACATACCAGTGAAATAACTAGATATAGCACTTACATATTTTTGTATAAATTCGTTGTTAAAAAAGCAACTAAATCTGTCATTCTCCAAACTAAATTGATTAAAAAAATCATGCATAAAAGAGTGGTGTGTTTGATCATGGCAGTCTTACAGATATAATTAAGCTATCAGGTAGAGATGGACTGTAGATGGTGAGGCCCCAAAATTGTTTTAATGTATTACATACTTAACATTCTGTATAACAATTTCCTATATTTACTGCATAATTTCAAATAAACTTCATAAAGTGTCTGTCAGTTTTAACAATACACCACTGACCCCATTGTTTGGTTTGATATTCCTTTCAACAGTTGTACAAAGTACTGAATACTTCTCGTGTAACTTGACACTATCATTACTGTTACTAACGATAACAGTACAGTCTATACTGTACACTACAGTAATATCTGTACAGATACAAAATATGAGCAACAAAGGGTCATTTGGTCCTCTAAAACATACATACACAACCCTATAAGAGAAGTGAAAATAAAAATTTTTATCCAACCCTTTATTTTTCAGGAATTAATTTATTCAACTCTTAAACTCCTATAGACACTGTCAATTTATTATCAAATTATAATTCTATTAGAAAAAACAATAATGAAAGCCCATCGTAACTGGACCTAGATTGATTTTTCCAAAACTTGGGTCCTCTTATGGAGTTATCTTCGGAATATAGTGCAAGGAAAGCAAAGGCCTTTGCTTAATCAATCTACTGAAGTCTTGTAAAAATTCAATAAGACCATTTCATACTTTTCTAAGTGCAGATAAGATACAATATCCACCTCCATGATACACAAGTTTCAAATCTATATAATAAAGCCAATGGGAAAAAAAAGGCCACCAGAAACAAAAAAGTTACACAGATTACAATGTTTTCCAAAATATATTTTGGAAAACATTGTCAATAACAGCTAAGTCAAACCTAACTTATGTAAGCCAACTAAGTTAATAATTAAGCTATTATTAACCCTTTCACAACTGGTCGTGGTTCAAAGGACATGACATATCATTTGTTGACTTGTATTCAAAAGTTTACTGAACTATTATTTTATCAATTTATGTCAACAAGTTTAGAAGCAAACTGTAGATTTTAATTAAAACTTTAATATTATACACAAGTTAATTTCTTAATTTAAAAGTAAATATTAAAAGAACATTTAAATATAGATTTCAGTGAGTCTTGTGATATGTTGAATGCAGCACTGTTTACAAGTAAATGTTTGTAATGTCAAAATATTTAAACTATAATTTTGTACAATTTAAAAATTCAAATTACTAATATTGGCAAGCTAAAATATAGAGCAAGAACCTCGCATCTTTTTATTTTGCTGAGATATGGCTTATGTAGAGAATCAAACATGGTGGCCCCATTCAACACCTTTCCACTTTTTGAAATAGTCCCTTACATACTCTTACTATAGTATATGGCCTGAATAACCAATCAACAATTTAGAATATCCCCAGAGTAGTTTTCTCAGTCATTTCAATCTTTGAAAAAGGTACCACATTATTTTAATCTAAGTTTAAGAAAATGTGTTGTCTTTAGCCTATTCAAAGTTTCATATTTTTGTAAAATCTAAATAAATTTTAGTTACTACACTTGATAAATTATAGTGAAATTCTATGATATCGCTGTGGTAATTTATAATTTTTAGTTATAAATGTAAAGATCCAGTTGGTCCACTATTATATTACTATAAAATATCTTAACTAATTGTGAGCTTGAAAACAATTTATTGATACTTTTCATAAATATATTGTTACTGGTAACTTAGAAATTAAAAAAGATAATTTATTGCATGAAATACTTAAAAAAGGGATCTAAATACAGAAAACCCAAAAAATGCAATATGCAAAATGTTCTAAAATCTATTGAAAACAACACTGATGAATATCAACCTAGATGGTTTCTGGAAGTTTTATGTACTTAAAAAAATAAAATTTAAATTATCCCATATAAAATCAAAGAGATACCTGATAGATTTATTGTTTCATCAGTTAAAAAATAAGATTCAAGAATTACATGAAAAATATGTTATAGTTCCCATTGATAAGGCTAACTGTAATTTTGGTATCATTTGTGAAAAGTTTTATGTATTAATTATGATAAAAAATCACTAGTACATAAATGTTTAAACCTATTAACCAACCTAAAGGTACAGTAATTAATAATTTCATTAAACGTCACAAAAACTTTATCCTCAACCAAATTCTTATATAGATTTATCTTTCCTATATGGTCTTCCCAAACTCCATAAATCTTCAATTAAATTTCAATTTATTGTTAGTTCAATTAAAACAATTAAACTGGCTATTTTATTAAATAAATTACTTAATATTTTATTTGATAAAATTAAAAATAAAAGTGTTAATCATAAAAAACATAAATTTGGATAACTTAAAAAAATCAAACATTTGATTTCACCACACTGCACACCACAATACCATTGAAATATTTAATTTTTGTTATAAATTAATTAACAGAACAGTTCTGTTATTCTTTCATAGAACTGGAAGAAAGAAAATATATATTTTATGTTTTTGAAGTTAAATTATATTTCTGCTTTTATGATAATTATATATTTTTCAATAAACAGGTTCTAAAGCAAGTAAAAGAAGTTCAAATAAGAAATTACTATTCTTTTTGCATTGCAGATTTATATTTTTATTTTTATGAAACAGGTTTATCAAAAATTGCATAAACCCAGATATTTTTGCTTAATTTACAGGTATGTAGATGGTTTAATTAGTATAAATAATCCTGAAATAAATAAGGTTATTAACACTGTTTATCTGATTAACATAGAAATTGAAAATTCATCAATACCTAATATAGAGGCATATTATTTAGATTTAGAAATTAAAATAATTGATGATGCTCTCAATATAAATATTTTTCATAAAGAAAATATTTTGCTTTTCCAGTACATGGTTTATCCTCTTTTAATAGTAATGTACCATACTATATTCAGACTTTGTAAAATTTGTAATAACTTACAATATTTTATTATTGATTTTGAAACACTGATATAAAAATCAATATTTAATAGATTTGATAAAATTATTAAAATATTCTATGATAAATATAAAAATGTATCAAATAAACATAAAGAAACAGTAATATCTTTTTCAGTAAGTTTATTTAATTTATTCATTCATGCATGAAAAAGTTAATTTACTAATAATACTTTAATGCATCAACAAATAAATTCCTACTTTCTCTTATTCGCGTTTCAGTCACATTATAACACAAAGTACAATACAAATATAATCAAGCTATCTTTCTAAATTTTTCTAAACCTAAACCGACGAGTTGTCTGCGTAACATCTCATTAAAAGCCTTTTGCAAATTTAACAATAGCATATTAATAAAACAAATACACACCTTTAACATCATGATAATTTGAAGTAACATCCTTACAAAAAATGAAACAGAACAGCATGACAATTACATATCCAAATTATTTGAGTTTATACTGTTATACTCACACACTTTCCTAATGGTAGGTCGTCCTACATATACATATACTTAATTAGGCTTAACATTATTCACTAGCGTGGATTTAACATCTTTTTTAAAAAAAATTTGAATGCTCGATGAGACAAAGTTGGTACTTCTCAAACGTTGCAAAATGTAAACCAGTACCATCTGCTTAAAGCGTTTCACATTTGTAGTACGTGTGTTATACTGAAATTTTGACTTATTTCACTTGCATTTTTAAGTACCTGTAATGAGGTAGGAGCGACAAAGTGGAGTTATATCGAAGTCAACTTATATCTCACTCCCAGTTTGCCCCCGAATAGGAAAGATCAATATCCATATTCTAAATTTGTCTAAACGGAACAACAACGGCTTAAGCTATATGCTTCTTTTTTTTTCTTCAAATTTAGACATTTGTTTTATTGTTTGGCCAAATGAGATTTGACGTCATCTGATGGATATAGCTTAATAACTGGAAATGTCTTAAAAGTTTACGAAACAGTTCAAACACTATATAACGTGAGTTAAGCTAGAGTGTATTACGAGTAATAATTAAGGTTGCGAGCTTGTATCTCCTGTTGGGACGGCAGTAAGTCGTCGGATTTACAACGTTAAAATCAGGGATCGATTCCTTTCGGTGGACACAGCAAATAACCTGATGTGGCTTTGCTATAAGAAAAACACACACAACACATGTAACCTTATAACTGAGGTATATTTAGGTAAACTTAGTTAACCTTAAAACAATGAGATAGGTCCATTTAATATCAGAATTTTCGACAAGATGTTTATTAAAAACAGTACTAAAACGCTGAATAATTAAGTTTGTGAGATTAAATAAAGAGGCTGAACACAAACAAAAACTTGATTGTGACTATAACCTCAAACAATATGTGTATCTTGCTTAGAGCCGCGGGGGAGGAGCGAATGTACTAGATTTTAGAATTTGTCCCTGGGACTTGGATGGTACTCTTGGGGTAGACAGATATTAAGGAAAGGTGCTGAAAGGTTCTACGTTGATAGATAGGTTACCTACGGATGGTGGCACTTCGCAAATACAAATAATTTACTTTGCTCAAGCCGTAGTGGGGTAAGGGGTAGAAGACCACCTCTTGAAACACGCCTCTCAGTACCATTTCCCAAAGAAATAACAAATACAATGTAAAGTCCCAGGGAATGCTCACCCCATCACTATCCCACGCTCTATTATGCTTACCAAGTTGAATATACTAATTAAAATGCTCACTTAAAAATGACGGTACCGTGAAGTTTTTTCGAGCCTGCTTTTCTTCTCACCTCTACCTATTAAAGTCAAACTAGAAAGTATGGCGGCAAAGGGAATATATACTGCAGGATGTATTTGGGCGGGCTATTATATACTGACTCTCTCAAATCGGGTTGGAACAACAAACAATAGAATTATATTGTGAAGGAAACTTATCTTATGAACAATGCCTTGACCTTGTTCTTCTCCAATTTTACGTTATCTCATCCAACTACACAGCCTGATGTACATAAACTCGGACCTGGTCCTTTTTGATGATACTTGTCCACCTTGTCTATGATAAGCCAGAAGTCTTGATCTGTGATTTCCCCATCATCCAGAACAGTAGACACGTGGTCTGTGGTCATGTCTAGTTTTGCCGCTGCCAACACCCAAGTCTCGTCATACTTTTTTGACTTTAACAAATTTACCAGCCATGTCGTGTTCCCAAAGGCTAGAGCTACTACTTCCATGCCCATAATGACTAGAGCTGCAACAATGGCAATCTAGACAGTCATACAGGTTTGCAGGAAATAAAATTTCTGAGGCTGATAGGTTAGGGGTGATACAACTGACCGAAAGTTGATTTGGTCCCATAATTCTATTGGTTTGGCATCCATTATATTGTAACCACACTTGGAATGGTTATCTGACCCATTGCTGAAGGACCATTCACATTCATTATCACTACCTTACCTATTCTCTTCTGCCCAGACAGTGATATATGGCTTTCAAGAGTCTAAGTAGTTTTTGGTGGCAACATCATGTGTGGCCGTGGGTGTAAGTTCGTGGGTTCTGTGTCCTAAATTCTGGCAAGACAAAACCTTTAGGTCAAGCATAAAGAAAGAGAAGCCCACCAGGGACAGGCGATTGTGGAAAGTTTTAACCACATGGTAGAAAACAGCTTTCAGGCACAAATATGCCCATGAAATGATACTATATGTAAGAAAAACACCAACCAATGGAACAGAAAAGCCAATTACTCCTGTTAGTCGCTCTGTTGGTTTTAAAGATAAACATCTGCCTTCTGATGTGAGTGTTTGTTACTTCTATCAGTCTCTCCTCGTGTACAGGCTTGCGTATTCTGTTACAAAACCTAAAGACTTGGTTTGGTACTATCTTCCAGGTAGGTTGGTTCGTGGTTTTGTCCATGAGAAGCTGCTTGTTGTCTCTAGTCAGACAGTGTTGCTGACTGATGGTTTATTCACGTGTTAAGTGATGTAGTCCCTCTTTTTGGTTACACTCGATGGCCTACACTGAACTGCTGCATGTCCTATGGCACACAGACCCACTGCATTTCAATGTTACATGCAGCACAGCAATTTTTCTGACTTTCTTTCAGGTGAAGAATGTAGTCGATCTTCTGGTTGAACCTTCTGAGTATTTTGGCGTGGTCCTGGCGTTTGTAGGACAAGAGGTTGTTATTTTTCTGAATAGCTTTTCTAAACATTTTTATTTTCTACTCTATGAGCCCTTTGGGGGACAGGTAACCTGCTGGAGTTGGTTCATGTACTCAACCCTAAATACGGCTAGATAGGCCAGCTTAGACTACTTGAAGTAGTCATAGGTGGTCCAGACATTCTAGGGGCTTTAATAGTGAGATCCTTGGAAGAATGCACTATGAGGGCATAGCCAAGGTACTAATTCTTGATCTTGATGGCTAGTTAAACTGCTTCTATGGTGTTCTGAACAACGTAACTGGTGATAAGTTCTTCTCTGTTTCAAGTCCAAGGGACTATCACCAGGATATTTTGTTTTCTATTGTTCTTAGGATGACAGAAGAGAGGAACTGGGGCGTCTGAAAAGCATTCTTCGTGCCTTACCAGAAGGATATTTTGAGCTTGATCATGAATAGCTTTGGAGCTAGTGAAAATGTGGTCACCTGGCTCCCACTGCTTCACAAACTGGACTCACCCAGAGCAACTTGGAAGAATTTTTTTCACATTTCTTGGCACTGAAACCAGTCTTGCTTGAGATGGTTAGTCTTAAGTTTTTGAAGGGCTCATATTTGGCTTGTGATCGACGTCAACTTCTTTGTATTAATCTACATCTTGCTTCAACTAGTCATGTAGCATTTTGTCTGCAATTAATGGTGGCTAGCTTTAGTCACACAACATATGACTTGGAGCCCTTTCTGCTCCAGTTAGTCTACTGTAATTTAAAAGATTGGATGGAGTACTGTGCAATTTTGTCTCACATTATGATTCATGGGAAAGATTTCTGCCCCATGCACTTCAGTGTCCAATCATTTTGGCCATTCCATTAGAAGAAGCTGTGGTAAGCGTGAGTCTTAATGCGCTTTTCTCGCATTTTCTTTGCCAAGGGATGAACCAGCATAAATACTAGAGGGTCTCTGGTATTAAAGAGCTTAATTGCAGGGATTGTTTTGCCTGAACGTCCATCACCAATTCTGTGAGTTGCTAAGGGGTCATCGTAATGGAGCACCGTACTAACTGGAATGTTTTTAGCCTGATGCCAATATTCTGCCAAAGAAAAATATGTTGCATGGTACTGTGATATGTAAAAGATTTCTCCCCTGTTGCACCACTGGATAAGAGGAACTGGTTAAAATTTTGTATCATCATAGTAGCGTGTGATACACGACCCATAAATTCAACACCCACAGTTTGGCTTTCCTTGGTAACCTACAACATTATCGAGCTTGTAGAGAGCAGTTTTTTCACATAGATGTTTTGGGTCACTATCTGGACAAAATCAAAAGGCTACAGCATGGAGAGGATGTTGATGTGAACATATGCCAACATACTGGCATAGAGGTGATTGTACAGGGGTTGAGAACCATTATAATATGTTAGATATGTATGAGATGGTGTCCATCTCTCAGATATGCTTACAAAGATGCCACCCTGATGGGTATTGTGCATGAGTTAGCCAAGTTTATTAGGATGTGTGACCAGGCATTGGGTAAAATGCTTACCATCAGCTTTTGCACCATAAAGTTGTCAATAACGCTGCACCTCTGGTAATTGTCCACAGAAAGCCACACCTCCTTTTGTTTCAAAGGACATGATGACCTCAGTGACCTTGCAGTCAGTCAAGAGCCTATTGTCTTGGAGATACTTCAGCAACACTGTTGGGGCCCATCCATACTAATCAAAATGCTTCCCAAAACAGGCCAGGATCACTAGGTGAACATATATATTGAAAGTCCAAGAGTGGATATAAGACAAAGCGCTATTAATTGCAACCGAGGTCATCACATTTCCTGGATAACAAAAGCATTTGAAATAGGGTTGAGCTTCATCTAGGTCTTGGAAAGATGAGGGATAGCATGCCTTCATGTTAATGGAAACGAAGTCATTGACATAGTTGGTGGTGGCATTCTGGCTTAAGCCAAGTAAATTATTTGTCTTGACGAGCCCCTGCCTGCGTAGGTAAATTACTTGCCTTCGAGAAAACCTATCTGTGTAAGTAAATTATCTTTCTATGTAAAATCTTGCGGCACCCTTAACCCAATTTCTGTCTGTCCCACAAACCCAACCCCAGAGTTCAAAGAGCTGGTGCATTTGTTTTCCAGCTGCTCTTAGAGTAATGAACAGGCTGATTTGTTATTACCTTCAAACTAACTTCTTTGATATTGTACATAAGATTATTTAATTTCAAAGTTTCGTAATTTGCAGGTAATATCAGATTTTCTCATAACTTGTGTTATAACATGATTAGTTGTTATTGTTTAAGCATAGAGAAGATATAACATTGAGACACCACTTTAAATACCATTGAAGGCACACTGATGTCCTACTCTTGTACAACATTCAGCATTAAACTAATGCTCCTATCAGCAAAACATATCCTCAATATAACGAGAAGGAACAACAGAACATTAACTTAATAACTTTATTGATCATGTGTTTCATGATTACTGCACTGTTATAAAGTCATAATAATACTGTATTAACTTTAAAGATATAAATATGTTATAAGTTTATGTATGCAAATATTATTATACGTTTATTTACTTACCTTAGCGGCCCGGCATGGTCAAGCGCATAAGGCGCGCGACTCGCAATCTGAGGGTCGCGGGTTCGTGCCCGCGTCGCACTAAACATGCTCGCCCTCCCAGCCGTGGGGGCGTTATAATGTGACGGTCAATTCCACTATTCGTTGGTAAAAGAGTAGCCCAAGAGTTGGCGGTGGCTGGTGATGACGAGCTGCCTTCCCTCTAGTTTTACACTTCTAAATTAGGGACGGCTAGCACAGACAGCCCTCGAGTAGCTTTGTGCGAAATTCCAAATAACAAACAAACTTATTTTAGTAACATAATAATTTTAAAAAATCATGTATTAAGTTTCTATACAATTCTATTATAAACACATGATAAAAATAAAAAATACTTGTTTTAGTTATTTTACTTCTTTATTCTCTGTGGTAAGTAATATTTACACTGAGGGGATGTTGTGCCTGTCTGCTTAGATATTAAAAACTCAATTACTGCAACGTCCTTTGCTAGTCAATTGAATTATATCTGTAAGTTACATCCCATGAATGATGTGAGAGAACAACAATCATGTGAAGACATCCTCACAAAAGAAAGAATATAAAGTTTCATTTCGAATTAAAACACGTTCTTATTCACAGTTATAATTCGCCATCTTAATACTTAGCTCAACAGAATTCTGTTCTAAAGGAGAATGAATGTTGCCAACTAATATACTGAAGAAGTAGAAGTAATTGTCCTAGTGGACACAGGATTTATGAGAACCTAAGTGAGCTTTGCAATTTTAAGACCTCTGACTTAGACCAACTCTACAGCCAGTGATCATAACCTCGTTCTGACAAATGGTAATAGATTAGACATTAGAGGAGAAGTTGGTGTCCAGCATAGTCTAGAAGGCAGCAACAAAATTAATGTAGTCATTTGTGGCCTTTGATGTACTGTAGAGCTTGTCATCAAAATTTCCTATGCAATAACAGAAATGATGCTCTATTAAAAGATCATACAAGGCCAACCTGCGAGATACAGTGAATTGGATGAGTGTATGTAGAAAAGGGGATAATAGTATTTCCATGTACAGAGATGAAGCTCTGTAGTTTAATCAAAGGCAGTATTATGCATCGGTGCTTTGTTATACAGCTGTAGGTTTGTTTGTTTGTTTTTTGGAATTTCGCACAAAGCTACTCGAGGGCTATCTGTGCTAGCCGTCCCTAATTTAGCAGTGTAAGACTAGAGGGAAGGCAGCTAGTCATCACTACCCACCGCCAACTCTTGGGCTACTCTTTTACCAACGAATAGTGGGATTGACCGTCACATTATACACCCCCACGGATTACGAGTGCACGCCTTAACGCGCTCGGCTATGCCAGGCCTACAGCTGTAGGAGCCACACGAGATTAACTGTTTTCTGTCCGTGACAAAGATACCATTAGCTTACATAATTATTCATCCAACAAGGAATGAAGTATTTTTTTAACTATGGGCGATTGGCTGTCACGTTGGATAGGTTCTAAGTGCTATCAACAACGTAGATGTAGTTGAAAGAAGCAGTAATACTAGGTTTTCAGCCATTACTTCACCACCAAAATAAAATACAGGGTTGCCACTACTCTTGAGATCATTAGTTGAGGGTTGTGATGACAAACTAGACTTAAAACATTGACTTGGCAGGTGCATATACCAATTTATTTATAGGAATGTTGAGTTGAATGGGTTAATATTGTTGATTTAACACAATAAAGATAGTTGTGATGCATGTCTGATAAAGTAATTGATGTGCAATCTTTTGTGGAACACTAGAAATATCACAACTGTAGAAAAACAGTGATGCTGCAAGATGGAGTACACATTCTTCTGATAGTGCTTGGTCTTCTCCAATAGTAATTTTCAGAAAGAAGAAAGATACGTCACGGTTCTATATTGATTTATAATGTGTGAATGTGTTAATTCGAATGGACACCCTTCCTTTAACTTAAGCATATGAGCATCTGAACATGTAAAAACGTTTCCTTTGGCCTTGAGTCTGACATCCATATACTTGTAATTCGAGCAAGATGAATTTTGAGCCGTGCCACTTGATGTGTGTAATGTACGAGTTATTAACTGGCAATACATGGTTATATCACTCATATTTGGGTATGTGGCCACACTTAATTCTGCATCTAAAAATCTTGTTTTTGTCTCAAATTATTTGTAATATGCGGGCAATCTCTTGAAGAAAATATAATTTTCATCTCTTATGGAAGAATTGCACTTTAAATGAAGCAAGGAATATGAACAAACTTCAGATCCCTTCAGCTTGTTTAACTGTATTCTATAATGCTGGCTTATCCAAGTAAAGACTGTGAGTTTTCGTTAAACAACTATTAATGATGGCAACAATAGAGCCAAAGCAGTATTATTGCAGTTTAATGTTTAATTGCATATGTTAATCATATTTTCATGACTTTTACATACAGATGCTGCATTATATAGAAAGATCTACTTGCAATTGTTATTTTTGTAAAATTGTGGAAACTTTACTATTTAGATTGGATCATGCTTAGTTAAGTAGATAGTAAATTATAGAAATTAAGATGGAAATTACAGTACATTGGGTAACAATCTTGCAAGAGTTTGACTTTGTTATAATCACTTGTTTCAAAACATGGAATCATAAATGCACTATCTTATCATAACTTAGAACACTATCAATTTGTGAAATGTTCTGACCAATGTTAAGACCATGGTGATTTCAAACAAAAAGAGTGCAAACAACGAGGTATAATATTAGTCTTGATGATGTATGCTAAAATAAATGCTTCAGGATCCCTGTGAGAAGCACCTAAAAAGCAATAATCTAGCACATATGCAAGAAATTCTATAGAGTATAGACTTTGCACAACACAATGACTGAAGATCATCAACTGTAAGTCAAACTTATATTAACTTTCGACATGAGTCATGCCTGTGAGTGGAGTGAGTTAAAATGCTCAGTGTTATTGCGAGTGCTGTAAGGTATATCCCATCCAGAAGAAGAAAAAAATTGAGAAAAATAAAGTCCAACAGAGAATTCTTGGGTATTCTTAGCAGGGAATACTCTCGCGTATTACTGGTCAACTCATAAAAACTGCAAAAGGTTATCGATACATTCTTGTTGCTCTTGACTACTTAGCTCTTTCTCAACTGATTATATGGATTATATTACTATGTAACTTCAAAGTGACCTTCAAAATTTTTATTGTATAGCATTTGACATGTTTGGTGTATCTTGACAAAACTTACAAACTTCTAGTGAGCATTACAAATTTTTTGAAGACAAAAATAACAGAATTTTCACTCAAGTATTTTAAAGTTTGTCTGCGAAAATATGGAGTTAGACTGTTGTTTGCACTGAGTGCAGAATGATTTTTATGTTAAACATTTTTTCTTCACCTGTAAACTTTCAGATTTCATTCGTGTAATTTCTAAAACCTTCTAAATAAATATTCTTTTTTCAGAGAAACTTAACTCTATACGTGCTTGGTCGATTTGACAGACTTTGTAACAATTATAAAAATATACAAAATAAATTACCCTTTTTTTGTGTTTGTAGAATGATTGCAAATTGTAACTAGAAAATACAATTATTTATCTTAAGTAGCTTCAATCCCGTGACAGTATACATTCATCTATACTTAATTTTATTTTATTAATCATTTTAAACTAAAATTTCAGCAATCCACTTTGCGAAACACGTAAGTTATGTTATGGTATTGAATGACGTAACGCACGATCATATCTCGAGAATAAATAAATATCATTATTCGTGATATAATCTGTTTTAAATTTTTACACTTTAATTGATTTTATAATAAGAAATAAAGAATATACATCGCTCGGCGATGGTACATGGAGTTTGTGTTTCAAATCTCCAGTTGTTGTTTATAAAAACCAGAAGAGAAAACTACGATCGATATCAAACTGAAATGCCGAATATTCTCGTGCCTCAAATCTCTTAAGTACCAAGGTTTATGTCATTCGTCATGGACCTCATCAACTTTGTAACTACCTACCACTACTACTAATAATCATATAAAGGTCAGTGAGTAGAAATAATGCCATTTATTGTTGCATCGAGCATTTTATACCATGTTTTTACTTCAAGTTACTATATGTTCTCTGATGACTTCCTATACACCAGTGGTTCCCAAACATTTTCAGCTTGTTACCCAATTTAACATGCCACATTAAGCATGTTACCCCTTTCACAAAATGTTTTCAACATTGATATATATGGCTAAATTAAACTAGAGAGATATTGGACTTTATTTATTTACAATTTATTTATATAATTTATTTACACTGAATTACACTTTTAATTATTGTATTTGATTATTGTGCATTTCTAATGAATATTGCCAAAGATGTCAAAAACATCAGTGGATGGAGTTGCATACTTGAAGCTAGTTTAGGAATTCTAGACTTTTTGGTTGAAAAGTGCCAGCCTGGCATCGTTTGCAACATTCAAGCGAGTCCTCTTTTTTGTTTTCATCCCAAGCACGGTTGAGAACCCCTTCTCGCACAGATACGTTGTTGAGAATGATACCAATAACTTCAAGACTCTCTTGGACAGAGTTGGCGAGTCAGCTAGTTGTAAAATCTAAAAGGAATCTGCATTTTGGTTTTGGAATTTGACTTTAAAGGCTTCATTTGCTCGCATTGTGATCCACTCCTCCTTTTCAGGGAAATCATCATCATGAATGGCCTCATCAGGTACAGAAAAGGGATGAATGATCCACTGAAGACTGGCTGTTTTTAGGTCACTCTCTGGAAAGTAGTGCTGCATGCTTGTTTCAAGCCCCTTCAAATGGTCGCTCATCTCTTTGTTGATGGTCTGTAAAAGTGATCCAGTATCATAACTATTCTCCTCAACAAACTGGTCTAGGGTGGGAAACTGAGTGATCACTACTTTCTCCAAGCGTCGAATCCAGAGTCTCAGTTTTCCCAGAAATGCAGTCACAGTGTGATGGGCATCAATGACAGTCATGTTTTGGCCCTGGAGTTGCAGATTATCCGCAAATATGTCAGCCAAGTAACAAAGTCGAGCAAGCCACTCCTTACCAGTGAACTTGGTAGCAAAAGTAGATTCTTATTGTTTCAGAAATTCCTGAACCATTCGGAGCTCAATGACTCGACTTACAACCTTGCCTCGTGACAACCAGCGAACATCGATGTGGTAGAGCAGAACTTGATACTGCTCTCCCATTTCCTTGCACAGCTCCCTGAATATGCACGAATTCACATCCCTGGACTTGATGAAATTGACGATTTTCAACACATCTTCAAACACTAATTTCAGATTACCAAGCAGGCTTTTTGATCCAAGAGAGTACCAATGAATGATGCAATGATCTACAGAAATTTCTGGATTCACAGCTTGTATGAGGCCCCATAATCCACGATTATGACCTATCATCGACGGTGCTCCATTGACAGAGACCTAGATTATAAAAGAAAAACTATTATAGATTGCGTCAGTTAGTCATTCTTACTTATCTTTTGCGTTATAATTATATGGTTTTAATTTAATTTATTTTATTTTGGTACTTTAGTATTTCAGTACGACAGACTCGATACTTTTTTGTGAATTATGTATAAAATATTAGCTACACTACAGCTACTTGTACAATAAATAAAACTATATGACTATACGCCATGTAATTCATTGTATTTATACTAATCTAGACTTTATATAAACATCTCTCCCTACCTGTTGAACGCTGTTCCAATCCATTTGGGGTAAAGAAACTGTTGATGATATTGAAGATATCTTCTCCCTTCGTGGTTGTCAGCAGATCTTCGCATAATAGGAACTTTTCTTTGATCTTGTCCTGGTGGACGTAACGAACAAGCCCAAGGAGAACAGCACAACTGGCTACATCACATGATTTATCAAATTGCAAGGATAATTTGCTGTATGAGCTTTCCTTGATCTCTGTTGTAACTTGGGACAGAATATCTGATGCCATGTCATCGACTCGTTGGCGGATTGTGTTGTTTGATAGAGATATGACACTCAGTTTCTTCGCTTGATCCTCCCCACATACCTTGCTTACCATCTCGTATGCACATGGCATAATCAGATTCTCTGCTATGGTGTGGCATTTTTATTGTTCGGCAACTTTATATGCAACAAAGCAAGATGCTTCAACTGCAGCTTGAAGCTTTTGGGCTTGAATTCTAGATGAACTGAACTGGATATTCTTCAGTGCTACAGCCCGGCGCTGAAAATAAGCCTAATCCTCATTTTGAAGATTTGGATGGCACTTCTGGAGGTGAGCTGAGTTTTGATTGCTTGAAGATTTCATTTGTCAACACTTTGTGACATACTACACATTGTGGCCGATCCTCTCCACCAGAAGGTAAATTCACAAAGCCATAGCAAAGAAAGGCATCAGAGTAGGTGCGCTTTTTTAGACATTTTATTGTTTAATCTGCAGAAAAAGAAAAACTGCATAAAAAAGTGTGAACAATGTGAACTTATTATTTATTTTTTCATGCCATTCTAGATAGCATTAAAAGAGCTTATTCAGCATAGGAATGATGTAATAGTTGGTAAATACTAACTATACTGCACAGGGCAGTACACATACATACTAGGTTTTGTCTACCTCGGCTGATGCTCACATAGAAACTGACAGTGTGAAATAGAGGCAAACTCAGGCACTGAGTGACGCGTACTTTACACGTTGACGAGTCATCAGGGTTACTGAGTGACTTGTGTTCTGAAGCATACTTGTCAAAATACTTTTAGGTTACCACACACTTCGATACATATTTTTTCTTTTCTACTACTGTATATTAGTTTTTGATGTTTATTGTTATTTGGTTTAACTTTATTACATACTTAAAATAGGTTTAATTTACAACTTTACACACTAAGACTAAGTGAACATTAATCCTAATACCAGCTACCTCAATGTTTTCTTGATTTTCAGAATTTTAACTTTTTTTCTGTCACCCCCGATAAATTGTTAAATTACCCCCAGTTTGGGAACCACTGCTATACACTGTACTCAACTTACAAATAGTATAGAAACCTCTTGACGTGAAAGCTTTTTTTCCCGATTCATATATCCAGACTTATCATTGAACATATGTGAAATGAATAATGTAACATTCTGTCATTTATATTATACATACCGCATACATTATTTTCTGACAATAAAACTCTATTTTGACTCCACCAAAAGTAATTACAAGTTACAGCTCGAAACTAAAATAGCTTTTGTAGCTTTAGTAAATAACTTTATACAGTTATTTCCAATATTGTTCACTTATCTTATTTACCATCCCTTTCTGCAGGTTTTAAAATGCCCTATCTTTTTATACATCTTGTGTAATATAGCAGTGTGTGAAGTTGATGAAACATTTAATATCTCAAACAATTGTTGTTAGCGTAGAAATGATGGCAATGACTAACACAGCTGAGTGTTCATTAATTCACCTATTTTTTGTATTTTTGCAATCAATTAATCACATCTCTAACTTGATATCCCTTTTTCAGTTAACAGAGAATACATTTTCTTCAGCAACTTGTGAAATCCCATTGATTATCTAGAGGTCTATAAGCCTTTGGAAATAAGACTATCATACAGTTAGTAGAAGCAGAAACAATTGGTGAAAAAAGTTGATGGTCAAATCATGTAATGTATGAACTCTGACCATAATGTCAAAAGGACCATTATTGCACTGCTTTTGAGGCCTCAATTCCTAATGACCAATGGTTACTCACCAGACTCTAGACAATCAAATGGAGACTGACACAATTAAATAACCTATGCCTACCTCAGTCCTATCACCAACCTGGACCACTAAGAGATGTTGGGATGCCATGTTAAAACATCAAAATTCATATCAAAGACGCACTGTAACAAAGCACTACTGGCATTTAACGTATGTGTACTTTAGACAGGATAAATATATACCCAAAATGTTTCTGCAACTAGGTCATCTGAAAACGTAGGAGGTCCAACTTTGTAATAAAAAGTATAGCATTCTCAGGTCAGCCAGCGGTGACAAGACCATCACCATCTACTAAATCCAATATCAGGATATCTATTTTACCAACAGCAATCCTTCTACTACCTAATCAGTTTATTCAGTCTTAGTAACCAGCAAAGATTGAGTTCCAAACAACTCCAACTTACTGATCCATGATTCGGCAATTGCTCACACTGAAGTAGTACTGTCAGATCTAAGGCCAATGCTATCCACAATAAGAATGATGCAGAAGCACAAAGATTCACCATCAAAACAAGAGAAGTAAAATAGCCTCACTGCAAACTGGTTTGGACTGGAAAAGTATAAGCAAGGATATAAAATAAATAATTTGCCAAATCATTGTCACATTAGAGGATACGTTTCTAGGGCTTAACTAAATGGAGCAAGTTGCCACTTGGGTTACAATTTTTTTTCATGCACGTACTTTAGCCATTTCAGTGATGTCGAGAAACCCACTTGTTGAGAATTTTATATGCAAAAACGGCTCGTTTGGATTCAGAAAATATTTTAAATAGAAGAGCGAACAACGTTTCGACCTTCTATTTAAAATATTTTCTGAATCCAAATGAGCCATTTTTGCATATAAAAAAAAAAACTTTAGCCATTTGCTAATAATTTTTTATATAGCTTAAGCAATGGATATTTTTTAACTGTTAAATTATAATCATTTTTTTTATAATGCAATGCAATACAAGAATATTTTAATTTAAAATGTTGGCTTTCACAATCTTAACAATCCTCTTTTTACACCATATTATCCCTCAACAAATACCATTCAGATAAAAGCATTCTGAAATGCCAAACATACAACCAGCACATACAATCACAGAAACAATGCCTTTTCTGAACTCATAACAGCAGAATTCTACACTTTTATTAACAGAACATCTATACAGCACAAATTAAACAACTTGAATAAGAGAACACAGACCCATTAAGTGATTTGTTGCAAGTGAAACACCTCTACACAGTCTGCAGTTGATATAAAATGTGACTAAGCTTCATTTAGTGATAAAAGTGGCAAAAACATCAACAAAAGATTGGCCACAAAGCATTTATCATTGTACAAAGCTCTAACAATCCAGCTTTCTTTTTAGCATGCATGTTAAGGCCAGTCTCTTATTGCTTTAAATCTCGGAAAATCTGTAGACATATATTTACCACATCTGAGAAAACTTGCATCCATATGCATAAATACATGCTTTCCTAGTTTAGCTAATGTCAGTTTCATTACCTGCCAGAATTTTATTAAATCTCTTCATATCATTCCCAAACATACAGTCAAACACATACAAAAAACATCTTTCCCACTGCTGTTCACATAATGTGAGCTAATCAGTCATTCAAGAGTAGCTGAAAGGAGTCTTACAGAAATGTCTGACTTAGAAAGTAAAAAATGAACCAATGTTAAAGTAAATACAAAACACTGATGTACCTGAATTCTTCTTCACACTTACTACTCATAGATAATAAAGCAAATAATAATTGGATTATTCCATCATTTTGCATCCAATTTTACTCAAGAGCAGCTCTTAGAAGGTTAATGTTGGTTGCTTTATAGAAGACCTGTTATCTACGAGTTATCTTTATTTTACTCAAGTTGCTATATAGTTTAAAAAACACATTGGAAAAATATTATGGTAATCTTTTGATGTATCAAGTTTATCTGCACATCATTTAAATAGCTGTTTCAGGTCGTCTATATTTTGGTTGTAAATGCAGTACAGTTGGGGTAATACAGACATTTCCATTAGCATCAGTCAGATTTTTTTGTACATAATTCAGAGCACCCTAGAAATGGTTAAATATTTATGCAAAGGTTCTTCAACAGCACTAGTAATTAATACTTGAACCATACTCTTATGTAGTCTAATTATCTCTGGGTTTATTTAACTATCATTATACAGTATAGTCAAAAAAAAGATGCAACTCACCAATTATAAAAACCATGTTAGTTGAGCAGTTTGTACAACACATCCATATTTAAGATACCCTTTATGCAACACAAAACTTGATATCAGCACTTTGTAAGCTCACAATTGAGTTAAAAATACCAATGTTTTTAATTGAAAAAGTGGAAACAGAATAAATAAATACATCAAATCACTTTATCATCTTTTGGGAGCAGATAAATTTAACACTGGCCCTTTAACTTCTTACAAGTATATACTACTATTAATTTTGAATTACTGCTACAAACATAACTTGTTCAATGCTGTCTACTATCTTATTTTCATCATTCTAATTATATGCCTACCAGACATAATGAAGTTGCATGTATTCAGAAATTACTTTGTATTGCACACATTATGACCACTTAGGTTGGTATATTCACAGATTATAATACCAGGATCAGTACTTTAAATAAACTGTACATGTGCATTAGATACCAAATCTTGCCTCAAGGATGTTCCACTGCTGGTATCCAATACCAAATTATAAAAGGGATATGATGGATATTTCAAAAGATATCTACACAGAGATTAGTCACTTATTACTTTTTCTCCCTTTATGAAATGAAGCTGTATAAATAAAAATTATCCTTGTGAATAAGTCCTGGAAGGGTCTAACCCCAATTTTTAAAACCAGGTTTTGCTTAGGGAATTCTTTCTAAACACACATTATAATATCATTAACCCAAAGCTGCATCTGTGATATATCATTAATTATACATAGTTTTGCACGTTTGTATTAAAACACGAGATAATTGTTTCTTGAGCTATAGAAAAAATTATAGACTTAATTTATATTTAACTAACACTCCTTGAATATGACTGAATTTTAAAAGTTACACCATGTTACATTAAATAAACACATAATTTAAACAGTTGAAAGCATAGTTATAAAAAAATGTAAAACCATTAAACAAATCTGCTCACATATTTTGCAAAATTTATCAAAGATTTTAAAATTAATATTTCAGCTGTAATTACATTTTCTTGTAATACAGTACTTATTTGTTTAATGAAAGCAGTAAATTGTCTTCAATTTTAAAAATTAAGAATATATACACACTCAGACTTATTTTAATCAGCAATGAATTTTATTAAGTAAAAAAAAGTATACAGGAAACAGTACAACTAATCATTTCATTAGAGTAATAATAACATATACAAATACACATTGTTAATCAAACAGTTTGCAACTGATGACTTAACATTTTTCAGAAATTATATGGCACAATTTACCACTTTAATACTTAGTAAAGTTCAAATGAAATAAAATTTTCACAATGGAAGTAAGTTACAATGCTTAACATTCAAAAATTAACTAAGCATGCCATTAAAACTTCCTACTTATTGCTAAAATTTTATTACATATGCAATACTAAAACTAAAGATAAACAAATGAAGAGTATGCTGAGGTTTTTGTAGAGAACTTTGAAATAATGAAAAGAAATAACATGATAATTATAGAAATATGTTTTGCTCTAAGGCTTATACTTTTGACAGATGTGTTATAGAATGTCTTAATGCTTACATATGAAACTCATAACTTTCTAGAAATGCAAAGAATCAATTTTCACAAAATTGGTCAAATGTTAATAGAAATGAGAACTAAACATTATAAAATTAATTTTTATGTATATATATTTATATGAAAAAAATACAATCATTACTCATTAAAAATATTCTTCATACAAAAAATATTTAATCTGTATTGAAAGAAAGAAAATTAAATCACATCAATCATGTTCAATGCAAATAACATCTAAGCAGTAAGTCCACATAAAAATGTTTTTCTCAAGCAGCCATTTATTCATATGGAAATTAAAATATATCTTCTATACACTAGAAATGATGTTTGAGAAGAAAAAAAAAGAGGCACCAAAATTCTTTATTAACATAAAGATCAAAATATACTCTTTAACAATTAATTGATACAGTAGGGAGAGACTGACCATAATACACACTGGACATGACTACTAGGGTGATAATACAAAGAGGTGAGTGTTAAATAAATGAAACAAATTTTATTTTTGTATTTTAATCTCATGAAAAATATTACTTCATACAGAGCACAATAATTATATATACATATAGATTAGACAGTCAAAGCACCACATATTAAATTGAAAAGATGTGGAAGAATACAAATAATGCAGAATTAAATCAACTACTGTAACAAGAGGAATTTATTTTTATCAGCAATATTTCAGAATTATTACATAAATATTAAAATAAAATCAAAACTGACTTTTTCTCCTCACTTCTTTGTCATATTTTTCCAAAAGCACTTTTTTGTACTGAGTTTGGTTTTCCCAAAGTTCTGCTGCATGTGTATTTAAAGGGCTATCAATATTTGGCTCTGTTGATAAAACAAAATAGATATGAAAATTATATACAACAGGTTGTAATATTTCTCTTGAATTACAGAATAACAGCATATTAAATGCTTCACTGTTACAAATATAAGGATACAAATCTAAATTCTCAGCTCATAAAAAATTAAAAATCTTTCCTTACAGAAAAATAAACTGTTAAAGCAATATTACGAAAGCAAGATGGTTATATTTCCAATAAGTTTCAAAATAGACTAATTAAAACATCCAATAAAGCACAGTTCAAGTTTTTTCATAACAAAACACAGTATTACGTGTATTCTGAAAGTGATTTTTAACAAATGATTTACATGTCAGAGTATACTTAAAACTTGTTCCCCATTGTTTTGTAATTATACAAATTATTTACACAATAACCCTATACAACACCACAAGGGTGTTAAAGTTCAAAACTGATATTAAATTCACAATGAGACGTAATACTGCATATCTGTAAAGCTCCTAGTCTGAAAAGTAGATTAAAAGATTCATCATTGCAGGTTTAGTTTAATGCCTACACTTGTTTCAGTATAGTTTTATTTTTTGCATATGACATATTCTTGACTGTGAATTGTGCAAGTCCCGCCTGTTCTCAAAATTTAGAGAATAATCTTAAGAGTAAAAATAAACAATATTTGTTTCATGAAAACAAGCCAACAAAGTTGAAATTTCTTGAAAGCATAAAACTTACATGCTGCTATACAGAAGAATATTATTGGTCAACTCCAGTTAGTGTGTGAGAGGCCTCAGAAGTCATAACTATGATTAATGCCCAATAATTGGAAAACTACAGAATTTGACCAGGAATGTTTATAGATTTCGAACATTACAAACTGTCCAACTTCCATAAATTACTCTGGACATTATTATTTGCTATGAGGACATCAAATATCTTAGCTGCAATAAGTCAGTGATGTGATCCCACTAGATAGTTTAAGGGAGGTGTGAAAGTATAAACTCAAAATTAATTTGTCATGGATCTGGATCACAGATAAAATGTTCAGTTTTAGACTGGATATAAGAATTAGTATTGTCTGTAAGATTGTAAAATGCTTGTATATAAACCATCAATTATAATAACTATTACTAATAACAATTATTATAATTTTTTTGTATATTAAAATATAAAGAAAACATTGTGTGTATCATTTGTAAATATGACACATATTAGCCATTTAATTAACTACTAAGTTTAAATCCAAAATTCTCGTTATTTAAAAAATATGTAATCTAATAAATCAAAGACTCACACAAAATATAGTATAATATGTAACACAAGAAAATGGAAGCTCTTGTTCAAGGTTTGAATCAAAGATAAAATTTGAAATAATATTCAAATCTTAATTCAATTTGTATTTATCAGTGCCAACAATATTTGATCATGCCTGATAATCAAGGTTTGAACAACTGGAAAAATACAACAAAAGTGAATTGCTTGAAATTGCCAAAATTTTAGAATTATATATTAAAAATCAATGAGAAAAAATTGAAGTAAAAAAGTGTATTGTTGAAATGTTAATGTTGATTTGTTGTCTGAGAAAGTATTAGAAGAATATTCACGTCTCCACTAGCCATTCAAAGTTGAGCAATAAAGTTAAAACTCAAACATATTGAGCTTCTGCAAGTCTGCATTCAACTTGAAAAAGAGCAAGGGCAAGCCTGCAATGAAGTCCAGAAAGAGCATACCCATATTGAAGCTGAAAAGGAAATTAGGCTTAAAAAATGGAAATTAGACTCAACTCTAATTAACCTAGACAAAATAAGAACTTTGAACTTAATCAATATATTAAAGTACCACCATTCAATGAAAATAAAGTTGATAAATATTTCCAACATTTTGAAAAAGTTGCCCAAACTATAAAATCGTCCACCAAAAAGTTAGTACCAGAAACTTATTGCCAAAAGTTGAGGTTACTGCAAAAAAGATAGATTTATTTTGAACAGTGGAGTAATTCTATGCATGTTGGAAATAGTTTTGATAAACCAAGAGATATTATGTCCAACCGAGGAACTTAAGTGCTGTACAAGTCATGACCTCAAAACTTATTTGGATGAAAAGAAAATTGAACCACTACATGAAGCAGCTTCTCTATCTGACATCTATAGTTTTACTCATAAAACTACTTTTCATAAAAATAAATTCCTGCCACCTCAGAAAAAAACCTGTTTCTGTCCAATCCACTGAAAATCATCAAAGTTTATACCTTATTTTTGTAAAAAACACTGGTCATGTGATGTATATTTTTGAATGTGTAATATGCAAGTCCTGCCTGTTCTTAGAATTTGTAGAAGAGTCTCAAGAGTGAGAATTAACAATATGTTTAAAACATGCAGAAATGTTGATATTTCTAAGAACTTGTATGATTGATGTATAAAACTGATGAGTCACTACACAGAATAGACAGTTACAGTCAATGTGCAACAGGCATCGAAAGCTATAATTGTGATTACTGCCTATTAATTGGAAAACTACAGAATCTGATCAGGAATGTTTACAGATTTTGAACATTACAAACTGTTCAACTTCAGTCTAATACTCCAGACATTATTACTTTCACCATTGAAAGTCAGCAGTGTGAGCCATCCAAACTACATAGATTAAGAGAGGTGCAACAATATCAACACAACATTAATTTGCTTATTGTGGATCTGGACCTCAGATAAAATACTCAGTTTTAAGCCGAATATAAGAATCACTATTGTCTGTAAGTTTGTAAAACTCTTGTATATAAACTATCTTTTCAATAACTATTATAAATTGTATTGTTTTATGTGTATTATGTAAAAATATATTTGTATTAAAAAAGAAAACTGTATTTTTTTAATCATAAATTTGATACACATCAACATTATATTAACTTTTAATAAAATTCATATTCAAATTTCTGGTTATTTTAAATACTAACATCCAACAAGGTTTAAACACTAATGGATAACAATGGTTTTGATGAGCACTGAAGGGGAGATACATCTTTTTCTATAACTGATTGGCATTCAAATTTAGAGAAAAATGAATAAACAAACAGCAATATTGTATGTATAACCAAAAAGATACTCATATTAAGGCATCTGAAGGATAAAATTCTTTATCTGAGCTGAAAATCTAAAAGTAATGAAAATAAAGTAACATGACAATTGAAGAAATCAAAAAGGTGAAATTAACTTTTTTGTTTGAGACCTACTAACCTCCAAGAAGAGACTGAAGAGACAGCAGTACTGTCCTAACATCATAAAGTGCTGTCCACTTCTCCTTTAATATATCAAGACAAATGTTGCCCTGTGTATCAACATTGGGATGAAAACAAGGAGTGTCAAACCTAATAATGGGAGCAGTGTATGGATAACTGCTGGGGAACTCCAGAACAAGTTTATAAACTAACCCTTCATACACCTGGATATTAAGAATAAAATGTGTAAATTCAATTATATTTTTTCAGTGTTGAACAAAATATTTCATTGCACCATTCAGTTAATTTATTCTAAATAACTACTTGTAACAGCTTCTTTCTTACATTTTACAACTTTCAAAATTACATTCTCTAATTAATGTATCAAAATATTAAAATTACACCTTTTTAGTTCAGGTTATATTTTAAAAAGAGCACTTCCTCAAAAACCTTGAATTTTGATGCAAGAAACTTCATGAATATAACCTTAAGTATAAATAATTTCTCCTTATGACATTATTATATTGGTTTCACTTATTTTTTGTAACTTCTCTTTAATAAAAAACAACAATAAAAAGCATTCAAATATTTAAAGTTGAGCTTGAAAGTGAAAGCTTCACTAAAAACACTGGAGAAATAAGTACAGTTTAAAAACATTCATATTTTTGTCTGCTGAGGATATCTGTCAACATTTATTCCATTATGAATAAGACCAATGTAGAACATGCAATTATAACTCTATCCATATATTTACAGGACTGGGTTTAAAGAAGGGCAAGCAAGAAATCTGCTCAGGGCCCCAGACTACCAATATGAAATGCAGCCCAGAATAAAATAAATGAATATATCTTATCAATGCTCTTTCAGAATTTGAAATCAAATTTAACTGCTCCATAATTACACAAGGTAATGGTGGAATATTAATTAACTTCTGCAATGGCACAACATGATAATCAAAGGTTATTCTATGAGAACTAACCCCAGTCTGGAACTAGGTGAGGATAAGATTCTTTTCTGCTCCCTAGTCCATCATTCTTGAAATCCAGCCTTGCATACTTATATCAATAAAGTAACAATTTTGTGATGCACATACTTAATGCAATGTACAAATCTATAAAATGGAAGATCTTGGGAATAAGATTACTACACAAGAGAATTCTGTGGTTCATGTGTCACAAGTACTTTACATAAGGAGTTGTGAAAACATATATTGTAACACCAAACTATTAAATACCATATGGCAAGTTCATCATGGTAAATTAGAGCTATGGTGTTCCTTAATGTTTGTTAAAGTTCACCTGAAAATAAATACAATATATTTATCCAGAAAAATATAAAATTAAATATGATTGTTCACTCTGAAACTTTGCCACATAATGAACATAGCAAAATTTATGAGAATTTATCTGTGATAAAGAATCTTACCTTCCAAAATAATTACCATTACAATTTCTGAAAAGATCATTCAGAGTTGAGATAAATATACATCTAATAAAATAGCTTCTCTTCAAAATTAATAATTTCAAATTAATGTACTGCTCAAATATGATAATTTTAAGCTTACATTAAATAAATAAGGTTTGAATCATCAAAATATTTTGACATCACTTACCTTGTTTTGAAATTAAATGAGTGTCTGATGTTTTGTAATAGAATAATACTTGTGTAGTCTTCAAATTGATATCATTTAACTCAAAAATGTTTTTACAAATGAAAATAATTAATGTTTAAAGAAGTAATAAACTTTTCTAAGATCTGTGATTTGTTCCCAAGTCTTCTAACCTTGTAATTAGATTTCTTTGTTCATCCCTACAGATGTACCAGGTAATCAGTATTTGGATAAACTACAGAGAAATGTATTTACTCTAAATATAGTTTTTAATATGCTCTATTCAATGGTATCTAGTTGTTCACTCAAGTTGTTTTCAAAACTAAACTTCGTTATAAATGATCAGACTACACACAGTGATAAGAAAGGATCATTATAACAGACAATACTAACAAAAACCATAAACTGAGAAGGAAAAAAAATCACATGAAAAATATGAAATGGATTAAAAGAATAAAAGAAAAATCATTTGAAATGGATAGATTTAAGAATGCAGTTAAGGATAAATTTCTAACAAATATGAACGAACACTCAGACTGTAAATTAAGCAAATGACATTTTGTGGGGTAATAATCGATAGAAAACACATAACCTGTTCTATCATCACTAGATAGATGAAAAAAGATAATGCCAAACTAGTTGCCAGCCTATTCATTGTGATGAAATTGTAAGCAAACTGGCTAAATTGTTGACCTTTCCACTGACAAAGTTCTAAGAGAATAGGTCAATTTTTAAAAGTATATAGATTTATGAAAAAGGTTAGCAGGTGTATAATAATAGTTAAAAAATTACTATTTTTTTTGTAAGATTATAAACAGTAGTCACTAAAAAGCACTGGAAATCTTATACTTACAGTGCTAAGGAATTTGAAATCATTAATATAACATTTACCATGTGTGTGCAATATGCCACATTACCTGACTACATATCATAAGCTGCAGCAGTTTTCAGTGAGATAAACAGAAAGGCAAACATAGTATCCTTTCAATCAGGTATGACTGTTGGTGCTGCCTAACAAATTATTCTTTGATGAAAACAATGAAATTGAACTGTGTTTATTATATGATAGGGTATCTATTAAAGTTACTTCATGGAAATTTTCTGGTAAAAAATTAGGTAAGTGTTGCCTGATAAACTATCTTATCTGATACAGGTTACTGCAACAAAATGATGGACTACAGTAGCAAAAATCACTATAAAAGTCAGTTCTGATTTAATTAAACTAATATCTCTGCATACTGTCATGAGAGAATTAAGAAAAAATATGATCCCCAATAGAGTAGCCGTTTATAAAACCTTCCTTATTAACTGTTAGAGATGTTTGTGTAAATAGTGGTGCAATGACAATAAACATTAGGCTATATATATATATAAGTAAATAAATACAGTTCATAAATAGATGATGATATTTCTTGCTATTTCCAACATAGATATAAAGACCAGGGGTTCAGAGTTTTTACAACCTATGGGGGGATGATTTTTGCAACTACTTACGTGGACTGTTCAATTTGCAAATTGGTAATCTCTGATCACATGAACCTGAAACTTGTAAACATGCAGTCAGAGTAATCTTGTTGCCACGATACTTCAAGGTTTTCATGTAGGTTTGTATAAGTGAGGTGTTGTGAACAGTTTTCAAAATGTTAACAGAATAAAGACAAATGTGTCACAAATTAACTGCCATATAAATTAATTCTTGCACACTGCACAGCATTAAAGATAGCCATTATACTTGACAAGGTTACTAATAACTTTCATTGCATGAATTACATTTTCAAATATTAATAAAATTAGTAATTACCTTTGAGATGTTTATATCTACTGAAAAACTGCTCATGTTGTTTGATAAAAATAATTAAAATGTCTTTGCAAACTCTTGAAAATTGCACATCAATATAATGTAGCACATAATTATTCATACTTTTCATTGAAGAAAGATTCATTTAGTCTTCTAGTCTACATGTTCCCAAATGTAGACCTCCTTTGTGATGATCTGTTTATGAATTCTTTCATAAACTCTTCTATATTTATCTTGTCAATTTCATCTTTGTGAGTGTGACAAACTCACACATGGTTGAGGCTGCACTGAGACACAGTTGATCTTAACCACATCTTCAACCGTCTGAATGCAGAAAAGCTGTGTTCACATTCGCAGCTGAATACTGGACATAGAAGCAAAATGTACATGAGAAAAAACACTTCATTAAACATCTGCTGGCTTGTTTCATGGATTTTACAGTAAGCATCCTTTGCAACTTTCGGAGATACTGCTTTTGTTGTTTCTTCAAACATGGCCAACTGAAACTCGAGCCATTGTGCAGAGATTTCTGGATAGAAATTTATAACCGAGTTGTCATTCTTGACAGATGTGATCATGTTCTCAAGTGCCAGATATTGCCTCAAGTCATTGTTGGCTGCATTGAATCTAGTGGTCAGATGTTCAAAATACTGGCTTCTGTAGTAATCTCTAGCTGTTGCAGAATGGTGTACTGAGCTATCACTTCTGATCCTTCTATGGGGTCTGCAAATGCATGATAGTTCAACAGGCACCAGATTTAGGGAAAATATCTTTTTCTAAGCTTCAACAAATATCTTGTTGTAATTTTCCTCTGTTTGCAATTCCTGCAGTTGCTCAACTATCATTGCAGATGCTTCAATCATGCCAGATACTGTTGCTGACTTTGCTTGAAATGCACAGTTTAGTTCCTCTAATGCAGCTAATGGATGTTGAGCCATCAACAATCCTAAAACTAATTTCCTTTGTCAAATCTATCCAGCAGACCTCATGCTTTCACTGCTACATCTGATTTTTCATTTGCTAATTCAGATAAAGAATCATCAATGTCACTGTAGTGATCATTAACACATGCAATTGCAGATAGGTGGCACAACCAGCATGTTGGACACAGTGGGCAGATATATTTAACTGGACCATTGTGGCTGTCTGACGAAACAATATTTTCAAAGATTATCTTGTATTTGCCTGATCTCTGAAGCAAGACACCAAGTTCATGTACTCACTGGATAGAATCTCAAACACATTCACAAGCTTCAACTTCATGTTGCATTATTAAACTAGCCTTGTGTGCTCTGCAGTGAAAAAACAAAGCTACGGTTGCTTTTCTTTTATTTTTGTCTGGCATCCGCTGTACGCACCACTCATATCAGTAGCTCTATCATAAGTTTGTGCTCTTAAGCCTGACAGTGGAAAATTGAGTCCAGTCAGTACATCAAGTATAGTCGAGGATACTGTTTCACCAGTTGTATTGGAAACACTGTACAAACCAAGAAATGTCTCATGGATGTCAAGGTTCTCATCTATGTATTGTACACATATTGTTACCTGTTTGGCACCTGTAACATCTTGAGTGCCATCAACCATTATTTTGCTGCACTTCGTGTGCTGTGTTCCTCAGTATTTGATGGCTGAAGATCTCAATTATTTCATTCTGAGCCTGGGGTGATGTGAATGTGGTTTTCTTTGATAAGTAGGCTGTCAACTCATGGTCTTCCTCTTCCAGGAGCTCATTAACTGCAGGAAGTTCCCCTCCATATCAGTATGTCCACGTAATGCTAAATCTTGACGCAGTAAGAAATGTAAAATTCTGAATATTTTGGCTAGACTTCTTTTGCATTCTTCCTGTTGCTTTTTTTTTCCATCATGTAGCTGGACAGTCACTTGAGTTACATCAAGTGAACCTTCTGGAGATATAGTGAATCTATGCTGATAGGAGAATTGGTGTTTGCTGAATTTCTGTTTTGCCTTTTTCCAGTTGCAAAAACTGGTGGATATGAAGGTATACTCTACTGGCCTCTCCTATTTCCCTGTAAAAAAGCCTCTATTTTCCACTTTGGCACAATGAAAGCATATGACTTTGAGTCTGATTGTCAAAGTGTAGCCATGGAATTCATCACACCACTTGCTCTGAAAGCTGATATTTTGAGATTTTGCTTTCTGTTGTGTCTGGATGATATGGCTTTCCACGCTGTATCTGTGGATTGTCAGATTTTTCATTACTGCACAAACTTGTTTCACACCTATCTGGTGGTTCATGATGTGCAATATTTGCACAAGCATTTTCAGACTCGTCCTCTGTTGAACATGGTATTTCCTATATATGACAAGTTTCTGTTATTTTGATTGAGGTTGTTGGATTATCTGCTACTGCATTGTCACTTGTTGTACTAGTAACAGGCTTGCAGAACTGTCTACTATTGGAAAGTTTCAGAAGCTTGCTTGTCATAATTGGTATCTGTTTTCGAGATGACTCAACAGGCTAAAATGCAGTCTTTATTGAAAAACTCTAACATACAATGAACGAAGATAGAACAGAAGGGAAGTAGGACTGAACTGTATAATGTATTTAAGTCAAACGCACAAACCTCACAGTGATTACCAAGCCGACTGACCGCCTGGGCATCAATGGAACAATAATGTGTGCTAGTTGCAACACATGTAATTGCAAGTTTCTCAAAAAATACTTAAACAAATATATTTATATTCCTTTAAAGCTCATCAAAAGGCAAACATGTTGTGACATAATGTCTATAAGCACACTTATGAAATAAAAACACCTGAACAAAAACTAGCAATACAATTCGAGTAGAGGCTTCAGGCCATCGAAATTGCTCTTTTTGTGTTCTAATTATACAAGGAAATACAATATTTTTACTATCTATGATAAGAGAATATATTGTTCTTTTAGCAGAAAGCAGTGATAATCTGAAATTTCATGGATTAATGAGGGCCACATGTGAACAGGAAGAAAGCAATCAAATATCATTTCTTAACCTCAAAATTATAAGAACCGACACACAATTCAAAACAGAAATCCACCGAAAAATCACCCATACTGGACTATACATTCCTTGGGACTCAGCACATGAAACAAAACAAAAACTCAACATACTAAGAAACCAGATAAACACAGCCATAAAACTATGCTCACCAGATAAAATTAACGATGAATTAGATAAAATAAAACAACACTTCATCAACATTAACAAGTTTCCTCCACAAACCGTAGAAAACATTATACGCACACACCTAGACAGAAAGCAAAATCAACCAACAAAAGTAAATATATCTCACGAATCAAAAAATCACGAAACCATATACTGCTGTATACCATATATTCCTGACATCAGCAAACAAATAACCAACATTTGGCAAAAACTAGTAACAAAATATAACATTCCAGTTAACACTAAATTTATTCAAAAACCAGGCACAAAACTAAGGTCTATACTATGTAAGAACTACACTGACAAACACCACACCAACATTATTTATAAAATACAATGTGATAACTGCCACGACTTCTATATAGGAGAAACAAGTAGAAAAATGGAAACCAGATTCAAAGAACATAAAAAGTCACCTTCACACGTTTTCGAACACTGCAAGTCAAATGGACACAACATAACCATAGAAAACACTAAAATACTAAATAAAGAAACAAACATAAACAAACGAAAAATTAAAGAAGCCTTACTTATACAACAACTCAAACCCAAAATAAACCAATATAAAGGAACACCATTATACCTATATTAATATTATAGACAAAATTATATATTCAAACCGCGCCCTCTACATTGCAACACTCAATTATACAACCCCTCCCAAACACGTGGTCAGCTTCCGACCAGTAACCCTTTCTTTGTGAACCTGACGATGACCGAAGAAGGTCGAAACGTTGTTCGCTCTTCTATTTGAAGTGTTTTCTGGGCCCAGAACAGCCGTTTTTGCATATAAGAGGGCCACAAACACTGAGTGGAGGGGAGTGATGTAGGGCATGTCTGGATCTGAGCAGCCTGAACCTGTCGTTAACTGTACATTTAATGTACACTATGGTCAATGGCTTCGACAGCTGAGGAGAGTAAAGTGTTCGACAATAAAACCCACTAGACATGCATAAGAACAAATGGCATAGGAAAACAGCACAATATACACATAAGATTGATGCAGCTACAAGCTACAAATGACCTGCAGATCTAGATCACAGGAGTTTACACTTTGGAGTACTACTTTTGAATTTCATGCTCTGTTCAATCTGTTGTGACGAAAATTTTACTTAATCTTACACTACGTACAGAACATAGGTAGAATCTGTGAGAGGCTTGCAAACCTTGCATGTATACTTAGGCCTACTGACTGATACTTACAAACTATCTCTCAGATCGAAAAGCTTAAAAGCACGCCTATATTAAAGATGTACATTTCGGCTACTGAAAAAGCCCACATCTAGGCCTACTTGTGTAATTCGATTGGTAATAACACGAGAATCACAAGAACAAACACACAATTTGTAGGCCTGTGATGTAATAAACCAATTCAACAGACCAAACTGCAGGGGGATGATGATTGGATGCACCATACCTCACACCTATAATGAAGGAGGGAATACATTCCCCAATCCCCCCAGGATCTACGTCCATGATGAATACAATCAAAATTACAATCTGCCAACAGTGGTTCTGTATGACTTAGGGATTCAAAGATCAGTACTCAGTTTACTAATACTGCTACATGTCAGTTACCAACTGTTTAATCAAACTTGTTTGCATTTTACTTAAACATTGGGTTAATTATATTTATTAACTGTGCAATTCAGCAAAAATTTAAAAGTCAGCCATGATCTTCCATTGACATTTCAATATAACAGATAATAATGTGCTGACCATAGCAGCAAAACTGTTACAGAATGAGTGATTTTGATGGACACAATAGCAAATTCACTCCTCCCTCTGCTCTAGCTTCTAGAGTCATATGAATTATAACTGCTTGAGTCTATTTGAAGTATCTGGAAAGAAAGCTCAGCAGTAGGTACCTACACTAATCAACCTTCAACAATCATGACTTCATTATGTCCAAATGGAAATGCATTCTACAGAATACCTTTTCAGAGGCTTGTTGACTGCATTACTTGCCATATTTCAGCTGAACTAAAACCCATGGGTGGTCTAACAAACTAATATTATTATCAAAACCCTAGAGCAACACTTTAATAAATTATCAAATTTATACTATGATTAAGTGTTTATTACAAATTGTGAGTTATTTGGTGATACTGTTTTGTCAGTTACTAGCAAGTGTGTACAATAATAATTAAAAAATTATAATTTTTTGTAAGATTATAAACAGTAGTCACTAAAAAGCACTGGAAATTTTATATTTACAGTTCCACCTGCTCCAACAATAGTTCCAATCCACCTGAACAGGTTGTCTCCATCAGGGAAAGCTGATATTCCTTTATCACCAGACATCTACATAAAAAAGGCATTTCAAAAATCAATATAAAAATTAATATGTTACTGTTTTCAAACTTCACTTTTAAACAGTACTAATATGAACATTTTTGAAATGAGTTGTCAAAATTACCCCTTGTTTGATTCTAAATTCCATATCATTTACTAGTTATCAACAGGCTATTACATTAATTAAAATGCAATATTACACTTAAAGTAATCTTACAGTACTTCATGATAAGCCTTAGTGATAGTAAAATGTTTACTACCAAGCTAATTACTTTAAATTATAAATTATTTTATAATCCAACTTTTACAAAAAACTAACTAATAATATTCACATGTATACCAATTATACTTTAACTGTGCAACTTCATGAATACATACAAAAATAATGTTTGTATGCAGGTACTTACAAATATTTGTAAAGAAAAAGGTAAAAAGAAATCTTCCAGTCAACAAGCCTCCAGTGACCACAGACAAAACAATGGTTGTGTTAGCAATATTGCCAAAACTTTAGAAGTTAGTCACCACTTGAGAATTCATGGTTATTGTAGCAATTCAACAAATCAAATTTTTTTGTAGTTATTTAGAGGCAATGTAGCTTGATACTTAAATTAAAACAAATTAAAAGGAAAGCATAGAAAATTAAAAAAGAGTGCACATTTTACAAAATTAAGTTCAAATTTATAGAAAGGTGTGTTGAAAACAGTGCCTAGGAAAAAATGAAATTAATTTCATGTGCAATTCCTAGGAAACCTACTGCATACTGAGAATGGGTTGTCCTCTTACTGGTAAAGGACTACTGTTGAATGACAAATGCATCATGCATTAGCACACTTTACATCAAATCATACATCTTAGGTGGAAGAGAGCACAAAACTAGTGATACATAAAAACTCAAAGGCAGGTGAAACACAGAATAACTACTGTGTACACAGGAGTAACAATTTTTTTAAAATACATTTTCAGGTAGGTAAAATGTTTAACATTCATGTGACATGATACGATGTTCTAGAATGCTTTGTATCTAAAAAAAAAGATGAGAATGTCACTTTTGGGGCTCAATGAAACCTTATTTGCTGAGTGTATACCCAATGTATTAATTTCATTTCATTATTACTAATACCATCTTATACAAGGTTTAACAAAATATTTACCTCAAATTTGTGAAATGTGTTTCAAAGGTCCAGATAGTTTTAAATAATGTAAAAATTACACTGGTTTACAAAGAAATTGAGGCAAGCACAAAAATAGCTGTTTTAACCTAATTTGGGGGTGCTGAATTCAGATTTGAAATCTGTTTTTACTCATCACCTCTAGTTTTTTAGATATGCATAGTGTACATAAAGGCGTATATGCATTCAGGGTTAATTTCTAATAATGTGTGACTTGTCTTCTTTTTTAGTTATTATGCAATAAATGCAAATAAATCAGATGAAGAAATGCCTCCAAGGGAAGATTCTGCCAAGTCAATCTCTTCCGAAGATACTGACTCTTCTTCTTCAGGAACAAGTGGCAACGAGCCACACTGGATCACGCAAGAAGACCTGAATGACCTTGCTCGTGATTTGTATCTATCAAAACAGCAGTCAGAGCTCTTGGCTTCTTGGCTTAAACAGTAGAACCTAGTCCAGGAAGATGTAAGAATCACCAGTTTCAGGAATCGGAACAAAGGCCTTGCTTCATTTTTCAACATGGAAAACAAGTTGTGCTACTGCACAAATGTACCTGGCTTGTTCACTTTCCTTGGTTTGCCACATAATCCTTCAGACTGGCGTCTTTTCATAAACTCTTCCAAGCGAAGTCTCAAGGCTGTGCTTCTGCACAATGGGAATAAATATCCCAGCATTCCCACTGCACACTCTGTTCATATAAACGAGTCCTATGACAATATGGAGCTTCGTTTAGAAGCTGTTAAGTACAGCCAGTACCAGTGGAGTCTGTGTGGGGACCTCAAGGTCATTGGTCTTCTTATGGGTATGCAAGGGGGCTTCACAAAGTACTGTTGCTTTCTCTGTCTCTGAGATAGTCGAGCTGTATCCCAGCATTACGAGCAGAAAGACTGGGGGTCTAGAAGCACTTTCGTTCCTGGTGAACACAGCGTCAAGGAGAATCCTCTGGTTGACACGAAGAAGGTGCTTCTTCCTCCTCTTCACATCAAGCTTGGTTTGATGAAGAATTTTGTGAAGGCCATGGACAAAAATGGTGCTGCCTTCCAACACTTGTCTACTGTGTTCCCAGGTCTCAGTGCTGCTAAGCTCAAAGAGGGCATCTTTGACAGACCTCAAATCCGAGAAGTGCTGAAGGATACTGATTTTGAGGAGCTTCTTACCTTAAATGGGAAGCATTTAAGTCAGTTTGTAGTGGCTTCCTTGGTAACACACGCATACCAAATTACCAAGCCTGTATTAGGAAGTTGCTAAAGACTTATGAGGATATGGGATGCCGAATGTCACTCAAAGTTCATTTTCTCCATTCCCACCTCAACTTCTTCCCTCCAAACCTTGGAGCAGTTAGTGATGAGCACGGGGAAAGATTCCACCAAGACATTACGAAGATGGAGAGCAACTACCAAGGCGAGTGGAACCCCAGCATGATGGGAGACTTCTGCTGGATGCTCTTGCGTGACATCCAAGAGGCAAAATACACTTCTAACTGTCTGCGGTACTATGAATTGTGTACATTGTGTCATATATTTATTCCGTTAATGTTCTTTATCTATCCTGTTTTATCAGTAATAAGCTGCTGCAACTGTTGAAATAAGCAAGTGTATACTCTGTATATACTAAAATGAGACTATTTAAAAACCAGAAAACTAGAGGTGATAGAGCAAAATTGTTTATAAATTTGAATTCAGCACACCCAAATAAAAAACACCTATTCACATTCTTGCCTCAGACAAAAAATATTTTTTTGTAAACCAGTGTTATAACCATGCATTAGTACAAAACTTTAAACATTTAATGAATATTTTTGTTTTTAACCAGAACATGCTTGCTTCTGCAGACTTGTCCCATGGGAAGTATATATTATAAACTCAGCTGTATGGAGAATTATATATATAAGAAGTAACTGAAAGGGATCACCTTTGCCAGATAATACCTAGTCTATAAAAATCATTCAGAAATTTGTTCAATTTTCCATGTACTAGAACACAATGGCCACACAATAAAAAAAAAAAAAAGAGAAAGAAAGTCAGTTCAATCAAAATAATTGGATTTCAACTAACCTTCAAAGTGAAAATTGATGGGGGTTTTCATCAACAAGTTTCATGAAATTTGGCTTAATATCTATGCTCAATGAGCATCTTAACTCTTCCTCTAAATTTATGTCAGCAAACCATGATCTGTTTCTAGACTTGAGAAAATCTAGCACAGAAAATGTTGACTTACAATGCACATGTAGATTCAAACATGGAATATAATTTTAAAATTGCTATCTTTAAATTTGGAAGACTCTCACTTATTAGAATAGTGAGCCACATCTTTCTGATAGAACATTTTTGTTTACCTTTTATGTGTTTTACACTTTGTAGGGTAAGCATCTCGTCTTCAAATCCATACTTATCCAAAGATAAAAAAAAAAAAAGTAATTTCCTTCCTGAAATTTACTAAGTCAAATTGAAATGGATCATGCAAAAATTCACATATCAATTTTAAATTTTTAAATTTGTAGAAACATGATTCAAAATTTTGAGATGGGTTTTTGATCCAGTTTACAAAGAGATCATCTTTAGCATCAGAGAAATCATAGTCATTATTATTTTCTAAAAAACTAACCAACTTTGTAAAATGTGTCAAATCATTCTTTCATAATTTTTCCACAAGGAGGTTTAGCTTTAATTAAAATTCATGAATAGACTGTAATTGCTCACTTATTATTTTACCTCTTCCCTGAAGCTTTGTATTTAAGTTAAAGTGAGCCATCAAGTCGCATAGAAAGTGCAAATCACACTGCCATGACAAAGTTTCTTATGTGAGAGGGAGTTGTTTAGTGATGGCATTTATCTTTATACTGAAAAGTGTGACACTCAAAACACAGCCCAAGTTCCAAGTACAAAAGAACGGAAAAGTGTCAAATCCACATGAACTTGGAATCTCTTGTCCATTAAAAATTTTTGATAAACATGAGTAAATGGCCACGTAACCCATATATATATGGAGGTCTCGCAAAATGCCATACCTCCATGTTGTGTCATAAGCCTTCTCCATATCAAAGAATATTGAAACAAGATGTTGGCATTTGAGAAAGGCTTCTCTTATTGATGTTTTAAGTCAAATTAGGTGATCCGTGGTGGAATGCTGTTGTTAGAACACACATTGGGTGGGCAAGAGGAGGTTGTTTGAATCAAGGAAACAAACAAGATCAGCATTAAGCATTCTCTCTAAGGTCTTACAGCGACAGCTCATCAAAGCAATTGGACGATAATGTGAAGGAATCTTGGGATCTTTCCCAGGTTCAGAGAAAGGTAAGATAATAGCCTGGCACCAGGCATTAGGAAAAACAATTAGAAGAATATCAAGAGAAGCAAGGGAGGGATAGCACAGCATGTCACAGTGTACATCATCAGGTCAAACAGATGTACTGCCTGACCAATGAAGGGCCATTTTCAGTTCCACCAGTGTAAAGGGACAATTATAGTAAAAAAGACAGTCAGTTCTAAAGGAAAAAGGTGAACGCTCTGCCCGAGTCGTGATGGCCAAGAAGGTGGAGGAACAAGCAGAAGTGCTAGATACCCGGCAAAAGCTTTCACCTAGAGTATCAGCTGGACATCAGCTACCTCTTGCCCATCAGAGAGTAAGATGGAAAGGGGGACAGAATTGTAGTGCCCACTGACCTTTCAAATCCTGTCCCATATGACCTTGAAAATGGTGGCAAAAGATATGCTAGCTGTGAACTTAATCCAAGATTCATTCTGGCTTTCACATCTTACCCATCTAGCATGTGCATGGGCTTGTTGGAAAGCAATGCGGTTTGAAAGTGTGGGATATCTACGGAAAGTATCCCAGGCCTATTTTTGAGCCTTCCATGCCAAGTGACAAGCAGGACTCTGCCACAAACGAGGATATCATGGAAAACATGTCGAGGTTTTAGGAATACACTGAGCAGCTGCTTGTATAATGCAGTCATTTACCGCTGCCACACGGTCGTCTATTGATGGCTGATTCATGATGGCAGGATCAAGTTCTGTGAGAGCAGTGAAAGTGTTCCAGTCTGCCTGATTCAGCTTCCACCAAGGCACGTGGGTAAAGTGGCATTGACCACAGCCAGTCGCTCTCAAAAGTATAGGAAAATGATCACTGTCTAGTGGATTATTGTCAACCCTCCATGAAAAATGGGAAAATAATGAAAAGAAGTAAACTGAGAGATCAATAGCAGTAAAGGACTGACTAGATGCATGAAAATAAGTGGAAAAACCAGTATTGTAAAGAGAAAGATTGTGATCAGAGAGCATACACTCTACAGAGCAACCCCTCCTATCAATAACAGCACTTCTCCAGAGGGGATGATGTCCATTAAAGTCCCCCAAGATTAGAAATGGAGATGGCAACTGTTCAATGAGAGCATCAAGGTCTGATTGATCACATGTCTCTCCAGGGGACAGGAAAAGAGAATAAACAGTGATGGTATGACCCAAGGAAACACGGATGGCTATGGCCTCCAAGAGTGTGTTGAGTGACAAAGACAGGGTGAACACATGCTGATCAACCAATAGTGCCACCCCTCCATGTACTCGTCCATCACACAGCCTGCCATTTCTGTACAGAGAAAACTGCTAAGTGATAACTGTATCAGCACGTTTTAGAAATGTTTCTTGTAAAGAAAGACATACATGATGGTAGGAAGTAATCAGTGTTTTAATATCATCCAGATTAGAACATAAACCTCAACAGTTCCATTGTATCAAGATGGCCATTTTTACTGACAGGTAGCCGAAGTGGCTGGAAAACATTTCTGTTTATGAGTATGTCTTTTTTCCTTACTGTCCCTATTTAGAGGAGGGCTATTGACCTCCATGGATCCTCCCTTGGGTCGACTGGGCAGGTCTTTCTTGTTGGAAGAGGATTCCAGTGACTGAGGACACAAATAAATTATTGTTTTGCATCATGGGGATGGAGTAAAAGATGAATCATCAGAAATGCCTGTATCTGAAACTGATCAATGGATGTGGATCTTGTAATTTGTTGGACTGTATGGGAGGAATAGAGACGGGTGTAGAAGTCGATTCATCAACCTTTTTAACTATGGAGGTCAAAAGGCTTTTCATCTGTTTTGAAAATGATTCTCTTGGAGGTACAGAGAGATCTGTCTGCACTCCCACTGTAGTTGTGGAACAAAGTGCAGCAGCATATGTCCAAGATGGAGTGCCAGACAGCAATTTCTGAACCTCAGGATAACTAATGTTATGGGTCGTTTTCAAATGCGGCACCTCTTTTTCCTCCAACCATTTTGGGCAAGAAAGAAAGTAGGAAGAGTGGAAACCATTGCAGTTGGCACAATGTGGGTCTGTGTGACACTCATAGGCATTGTGATCCTTACCACCACAACGAGCACATGTCAAGGAACCATGAAGAGGATTTGATATGTACGGCTATACCCTGCAAATTAGATAACCTGCCTTGATAGTGGCAGGTGCATGTGGTGATGTAAAGGTAAAAACGAGGATATTTGTTGGCAGTGTAACTCCATCTTTGCGAGTGGAAAGTCCAACAAGAATCTCTGACTCAGAGACATTCTTCAACTTCCTCTCTACAATAACTCCTCATGATTAATTCAAGAAAGCATGAGGGGTAACCTCAATAGGTACATCCCCAATTGCTTTTGAATTCAAGAGGAGTTCACTGTGTTGGGATGTGGATGTTTCAACCAATATGTTTCTAGATCGAAGCTTCTTTACTGACTTTGGAAAGCTAGCAAGTCCCTTCTGACTATAAAAGGGGGACATTTGCCCTAAAGGTTTTTCTGAAAGAGAATGTAATATAAGAAAATGGGGTATAGGTGTTACAGATGTTGAAGATTGCTGCTCAGAGTCTTCAAGACGTGGTCGTCTACCTATTGACTGTTTTTTCACTATATTATTTAATTTTTTTGTTGGAGGATGCACAGGAAAAAAGGAAAATTTTGGTACCCACTGACCCCACCACCATAAAGCCCTACAAGGAGACACACTACAATGTCATGCAAGGATATTGCAGCAATGCCAGGGTTTTGTGAGCACTATACCCAAACACCAGCATCAGACACAATGTCCACAACACCCATTGAGAACTTTCAACACTGGTACTTGGTTGACTCTAGCACAAGTGGACCAGCTGACTGACCCAAGAGGGGCCACCAAAAGGCCGTCCGTCTACAGGAATTCAAGGCCAAAGTGGTGTGTTAGGGTTGGATCCCTCAACCATCAGGATCCTTTCCTCCCCTTCAAGGGTCGCCATGCATGGCAAGCAAGTGGGTGGATGTTTAGATCCCAGAGGAGGTAAACTGAAAGAACAGAACCTTCCCTGGGAAGTCCCCTCACCACATACAGGAATTCACACTGAGGGAAAAATTAGGTCAATCTACTAAATTTACACAAATATGGGTATATCTAGTGGAAGAGACACACGTGATTAACTTATCACAAATCTTCTAGGAAAAAGAACACTATCTAACCCATATGAAAGCTTGGAAGTTCAGTACTGACAAGAAGACATCATAGAAAGAAATTTCCATTCAGTAGTTATATCCTTCCTCACAAACAAAAAATTCTGATGTGAAAGAAAGAAATCATAGGCCAAACATAAGATATGAACTCCCTAAACACTAAAGCCTGTATTTCCTCAGCAGGCATAGTTTACCCTGAGAACTGGGAACTCGTATCAAAAGCCCTGTCAACTGTCACTGAAATTTTGTCATTGCATGAAGAACAAATATTTTTAAAACAAACAAGAAAAAATCAAATACAAGAAGATGAAACTTGAAGTTGAAACTGATATAAAATTGTGATAAAGAATAATCAGAATTTTATCAAGTGTAGGACGAGTTAAAACACATATTGACACATCAAAATGCCAATTGATAAAGTAAGGAATCTGCTAGAATAGTAGAGAGAGCAAGCTATACCAGTATAGCTGGTGCAGTATGATTGGTAGAAATTAGTCAAATAATCAGCACATCCTACAATGGTGCAAAACTTATGCAGTATAAAGACTGGTGCATTGTTTTAAGCAATATTTTGAGGTACTACAAGTATTGAGATAGCTTTCACTCAGAGGAAATAATACTATTTCAGCAAAAGTTTAGTCTGTTGTTAAGAGCAGAAACTCTCGCACATGGCTATCTTTTTTCCTTTATATAGTAGTTTATGGACAGTGAAATTGCAGTTAGGTTTTATTTTTATTCAGTTAATTGTGTGATACTTGTGTTTTAAAATTCATATTTGAAAGGTTTAATGATTATCTTTTTCTACTCATTGCTTTGTTAGTCATGAGTTATAAAAAAAAAAGACAAACATTACACTGCAGACTAAAGTAACCTTTCTGCTGATCATAACATTATATCACTTGTTGGGACTTAGTGACATGTTAACATAGAGATAAAGCACTGGAGAAAGAAAGCATAAAATAAAATTTGTGAAAAGATAAAAAAAAACTTAAAATTATACACATAAGCTATCTTAAGGCTGCTCACAAAAGATAAAACGTACACATTTCCAATGCTTATTTTAAACATTTCATTGCACTGTGCATTGTTTTAAAAAAATTAAGTGATGTTGTTGAGGAAATTACAAGTAAAATATAAATATTTACTTTAAATTTTTTTTGACATTCATTTATGAGGTTGTAAAGGCTATGCAAATAAAATGTGAAAACTATAAATAAATTTTGAGTATAAACAGCAGAAAAAATCAAAACTGAATATTTTACTTTTCTCAAACTACATAGTTTTAGGAAGGTTCTTATCAAATTTCAGAATTTCATCCATTAGTTTCACTTCTGTAAAAAGCCTGACTGTTCCTGTACCCTTAATTAAGAAATCTAGAATTCTTCCCTACTTTTTCACTATGTCTGATTGGCTGGTAATAATACCATACCATTATCAATTCATTGATAAAACCTATCAGTCTTTATAGGTTGTTTTTCCCTAGTTTTCCACAGTATCTCTCTTTTTTCTCTCTCTTGCATTCCAAAATAATTTACAAATTATTCCTGTATCTTTTGGTACTTATTTGGAAAAACATACCTCTGCATCATAATGCCACTACAGCAGCCATTTTGGTTAATAGCCAGTGCTCAAAATATGGACATGAAAATAAAACAAAAACACAATGCTGCCATAATGGCAATAGAAAAAAAATACCAATATCATCCATTTAGAGATGTATGATTTACAAGGCAAATGTCTTAACCATGGTAGAAAAAATAAAAAACATTAAGTTTCTATATTGATTAAATATTTTTAGCTGTGGTTATTAAGCTACAGGCAGGCTTCCAAGCCATTAAATTTAAGGAGTGATAGGTGAAGAAACAAGAAACTGATTAAAACTGTTGAATTTTAATTATTACACTAAAAAAAGTTGTAGTTTTGAAATTATACGATACTGTTGTCTGCTCCCCCTCCCTTTTTTTTTTTCCAAAGCTACTCAAGGACTATCTACACTGACTGCCCCTAGTTTTGACCAGGGAGAAGGCAATTATTCAACAATTATGACTTTTTACAGATGAACAGAAGAATTAACCATTGTATCATAATGTCATAATAGCTGACAAAACAAACAAGTTCATTGCTGAATTTTGAAACTGTGATATGTAGACCATAAGTTAAGTGTCTCAACCAATAGGCCAAGCCAATACAGATCATACTTCATAAAATGAAGTACACATATAACAGTAGATGCCTACACCAAAGATGTTATGCAGCAAACTCAATATTTTATGCATGCACAACTTATCAATATATAAAACCTACTTTGAAAAAGTAACATTTCATTAAATAAACAAACATGAAACAAAGGAAATAAGATTACCAACAATATTTAGTAGATCTGTCTTTTGACTATTTAAGGCAGAAACATGGCTATATGTTGTATGTACAAAATTTCAAACATGAGCCAAAGGGATTGCACTTCTACAGCAGAGAACTCTGATAAGGAATTGCCAGAAGTTGTTTGTTTGGTAGGCTTATACAAGAAACAATCAAGGATGGGCTAAACATGTCTGACAACTAGCCTTGTCACAGGAGTATTAATACCTTGACCTTAACACAACTTGCAAGTCAGACTGAATATGCAAAAGACCCATCTTGCATGCAAATAGTGCCTTATCTTGTATGTTTTTCAATGGCATAGATAAAAGAACAGGTTATAAAACCACTAATCAATCTTATAAATTACCAGTATTTTTATTTCCTATGCATTTTGTCCATACAATAACAAATATTTACTTCTTTTTACAGAAATGTTGAAAGCTTTTCAAAAAATTGAAATGAAGTAACCATCTTTTGCACATCATCAGAATCTCAAATGGCTCCCCAAACTATAACTGAAGTACTGTGTAATGCCCACTGCTGGAAATAGGAATGGCTTCTGTCTAGATACTCTGTAATTGCATTTTATATGAAGACTGGGGCATGTTTACATATGTCCTCAAACAGTAGCAGCTACTTGACACACATCATTCTGTAATTTCTTATAGCTATAATAATTCATTTTGTTGATTTTGAACAACTTAACTGTGTATAAAGTTTTATGATTGACTGGAAATCCACTGTCACTCTTTTCACTATAGCAACAGTATTGCTACTGTCCTAAATATTTCCCATTCATACAGATAATCCTTCCATTTGTCAACTATGTAACTTTGTGAAAATACAGTTAATACCCAAGATCTTTTCATTTGTGACAAAGTATCTATATATGCTATGTCAGTCGTATATAATATCATAAAAATGGTCATTTTACAGACAATTCTCAAGATGTCTATTACTTAAAAATAACACTTAAATTTTTATTTTATTTTTGTATGAATAATTTTTCAAATACAAAAATACTGTTTAATATCTAACCTTTTTAAAGAAAAGATTGGCAAAGTAAGTCAACAGTTTTATTTACTGACACTGCTGAAATTACAAATTACAAGAAAAATAAAAAATATTAAAATGCTTTGATTGTTTCAAATGTTTAGTGTATATTCAGTTGACTTATAATTCAAATGTAAATCAAAGAAAGATTTTTAAAAACTAAACTACAAAAATAAATTCAAAATGTATAACCATCAAAACATGAAATTATATGAATAATGGTGAGGCACCAAGAAATAAAAACTGTAAACATACTAACTCTTAACCTCTTTATCAATTACCCCCAAGACAATCTCTGAGCAAACTTTACTTTTCCATTTTGCAGCATTGGTCCGAGTTTTTCTGCTCTGTGTGACTACTACTCGACATCACTAATTACAAAAATTAGTAACAATAGTATATGCACTTGGAGTGCATATCCTTCTTCCAAAATTGGATTGTGTGCAGTGACCTGATTCAAGAACTATCACGAAATATCCAAATTCTAAGTAATGAAGTCAGATTAAAGGTAAAGATTTTTCTTTTCTACTTTGTATAAATATATACTGAATTATTTTCCTGCTTTTCTGCACTGTAATACCAAAAAATTGCTGGTTATTATAGTTTAATTTTGTTTTTTGCATACAAGTGAAACAGTGAATGCAGAAATACAGTAGTTTTAAAAAAACGGAGATTTGGTTCAAAAGAGGTGTAGTCGTGTTATTCTAGGTCAATTACTCTCAAATCTATCTACTGACTGCAGATATTTTATTAGTATTATCTTTTTATATTATTTCTAGCTTTACGTATTTGCAATGTTCATATTTATACAGGACGGTCTAAAGATTAGCCTTACACATACAACTTGATTATACATATTTTCCCCGAAACTAAAAGATATGTTAGACAATTTCCTGATAAATAAGAAACTTACCATTAACTTCATAAGTTCCTGCTGGAGTCTGAAAATAAAAGATGAGTATAATTTCAATACTTGAGACACTGCAATACAAACAAAACTTGCGAGATACTAAACTCTCCAATTTAACCCTTTCACAACTGGTCATTGCATTTGTTGACCTGCATGATAAATTTTATTCAACTATTATTTTATGAATTTATATCAATAAGTTTAGAATCAAATTGTAGATTATAATTAAAACTTTAATATTATATATGAGTCAATTTCTTAATTTAAAAGTAAATATTAAAAGGGCACATTAAAATACAGATTTTAATGAGACATGGTATGTTGAATGCAACACTGTTTATAATTAGGTGTAATTTCAAAACACTGAGCCTATAGTTTCATACAAATTAGGAACTCAAATTATTAATATTAACAATCTAACATGTAAAATAACAACCTTGTATCGTTTTATTTTGCTGAGATATGGCTTATGTACTGAATCAAACATGAGGGTTCTATTCAACTGTTTCCATTTTTTACATATACTTCAATATATGACATGTGAATAACCAATTAACAGCTTATAATGCCCTTTAGTGGTTTTCTCATCCATTTTAATTTTTGAAAAAGATAACATGTTCTTTCAATCCAAGTGTTCAAGAAGGTAGTTTATGTCTGTAGTATACGCTTGAGGTTTCATATTTTTTAAAAATTTAAATAACTCTTAGTTACTGAGTTTAATAAATTATGCTGGAATTTTATGATATCAATGTACTTATTTGTGGTTTTATATATAACTGTGTGTGTGTTTAAAAAACCTAAAAACAATTGTTTGATATCATCCATGTGTGAAATTTTAGAAAGCTTAACAACCTACTAGAAAGGTCATAGTGAGAAGAGATAAAATGTTTGCTTTATTTGTTGATTGTTTCATGTTAAGAAAAATAAGTTCAATAATTTATTTCTATATAGTAACATTCTATGTACATCTATATAAAGTGTAATAATTGAGATATATTATAAAATACTAGTCAACTAAAACACAGCCAAGACAGGGAAGACTAAAGGTCAGTCATAATAAATTACTAGATACCTAACATGAATGCACATGTCACATCAGTGAAATTAATGTAATATTAGCTAGGCATGACTGGAAGGATAATATAATAAAAATAATAAATATATATGTTCATATATAGCATTATGAAGCTTAAGCTAGTTACACTAAACATTTGTATTTTGGTGTTATAATAAGCAGGAATTTAGCACAAAAAAATCATAATTTATATTTATGATTATTATCAGGGTGACTAAGTGAAAGACCCCAAAAAATTATATAAAATCTTTTCAAATGTATTTAGGACATTTTAAAGATTATGCAAGTAAGATTCTTGGGATGAAGAATAGTTTTTAATCATAACATGAAATCACTTTGTACTCAGATTAGCAACAAAAAAGAATGTTTTCACAAACAAATCTTTAGTAAAAATATTTCATTAAAAAAACATGACTTTTTGTATACAAAATATGATGTGTATGTAATAATGATGAAAATCTACCAAGACACATGAAGATACACATATTATAACAAAAGTTACAGTGCAAATTCTTAGCATGTGCAAGTGTTTAGGCAAACTCATGTACATCATACCAAATCTGTAGTGAATGGGTTAATACACATTCATTATCATTATCTTTTTGGTTGGGAATAATAATAATTTTGAGTTAAAATTGTTCTAATCAACAGAACAGTTTTAAAAAAGACAAAATCAGTAACACAAAATAATGCAGAAATAGTTTATTTTAGTGTGTAACTAGCAAAACAACTATTCTGCAACCAACAAGCCAGTCTGAAACTGGAAACTTAAATATTTAACAGTTAAGAGGGCTACTGCATAAGTTAAAAAACAACTAACAATTAAAGACTCAATATATACTCTTCAAAAAAAGAAATACAAAAGGCAAATTTTGAGACAAATTGTTAACAAGTTTATTCTGGATAGTTCTGTATGACATGTGTGAAACCTTGCACATTCACTGGTGAACATCCAAAGTCTGCAAAGGCGAAGTCCACACTCACTAGTTAAAGTTTAACGTCACTCAACGTCAATAACGAGTATGCCCCTCGAGAGCATCAATAACTGCTTGGCATTTCCTGCCATTGGAAGTGATAAGATGACGAATCACATCCTGTGGAATGGCTGTCCACTCAGCCTGCAAAGCTGAGGTAGAGTCTGTGGTTGAGGTTGTCACCGTTGCAGACATTGGCCCAACTCATCCCAAAGATGTTCGATGGGGTTTAAATCTGGTGATCTGGAGGGCCAGGGAAGAACACTGATGTTGTGGTGTCTCAAGAAGACAGAGGTGAGTCGGGCTGAGTGAGGACGGGCATTGTCATGTTGAAAAATGTCACTGACATTCACCATAATGGGTTGCACATGGGGCCTAAGAATATGGTTGATGTATCGTTGAGCCATAAGATTCCCTCGAATGTACAAAAGGTCTGTTCTCACATTGTAGGCAGTGGCAGCCCACATCATGATGCTGCCACCACCAAACCTGTCAACTTCCTGCACACAGCTTGCTGCAAAATGTTCACCTCGGCAACGGTAAACACAGGTCCTTCCATCCTGCCTACGAAGCATAAAACGTGATTCACTGCTAAACCAAGCATGCCTCCATCGTTGATGAGGCCATACCCGATGTGCCCCTGTCCACTGCAGCTATGCTTGACAATGTTGCTGGGTGAGGATGATGCCTCTGACTGGACATCGAGGTTGGATTCCTGCATCTTGTAGACGGTTGCGTACAGTCTGATTGAAAATCCTAAGCAGCCCTGGTTGGTATGGTTGAGGCAGTAGATGTCACAGTGGAGGTCCTATTTTAAAGGTGATGTAACCAGACGTAGCGATCTTGTGAGAGTCTGGTCACACGAGGTCTGCCAGAATGTGGACAGGCACGAGTTGACCCATGTAGTTGGTGACAATTCCATAGCCTTGTGATGGTGCTTGGGTAGACATTCACAACTCTGGCAACATCTGATAGAGATTCGCCTGCTTCCAACTGAACAATGGCGTTGTTGCGTTGTGCTTCACTCAGTCTTGGTGTAACTGTATTGCGTGTTGGTGGCTTAACACTGAGCTATGGAAACCGAGAACCCGTCACTTTTATAGGGATTTTGCACTTGCAGAACATGCAGATCTCTCAAACAAATTTATTGGATACGAATGCATTTTGGCAAAAAATCTGATGTTTTCCTCCGTTTTCAAAGTGCACAACTTTTACTGTCATTTTGGTCTGACAATCAGTGCCTTAACATGCGTAACATCACATACTCTGAGCTTGTAATGTTATTACATATATTTCTCTTAAAAATAAAAAAAATATCCCTTTTGCATTTCTTTTTTGAAGAGTATACTTTAAACATAAGATTTAAACATCAAAAATTTTCATTTATAGTACTTATTTTCCATCATGTGTACTAATACAAAATTTAGAAATGTCATGAGATTACAAATTAACAAAGTAAAATAGACCATTTTAATCCATTTGTTATTCTTGTTTCCCAAAGGGAAAAGCTAAGTGATTAACCTGACTACCTACGAGCATCTATTACATCAAACAGTGTCATCTATATGTATATATATAAAAGTAAAATCTGTTATAAATTTGCTAACTTCTCATATGCTATTTGTCTACTCTACAAACTTGTCAGAGTGACTCCTTAAGTCCCTAGATGTAAGATGGATGGTTCACAATTCTGTTTGTCCATCTATCATACCAATATCTTTTGGCATGTAACAGTATAGTTACATTGAACTTGAAAAAAGGTTAGTAGAGATAATGATAAGTAATAAAACTGATATCCAGTATACACATGCAGCGTGCTTGGTATTGCCAGCATATGAAAATTGTAATAATTAGCTAAAATTCTCCATTATGTTTGCTTAATTGTCAAGAAGACAAACTTACACAACATCATATTTTGCTCAATTTGAACCCCCAGATACAACTTTGATTGATTGATTGATTGATTTAGTGTTTTATAGCACAAAGCAACGAGGCTATCTGTGCCAAACAACCGGTAAAAATGTAGTAAAAGACATAAATGGAAATGAAGGTAAAACAAAAAAAAGTATAAAACCAGTGTAGACACCTAGTCTACAAGGTTAAGATAGAAGGCAAAGTGTAAAAAGTTGTAAGGTAGGTATTCTATCAAAAAGGTATAATCATAACCCGCCAGGAAGACTAACAGGCAGGTACAAGACCCACCGTCAGTCACCTGAAGTTGGTCTTTCCAGTCCTGGTTCTGGGTTATGTGTCATAGCAACTAGTATCAAAATGTAAAAGAAAAGAAGTATTAAAAAACACACAGCAAAAGCGCAACAATGAGTAACCAAATGTTCAGTAAAAAGAGAAAAGTCACGTAAATGGAGTAAAATTTGTAAAGGAAAATGAAGGTAGAAACAAAACAGCAATTAAAACAGAAACTGGTGTAAAAACCAACGGTGACACCCAGTCTTCAAAGTTATAAACTATTTACTCTAGCATAATAATAATGATCATAACCCGCCAGGAAGACTAACGAACAAGTTCAAGAACCACCGTCAGTCACCTGAAGTTGGCCTTTCCAGTCCTGGTTCTGGGTTATGTGTGATAGTAGCTATTATCAAAATGTAATGGAATAAAAGTTTAAAAAGACACTCAGCAAAATCATAATAAAGAGTAGCCAAATGTCCAGTAAAAAGATAAAAGTCAAGTAAATGGAGTAAAATGTGTAAAGGTAATTGAAGATAAAAACAAAATGGCAATTAAAACAGGAAATGGTGCAAAAACCAGTGACGACATCCAGTCAACAAAGTTGTGAAGGACAACCTGTAGCAGAATGGGAATGATCATAACCCGCCAGGAAGACTAACAGGTAGTATATAAACAACCGTCAGCCACCTGAAGTTGGTCTTTCCGTCCTGGTTCCGGGTTATGAGTCAATATGGCCAGTACAAAAAGGTAGTAAAAGTACGAAATGATAAGCAGCGAAAGTATAACAGTAACTCGCCAGGAAGACTAACGAGTAGTTCAAACAGAAGCGTTAGTCACCTGAAGTTGGCCTTTCCAGTCCTGGTGTCGAGTTATTTAATGTTCTCGCCATTGTTTAATGTCGCATTGAATGAGAGAGAATAAAACTTAAAAAAGGAGCCACAATTAAAAAGGTGTAATAAATAAATATACCACACTTAAATAAGATTAAAAAGATTAATGGCCATTAAAAAATTAAAAACGTTATTAAGGTGGACATAGTCACCATCACCAATAACTCTGTCCAATGTTACTGGCTGACGCTGGGAAAAAATATGTTTAAAAGTATTGCCATCGTTGAGGATTGTAACGATGGCAAGAAAGTAAAACATGGCTGATAGTGATTTGAGTGTTACACAAACTACACATTGGTGCATCAGTTCCAGATAAAAGAAAATGATGAGTTAAAAAACTGTGACCAATGCGTAGCCTAGTGAGAACAACTTCTTTCCTCCGAACTTTACGGAAGCTAGATGGCCAAACTCCAATTTTGGGTTTAATTTGAAAAGGTTTATTATCGCGTTGTTCACTCCAAGTGGACTGCCAACTGGCACGGAGCCGAGCTTTGAAGACAACACCATAGTCCATGTACAGAATAGGCATAGGGGTGATGGAGCTGAGGCATACATATTTAGCTGCCATGTCTGCAAGCTCGTTCCCATGAATACCAACATGGCCTGGTATCCAGAAAAACTGAATTGAAGTAGCTGCTAATGAGAAATGGGCCAGTCAGTTTCGAATATCTGCTAGAATAGGATGTGGGCTAATGTGAAGTGATTCCAAGGCAAGAATAGAACTAAGCGAGTCAGTATAAATAGTGCAGTTGGAGTACTGCTCAGCTGCAATATGATCAAGGGCAAGAGATATTGCATACAGTTCAGCAGTGAACACAGAAGCTGTAGAGGGGATTCTGTGTGCAACTACTGACCCACAGCAAACCATAGCAGAGCCCACTGAATTTCCTGATTTGGAACCATCTGTATAAATGGGAACTGAATGACTGTTTGAAAGATATTCATTGAATAAAAGACGGTACTTCCAGTCTGGAGTATCTGCCTTTTTTAGGTGATTGAAAGAAAGGTCACACTTGGGGGCTGTAATAAGCCATGGTGGGATGTGTCGACAAGTGGAATCTGCAATATTATCCAAGGACAGACCCAATTCATCCAAATGCGCCCGGATGCGAAGGCCAAACGGAGCAATGACAGATCGTCTGTTCTGAAAAAGTACTGCCCACCGAGGAAGGAAAACACATTCCCAGGTAGGATGCTTTGGTAAGGAACGAAGTTTCGAAGTATATTGTAAAGACAGTTGCAAACGGCGAAGGTATAGAGGAGGTTCATGAGATTCAATGTATATGCTTTGAACTGGAGAGGTACGGAAAGCTCCGGTGCAGAGTCGAAGACCTTGGTGATGAATGGGGTCCAGTATCTTTAAGGCCGAGGGTCTGGCAGAGCCATAGACCATTGATCCATAGTCAAGTTTCGATCTAATAAGAGCACGATATATCTTTAACAGTGAACGGCGATCTGCCCCCCAACTGGTAGAAGAGAGGACACGAAGGATGTTCAGTGTTCTTGTGCATTTGACCCGAAGCTGTTTTAAGTGTGGTATAAAGGTCAATTTACGATCAAAGATAAGCCCCAAGAACTTTGTCTCTGGGACCACTGGCAGCAAAACTTCACCGATATGAAGTTCAGGATCAGGGTGAATACCTCGTCGGCGGCAAAAGTGCATGCATACAGTTTTGGAAAGAGAGAAATTAAAGCTATTCGCAAGAGTCCACTTCTGTACACGATTGAGGGCAGTTTGTAGTTGCCGCTCAATATATCTCATGTTTGATGACTGACATGAGATGTGAAAGTCGTCAACATATAGCCCGTTCATAATGGTGAGAGGGAGTTGTTCAGTGATGGCATTTATCTTTATACTGAAAAGTGTGACACTCAATATACAGCCTTGAGGGACTCCAAGTTCCTGTACAAAAGAACGTGAAAGTGCCGAACCTACACGAACTTGGAATCTCCTGTCCATTAAAAAATTTATAATAAACATGGGTAGATGGCCACGTAACCCATATGTATGGAGGTCTCGCAAAACGCCATACCTCCATGTTGTGTCGTAAGCCTTCTCTATGTCAAAGAATATCGATACAAGGTGTTGGCGGTTGAGAAAGGCCTCTTTGATAGAGGTTTCAAGACGAATTAGGTGGTCTATGGTGGAGTGCTGTCGACGGAACCCACACTGGGTGGGTGAGAGGAGGTTGTTTGATTCAAGGAACCAAACAAGACGAGCATTAACCATCCTTTCTAAGGTCTTACAGAGACAGCTCGTCAGAGCAATTGGACGATAGTTTGAAGGAATCTTCGGATCTTTCCCTGGCTTAGAGAAAGGTAAAATAATAGCCTGGTGCCAGACATCAGGAAAAACATTCTCCTGCCAAATCCGGTTGAAGATAGTCAGAAGGACATCAAGAGAATCAGGAGAGAGATGGTGTAGCATGTCATAATGAATATCATCAGGTCAAACAGATGTACTGGCAGACCGATGAAGGGATATTTTTAGTTCCACCAGGGTAAAGGGACTATTATAGTCAAAGAAACAGTCAGTTTGAAAGGAAAGAGGTGATCGCTCTGCCCGAGTCTTGATGGCCAGGAAGGTGGAGGAACAAGCAGAAGTGCTAGATACCCGGCAAAAGCTTTCACCTAGAGTGTTAGCGATGTTTCGGACATCAGTCACCTCCTGACCATCAGAGAGTAAGATCGAGAGGGGAACAGAAGTGTAGTGCCCATTAACCTTTCGAATCTTGTCCCATACGATCTTGGAACTGGTGGTAGAAGATATGCTGGTTGTGAACTTAATCCAAGATTCCTTCTGGCTTTGACGTCTTACCCACCTAGCATGTGCTCGAGCCCGCTGGAAAGCAACCCGATTTGAAAGTGTGGGATATCTGCGAAAAGTGTCCCAGGCCCGTTTTTGAGCCTTCCGTGCTAAGTTGCAAGCAGAGTTCCACCATGGACGAGGATATCGTGGGAAACGTGTCGAGGTTTTAGGAATACACTGAGCAGCTGCATGTATAATACAATCAGTTACCGCTGCAACACAGTTGTCTATTGATGGCAGATTTACGATGACAGGATCAAGTTCTGCGAGAGCAGTGAAAGTGGACCAGTCTGCCTGATCCAGCTTCCACCGGGGCACGCGGGTAGGGTGGCATCGACCACGGCCAGTCTCTCTCAAAATGATTGGAAAATGATCACTGCCTAGTGGATTACTGTCAACCCTCCATAAAAAATGGGAGAATAATGAAGGGGAGCAAACTGAGAGATCAATGGCAGTGAATGACTGACTTGGTGCATGAAAGTAAGTGGAAGAACCAGTATTGAAAAGAGAAAGATCGTGATCAGAGAGCATCTGCTCTACAGATCGACCCCTCCCATCAATAACAGCACTTCCCCAGAGGGGATGGTGTCCATTAAAATCCCCCAGGATTAGAAATGGAGATGGTAACTGTTCAACGAGAGCATCCAGGTCTGATTGATCATATGTCTCTCCAGGGGACAGGTACAGAGAACAAACAATGATGGTACAACCCAAGGAAATACGGATGGCTACAGCCTCCAAGGGTGTATTGAGTGACAAAGACAGGGTGGGCACATGTTGATCAACCAAAAGTGCCACCCCTCCATGTACTCGACCATCACACAACTTGTCATTTCTGTACAGAGAAAACTGCCGAATGGAGACTATATCAGCAGATTTGAGAAATGTTTCTTGTAGAGAAAGACAAACAGGATGGTAGGAAGCAATCAGCGTTTTCATATCATCCAGATTAGAACGTAAACCTCGACAGTTCCATTGTATCAAGGTGGCCATTTTTAAGGACGAGCAGGTGAAGTGGTTGGAGAACCCTTCGGTTTACGACCTCATCTTTTGTCTTTACTGTCTTTCTTCGGAGGAGGTCTATCAACCTCCTTGGATCCTGCTCTGGGTCAGTGGGCAGGTTTTTGTTATTGGAAGAGGAATCAAGTGACTGAGGACGCGGACGAATAATTGTTTTGTTTATTGTGGTGGGAGAAAATGATGTATCAGAAGAAATGCCTGTATTTGAAACTGAAGGACATGGATCTTGAGGTTTGTTGGAAGATGTTGGAGGAACAGAGATGGGTGTGGAAGTTGATTCATCTACTGTTTTAACCACGGAGGTCAAAAGGCTTTTCAGTTGTTTTGAAAACGATTCTTTTGGAGGCACAGAGAGATCTGTCTGCACTTCCACTGTAGTTGTGGAATGGAGTGCAGCAGCATATGTCCGAGATGGGATTGTGGACATCAATTTCCGAGCCTCAGGATAACTAATGTTATGTGTCGTTTTCAAACGCTGCACCTCTTTTTCCTCCAACCATTTTGGACAAGAATGAAAGTAAGAGGGGTGAGAACCATTGCAGTTGACGCAATGTGGGTTTATGTCACAATCATAGGCATCGTGGTCCTTGCCTCCACAACGAGCACATGTCAGGGAACCACGACAAGATGTCTTTGAGTGGCCGAATCTCTGACATTGAAAACATCGAAGAGGGTTTGGAATGTATGGCCGAACCCTGCAAATGAGATAACCTGCTTTGATGGTGGCGGGTGCTCATGGTGAAGTGAATGTTAAAACAAGGGTATTTGTTGGCAGTGTAACTCCCTCTTTGCGAGTGGAGATGCGCCTCACTGCAGAAACTCCTTGAGTGGAAAGACCGGCGAGAATCTCCGATTCAGGAACATTCTTCAAATCCCTTTCAACAATAACTCCTCGTGAAGTATTCAAAGTAGCATGGGGTGTAACCTCAATAGGTATATTGCCAATTACCTTTGATTTCAAGAGGAGTTCACTGTGTTGGGATGTGGATGTTTCAACCAGTATGTCACCAGATCGAAGCTTCTTTACTGACTTTGGAGAGCCAGCAAGTCCCTCTAGCCCCTTTTGAATAAAAAAAGGGGACATTTGCCCTAAAGGTTTTTCTGAAAGAGAATGCAATATCAGAAAATGAGGTATGTGGTGAGGGAGGGGAGGGGAGCATCTACCAACATGTCAGTCTTGTCCAACTACCAATTACATGGGAAGGAAGAAAGAAAATGAGAGACTTCAAAGGATCCTATATGATTTCACTTGTAGTGGAGAACTGAAAGTTTCATCAAAAGAAATTAAAGATAGGGCTAGAGTGCGCTGAATGTTGAGAAAAAAAAAAGGCATCCAAATGGACAAGATATTGAGTTGACCTAAGTAATGACTTCTCCAATTTGATTTATGAACTCACATGAATCATTTCCAGGAGCAGCAAATGAGTGAGGCAGCCAATTGTCAATATAATGATGAAAACATAACCCTCAAGCGTACAAATGTCAAATGGTGCCTTGACCACCCGACAAAAAACATGGAGCCTAAGTATGCACAAGGGGCTGGGCATAAAATTGATAAACTATACAATAATGAAAATACCAAAGATAATTTTCAACTGAGAAGATATCAGGTCATGCTGTTAATCATTTACAACATATTTCATGGTCATCCATAAACCCAGAAAAAAGCCCAACAGAGTGCGAGAAAAAATTCCATGGTTAATCATGATATAATCAAAAATTGTTTAAGGTGGGACAGATCAATCATAGGCTGCCAGTTACTGATTTTCTTACATACCACAAACAACCTGGAATAAAAACCAGGAAAAGTTCAATGGCCTCCTGAAAGAGAAGATCTTGTACTATCTCAGACAGATGTTGATTGGTGGTAGGATCCTGAGGCAATAGAAAAAGAATGGATATCTGATATAATGGAGAGAAAACAGGTGACAAGTCCTTTGGATAATACTTGAATTACCCACAGATTCATTGCAAAAAGTTCCCAAATATGAACAAAATCAGTCAAGCACCCCCAACTAGGCCAAAACCCATTAAGTAGAAACTTTGGAATCTATACGTGTAAAAATGAATTTTTGAAAATGTTTTAGGAACCAAAGAGACATTATTCATCAAACACATTTGAAATAGAAAGTAGTAGACTACTGGTGTGCTTATTTTAAAAGTATAACTGTAATGAACACTGTACATTTAAAAAGTACTCATCTGTCTTATATAAAAAAAATAGCTGATGAGCTGATACTTCATACTTAATTATATTGATCACTTCTCTAACATGGAACGAATACAAAATACTGATCACATCACTTGGTAGAAAATTCATTGTCAATTACTAAGATCTCCTTTGATTAACCTTTTAAAAATACAATATGCATGCATAAGCTTTAAAATGTCAAGAAAATCCACATCAAAACATCATATGAAAAGTAGTTTAGAAACTGCAAACAAAACAAAAACAAAGGAAGAAAGATTTGAAGCTGAAAAGGTTAGAAATTCATGTACAAGAATGATGAATTAAGATGTAAAAGAGGCTACTGTAACAAGAAAAGTGGGAGTAACTGTAGGGTTAAAGGATAAAAGGAAAAGAAAGAGAATGCATGGATTACATTACTTCATGGTTTTTTAGCTTAACAGTTTACTTACTTAGTATTATAAATCATGAAAATAATCAACTAATTAAAATTGCTTTCTGATTATTATTATTATTAAGAAATATTCAAACTTTACAAATGTTGGGTGAAAATATTTCATTTATGAATTTAATCAAATAAATAGCCCAATGATTCATCAATTAACAAGTTACACTAGTCACTCAGCTCCAATAAATTTTAAAAAACCTATAACCAAGTTACTGAAAGTACCAGGACCAATTTCATTTCCAATTAGCCAAAGTGACAGAAAAAGCCATTGCCAGCAATGTGGATAGTCTATATTGTCATTAGTAGTAGGTTTAATTTTCACTTTTCATTTTTATTTAAAGTTAACATTTGGACAATGGACAATTTGGCCCTTCAAGGCTGTCCTTGTGTACCCAGTCTTCCAGAAACTAAACCCACCTTCCTCTCCACCTAAAATATGTAAAAATATTTGGTCATAATTCCATAAAACCTGAAATAATTTTAACTTCACTGTTGTAGTATGGCGGTAGCAGTAGCTCTTCTTTGAAACCTTTCCAATAACATACATCTTAATTACAGTAATCTCAACTGAAAAATAATACAATTGAGGTCTAACCAGTACATTACAGAATGAAATAATGATCACTTTTGACTAGTGTTCAATATTTATTTATCAGTATATGTGCTGTAATACTAACACAATATATATCCTAAAAATAAGTAAATGTTCTTTCACTTATTAATATCATTATTACAACTGCTATTAATATTAGAATCACCACTACAACTTATAAGTGCTGAGTTTCTCTCTCACTCTGACCGAGTCTCAGAGTTCCAACTTCTGTCATTGTTTTAGGCCCTTTGATGTTTCACTTTTCAAAATATCTGTAGTATTCAAACTTCAAACTGAAAGTATTTTTTTTAACTTTGTTAGTACATAAATTAACTGGGTAGTACTACTTGTACTTAGTAAACTCAAGATGTTAAAACTTTGAAATAAAAAACTGTAGTTCGTTAAATTGATCTAATATCAGAAGATGACTTTTAAATATTACTAAAACAGTATTAAATTTACTATTAATAGCAAAAAATAATACAAATAGAACTGAATTGTTACTATTAGTGTTAAGACTTTCGGTCGGCTCACCTTTTGCTAACACTGTGCTGTCCTGTTTCTGTTTTATGATTATCTTCGGAACTCTTACGAGATGTTTCTGGAGCAACTGTTGCTGATAATGGGTCGATATTTTGAGAAGCCATTATTATATTTCTGTGACGGTAAACAAATAAAGATTCTGGGGGGTTAATACACACAATCTCTCAAACAGCGGAAAAAATATTGCAATTAACACAAGATAACGCACTATCTTAGATATTAATGACAAAGACTCATAACGCTTACAATACACATTTCAGCAACTCGTTACCCGTATGCTATTGAAATGACCAATAAAATAAAGAAACGTTGTGCGCGACACCTAAACCTTAGAAGAAAAAAAAACATTATATTATTATATTACTAGCAGTTCATAGTTTGATTACTTTATTATCCATAACATTTCAACGTAATTATAAATTAACACCTGTGTTAACGAAAGTAAGTCAAGAGAAAATATTTATTATAATTTTTAAATATTTAAAACATAATGAACAATGAAAACTTTATTCACTCTACTATAAATAACATCAAATTGGCGTTCTCATGATATAGTGCAAGTATCAGACTACGCTAAAAATTGTCATTTAAATACAACACTAAATTATTCTCTAAGTTCAAAGATAAAAAGTTGTTAGTTAATTAAAACAACCACAATATTTTTATTATGAAGAATTTTATTTTATTTATTATTGCAGCAGAAATTTTTGATTGAGCAAAATTTGGTGATGTACCTCAGTGTGTCCCCTTGACAACCAGTTTTTGTTATTTTTATGCGTCATTAATACCAAGCATGATGCGCACTTATACTTAACTCGGTTTTTATTGTGGTTACTAAGGAAACAAAGAGACAATGAGTGCTATGACTGATCTTTTATAGCCGAGCGCGTTAAGGCGTGCACTCGTCATCCGAGGGTCGCGGGTTCGCGCCTGTGTCGTGCTGAACATGCTAGCCCTCCCAGCCGTGTGAGTGTATAATGTGACGGTCAATGCCACTATTCGTTGGTAAAAGAGTAGCCCAAGAGTTGGCGGTGGGTGGCTAATCTGTAATTAACCAATGTGTTTCGGTGCTTTCTTGCCAACCTAAATATCCTCGTACTGTTATTGAATATTTTGCATGGACAAATATTTTTTTTATTTCTATGTCATTTCTTTGTATAAAAATAACAACATATACTGCTGGCCAACATCCTAAGGCCAATGAGCATAAAGAAAAAATATACATTTTGCGTTGTTAGACTCAACCACTTATTTGAGTAGAGCTTCGAAATATAAAAATAAGAAAAGGGAAAATAAAAATTAAAACTTTTTTTACCATTTAATTGGGAAAGTGTGAATACTATGAAATTGGCTTAAATACTAGCTGGTTAAAAGGGTAAGACCATACTGCAACGAAGCGTTAATCGGTAAACACGTAACAAAATTTAATCATCTGTGTTCAAGCATTGGCGTTATCAACATCTCCCGTGTTACATTGGGTAAAAACATTGCAAAGGCTGAAACGTTAACAGAGTTTGAAAGTGGCAGAATTGTCGAGCTGCAAAAGCAAGGTCTCTCTCAACGTGCCATCACTGGTGAGATTGGGCATAGTAAAACAATTGTTGCAAATTTCTTAAAAACCCTGAGAGATACGGAACGAGAATTTCAAGCGTCGGCTCAATAAAATTTCGCCGGCGTTAAGCAGAAGGATTCGACGGGTTGTCCGGCAAGACACCAACCGATTGTAGAACCAGATTCAGACCCTTACGGATGCAGAATGCAACTCAAGAAAAATAAATCGGTATCTACGAGACAAAGGCTTTAAAAACCGTAAACGTCTCCGTAGGCCACGCCTCCTTCCATACCACCAAACAGCTCGGTTAAACTTTGCTGAGAAGCACCAAACATGGGACATAGAAAAGTGAATGAAGGTTTTGTTCTCTGATGAGAAAAAATAACCTGGATGGTCCAGATGTCTTCCAACGTTACTGGAACGATAAGGATATCTTACAGGAGACATTTTCTACACGACACAGTGGAGGAGGTTCCATCACGATCTGGAGTGCTTTCTCTTTCTATAGAACAATGTAGCTTCAGGTTATACAGGGACGTCAAACAGCAGCTGGGTACATTAGCATGTTTGAGAGAGCATCCTTAGTGATTAAAGGCCCTCGCTTGTGTGAAAATGAGATTATTTTGACAGGACAATGCTGCAATCCACAATGCCTGCAGGACAAAAGACTTTTTGTGATTATGTGATTTTCTTTGGGGGTGAATGTCAAGGGATGTCTATAGAAATGTACGTCAATTTCAAACAGTGCATGATCTTCGTGAAGCCATCTTTACCAGTTGGAATAACATTCCAGCCAGCCTTCTGCAAACGCTTATATCGACCATGCTAAAGCGAATGTTGAAGATATTTGCAATGACACCCATGCAACTCATTACTGAGACCTCTTGTAAGGCATTTCGAACCCTGTTTAGGACTTCTTTTTGGTATGGTCTTAACCGCTAGTATTTAGGCCAATCTCATAGTGTTGATATTTTCCCTGTTAAAGGCTAAAAAGTTTTTATTTTACCTTTTCTTATTTTCATCTTTCAAAGCTTTACTTAAATAAGTGGTTGAGTCTAACAATGCAAAATGCATATTTTTTCTTTGTGTTCACTGGCCTTAAGATTTTGGCAAGCAGCGTATTACAGAAAGTGTTCTACTTTCTCTTTAATGAAGAATAAACAGAACATTAATAAAAAATCATTTCACAACAACAAACTGAAACATAACAAACATGTAAGGATTCTTCATAAAAACAAAACCTAAAACTCTTTGAAATAAACCATTTTATGATCATTTTTTATTAACACATCTTGTAAAATTACACGTTTTTTTCAAAAAAGTAATAATTATATATTAACAATTAACATCTGAGCACACCAAAGCAGGAATACATTATGACATAAATATGAAAAAATACAATTTCTATTTCAGAAAAAAATAACATATGGTAGCTGCTGTAAAGAAAAGGAATGTAAAATTTATTCATAATTTTAAAGCATTTAATTAATTATAAAAACAAATATATTTTAAAACCTTAAGTTTTAGAAACAAAAGTTCAAAAACTGTATATAAAGATAAGTAATAGCAAGATTGAAATATTTTAACATTTGAACAAGCTCACAGAATGTTTTTTAAGTAAATAAATCTGTAAAGAAGGTTTATTTTCTAACAATATAATGTCCATTATCCAAAGTTTGTTTGTTTGTTTGTTTTTGGAATTTCGCACAAAGCTACTTGAGGGCTATCTGTGCTAGTTGTTCCTAATTTAGCAGTGTAAGACTAGAAGGAAGGCAGCTAGTCATCACCACCCACTGCCAACTCTTGGGCTACTCTTTTACCAACGAATAGTGGGATTGACCGTCACATTATACACCCTCACGGCTGGGAGGGCGAGTATGTTTAGCGCGACGCGGGCGTGAACCCGCGACCCTCAGATTACGAGTGCACGCCTTAACGTGCTCGGCCATGCCAGGCCTACCATTATCCAAAGAAGACACTCACATACTGAATTTCATGCAAATATCATTATATATAAGTTAAGAAAGCTTAACTTTAGTTAATAAAGTAGCAAATTTTGAAAAACAATACCAATTTATTACTACTGTAAAAAAATCTATATCCAAACATTTAAGTGCACACTAATACTGATAATTGTGGAACACATAACAGAAACTTAACCCACTGTATATGAAAAATGTCTGATAACATTTTAGACAATGAATACCCAGAAACTATGATAAAATAACATTCTGCATATGACATATATAGAGTTTGGGCCTTTTCAAAACTAAACCAATCAAAAAATATATTTTAATAACATTTGCGATATTAATCACCAAAATATAAGTGTAAAGCATGAAACTTTATCAATCTGCTACTTTCAGAAATTGTTATCAATGCTAAAAACTACCAAAAATGATAAGTTGAGATGTTTTACTTGTCATACTTCACAAAAAAAACTACTGTATAAACAAAAAAACAATAAATATTACTAAACTTTAAGATGTCAAACAATTTTGCAATAGAAATTTACAAAATTTACTTCAAAAACTTATAAAAAAGAATTCACTAATTTTACAAAACATTTAAAATATGAATTTTCATTTACTAAAGTATCTTATACAATTAAAATCAATGAACCAACTACTGAAATGTATACATTTACATAGCTTTGACAAATTTAGGTTTAACATTATAAATAGAATACAAAGCAAAAATGTATAAATACAACCATAAATACTGTTTGTTCCATGTTTTTAACTACACCAGCTTTCTAGTTAAAGAAACATTTAAAAAAAAAATAAACTTGTGTGAAAATTTAGGGATACATTTATAGATATTTCACAAAAGTATGTTCAAAAAGCACAAACATTCAATTCAACATGACGATTGATGCTCATATAATAGCAATAACATATTTTGAAATAAACTGCTTGTTAGTAATAAGCAAGAGTATTAAAATACGCTTACAGTAAAACAACAAATTTAACCTGGTAGGACTAAATTCATTAATATATTTCCAGAAATGTCAATCTGATTATTTTTTGAAATGTTATTATAAAAGCACCAACCTAACCAAAATGATTTCTTTTTCAATTTACATCCACAAAATCTTCAGTTATTTACAAAGATAAATTTGACATCATAATCACATGAGTATCCCAAGATATAAGGAAACAGTACAATTTTCAAATTTTAGGGCTGGTGGTATGCTCATACATGACAACTGCACCAGTTTATCTTATGAAACACAAAAAACAATGTTTTGTCATAGTTTCAAAATTATTTTGTCTTCATGTGTAATTATGAAGCTGTGTGGTTACTTTTAGTTAACTCTTTCTGAGGAGAGTGTATCACCTCACTGAAATGAATGATCTTTATCTTATTGATTCATGTTTTCTTATGATCCTACCTATACAGTCAAAATATTGTTTCTCAATAAATGTATTTTGCAAGTGCATGAAATACATATGCAAACACCTTTGTGTAATGTAAGTAGGAAATTTTCAGCTTTTATGTGTAAACTTAGAAACATGATAAAGAGGCAGCAAATAGGTAAAATATCAAGACAGCTGAATGCAAACAAGATTAAAATTACAAACAAGTAAATATGCATTAGACATACTCTATTGATGATAAACCCAGCAGTAGAGAAGCACATATATATATATATAATTTTTATTTAAAAGTTTTGTCAAAGAAATCAGACTTTGAAACAGAACATAGCTAACTGAAACTCATTTGCCTTGTGATTTGATTAACAGCAACTTAAACAACTAAACATAAATAAACAGTGATTACTCCAAATCAATTCTGGTTTAGCCATATACAAACATTATATAGCTTGCATATTTCATTCAACCTTTATATGCAAGTCACAGATACTCTCCTTTTTGTTGAATGTTTTGTGTTTGAAAGGTGAATAAAAGCAAAATTATTACATACAACTCACATACAAAAAAGGGCAATACCTGTATGGTTTATTTATCCAATACCCCCCAATTTTTTTTTAAAATCTGAATTAAATAATTCAAAAAGTAACTTTATCAGTACATTATCTTAACTTCAAGAAACTTATGGTAGCACACAAACAAAAATTATCATTCAACATTATTCCACATATTAACAGTATGAAAAGGAGCCCTAAAACATACAATTTTCAAACCTCACAACTGTTATGTCAGACTTAACTTTAATATTTATGTCCACTACTTATTCTTCACCAGACTTCATCTTTGATTTCTTAAAATGAATTTATTTTGTCCTTTAACTAGTAAACAAGAAACACACTTCAATTTTTGATCCTATGTCTTTGACAAATAAACCAAAATATCCATAGTTATTTAATATAAAAGGTTTAACCTTTAAATAGCAGGAATGATGTAGGTAGCAGCATCAACTGATAGCCACTGATTAAGGGTTAAACATTTCATTGAAATATTACCTTTTAGTTTTTTTAAATAAAGCTGAATGAAGTACAAATCATAAGCTTCAGGACAGAAAATAAATAAAATGACAAACAACTGTACCTATAAAAATGATTCCATTTTTAATTTCATCATAGCAGTATAAGGACTTTAATATGCAATATAATAAACCTTGGAAGCACATACATACATATAAACTTAATATTTTAATGACTGATTGATTATAGCTACAAAACTTGATTGTTCTTATGGTTATGGTGACAGTGTTGTGTTTTGCCTTTCACTTTTTGGAATAAACGAGTCTGCTATCTCTTGAGTAAGAATTTCAACCTTTACCCATTCCTTATTCTTGGATGACTTTTTGAGAGCATCAATGACAGCTTGAACATACTGACCATCTTCAAATGTTGCAGCCATGGCAACAGATTCTTTTACCCAGCACTGTTTTTCTTGTCCTAGTATAAAGGCTTCTCTAAGAGCACTTACTAACTTTTCAAACCCTTTCATGTATATTTTTGGAAAAATAATATTAAAATTATTGGTGTTGAATACCTCACAAGTCCCTGTCAATACTGAAGATGATAAAGAATCTTTGAAGTACCTATGTGACTGCTTAAGATCTTCAACATCAAGAAAAAGTACATCTTCCTTAAAAGAACTCTTTCTCTGACCATACAGATCACCTCCTCTAACAGCCAGATGGCCTTCTGAACCACACACAAGAACTTCTTGATTGAATTGGCCTGGAAGATGGTTGTTTAAAGTTACAGTAGAACAAGATCCTCCTTCTAATTCTAGCTGGAAAGTACAAAAGTCATCACTACTGATATTTCGAAAACCATATATGCATCTGTCAGTTTTGGTGAATGTCTGGATCATTCCATGCACTTTTATTGCTTTTTTCTTTGTTAAATATGATATTATATCTATTATATGGCTCCCCATATTTGATAAAATACCACCACCCATGATTTCTTCACACATCCAATTATACTGTTCATGCACAAAACTACCACAATGAACATGTACATCACACACAGTGATATCACCAACAAACCCATCATCAATAGCTTTTTTCATCTGAATAAATACCGGTAAAAATCTAAGGCCATGACATAAGATGGATATAAGTGAAGGATAATATTGAGCAGCTTGAACCATTTTCAATACTTCATTCTGACAAAGGCCCGCAGGTCTGTCACATAATACATGTTTCCCAATCCCAAGTGCTTTCACTGCAATCTGAGAATGAAGGTGGGGAGAACATACAATAAACACTAAATCAACATCCTTACGTAATAAAACATCATCAATCTTATTCGTACAAAATGGTACGTCCAGCTGCTCTGCTACTTTCTCTGCCTCTTCCTGTGTACGACCCCAAACCGCTTCAACTCGAAACCCTCGCTTACGGAAACAAGGAACTAATAAATGAACAATTTTTCCAGTCCCAAAGATACCAATTCCTGGCAACATATTTAAAATAACAAATACTTAAAACAGAATTTAACTCGTGTTTCCACTACCAAATTCCCGTTTGTGAAGCCTCGAACACAAATGGCCTAGAGATATAAACTACTGGACCAAAATATTAAACTCTTCGAACTATCTTTTTCAAAATCAAATTATAAATACTTCTTACAAATTCAAAACAATTATTCACAATATCAACTATTATTGAGCTTCATCCGAATACCGTACTCTCCATGTTGTCTGCATGCGCCATCTCTTCTGAAATTCAAACGAAACTGAACTAAAAATATAGATTATTCATGCTTGAAATTAAAAACATATAACACCAATCTCAATTTTCTTGTTCTTTTTCATTGTTATAACGCCTATTTTTAGTTTTATCTCAAACTCAAAAACCACGTAGATATTAAAAATTGTGAAATAGCACACACCTGCTTTTCATTTATAGTGTACATCGCATTTATAATTTCGTATTATAAACTTGCCACATTACGCTTTATGATACACTACTGGCCAAAATGTATTTTAATAAGTAATTTTGTATGTTTAGAAATAAGCACAAAGCTACACAATGCGCTATTTTTGCTCTGCTCACCACGGGTATCGAAATCCGGTTTTTAATGTGTAAGTCCGCAGACATACCACTGTGCCACTGGGGGACTAATCTGTAATTCTTGCCAACCTAAATATCCTCTTAGTGTTATTGAATGTTTTGCATACACAAATATATTTTTTTATTTCTATGTCATTTCTTTGTATAAAAATAACAACATATACTGCTGGCCAACATCTTAAGGGCAATGAAGATAAAGAAAAAATATACATTTTGCGTTGTTAGACTCGACCACTTATTTGAGTAGAGCTTCGAAAGATAAAATAACAAAAGGGAAAATAAATAATTTAATAGAAAAAATATGAATACTATGAAATTTGCTTAAATACTTGCTGGTCAAAAGTGTAAGACCATACTGAAACAAAGCGTTAATCGGTAAACGCGAAACGAAATTTAGTCATCTGTGTTCGAGTATTAGCGTTGTCAACATTTCCCACTGACATTTCCTGTGTTGCATTGGATAAAAACATGGCAAAGGCTAAAAAGTTGATAGAGTTTGAACGTGGCAGAATTGTAGAGCAGCAAAAGCAAGGTCTTTCTCAACGCGCCATCGCTGGTAAGATTGGGTGTAGTAAAACTGCTGTTGCAAATTTCTTAAAAGACCATGAGGGATACGGAATGAGAATTTCAAGTGGTCAGCCCAAGAAACTTATTTGGTGTATAAGTAGGGCTTCTTTAATTTGACGTTTGTTTATATTTGTTTTCCTACTTAATATATGGGTGTTTTCTATGGTTATGTTGTGTTTATTTGATTTGCGGTGTTCAAAAACATGTAAAGGTGTTTTTTGTTTTCTTTGAATCTAGTTTCCATTTTTCTGCTTGTTTCTCCAATATAGAAGTCTTGGAAGTTGTTGCATTGTATTTTATAAATTATGTTGGTGTTGCGTTTGTCAGTGCAATTTTTATATACTATGGACTTTAGTTTTGTACCTGGTTTTTGAATAAATTTGATGTTTACTGGAATGTCGTGTTTTATTGTAAGTTTTTTTCCAAATGTTCGTTAATTTTTCGCTGATGTCGGGAACATTTTCTACTTTTTTTAGGAAATTTGTTGATTTTGATGAAGTGTTGTTTTATTTTTGTTGATTTTATCGTGTGAGCATAGTTTTGTGGCTATGTGTATTTGGTTTCTTAATATGTTGAGTTTTTGTTTTGTGCTGAGTCGCAGGAAATGTATAATCCGGTATGGGTGATTTTTCTATGGATTTCTAATTTGAAGTGTGTATCAGTTCTAGTGATTTTGAGGTTAAAAAGTAAACAAGGCCTTGTGTAAAGACTTAGTAATATTATTCGACGGTTGTTCAGGTATTACCTAGATGTTCCAAGTATGTGATATCGCTAGCTTAACAGTATAAATAGAAGTGTTTATGGAGTGTTCAAGTTCCTTTAAGTCATTATTTATTAAACTAAAATATTTTTTGCATGTGAACATTATTGTGCCAAATTTATTACTCGTTGCTATACAGAGGATCAACTGTTTGGTGATGATGGTATTACAGATTTTCACATTTCACCAAAGGTAAACTTTAAAATATAATATATTAAATAGAGGTCTAATGTGTGTGCGTGTGTTTTTTTATAGCAAAGCCACGTCGGGCTATCTGCTAAGCCAACCGAGGGGAATTGAACTCCTGATTTTAGCGTTGTAAATCCGTAGACATACCGCTGTGCTAGCGGGGGTGCTATAGGTGTAATATATTATTTGAGTCGTTATATCCTTTGTTGTTGATCTCGGTTTGGTATGTAAAGGTTCGTCTATACACCTGGAGTCAGCAATACAAACCACTTCATTCGAGTCCAAAGAATCGTGAGGCAAAACTGCATTGCATGACGGCTATGGATAATGGATATGTAGGTGTAAGTGTTTTAATTTCTGTAGTATAATGGATTGTAAAACGAAAACTGATAGTGTTTCGAATTTTGCTGAGTTAGAAGTGAAGACAAGTGAGATATAAGAAAGGGGAAAATTCTAGCAGGATAACTATACAATGACAAGTTTTTAAAGATGAAGCAATTCGTCTTGTCCTACCTGCCACCCAGTGGTTCAGCGGTATGTCTGCGGACTTACATGCTAAAATCCGGGTTTCGATACCCGTGGTGGGCAGAGCACAGATAGCCAATTGTGTATCTTTGTGCTTAATTCTAAACAACCAACCAAACTTGTCCTACCTATTTAATAGATGCTCACCTGGATAAAGCACCTTTTGTATGGGATGAAAGGAAGGTGGCAAAAATAATATTGTGAGTCAGGAAACAGTGTGTGTTATATTAGTTGTGAAACTTTTGAACACTATGAAGAATGCTCGAAAATTTGATGTAGCCATACCATTCCAGAGTAGGCTTCAGTAGCTTTCTTTTGAAGACAAGGTAAAGTGGATGGTATTCGAACACAATGTTTTTCATAAAAGATATATACGAGGTATGATCATAGTTAATGAATCTTTTGAAAATACAGATGAAAAGATGGATTTGAATTTCTAAATATGATGAAGAATGCTAAGAAATGTGATACAATTATACAAGACTTGTGTTTTACTTGGTAGTATTATTTTGAAGTCCATAGCGTTAAAGCATTATAAAACTTTTGTAGAAAGAAGGATACAAAACACATAAAGTGTGATCATGGATAACACAATAATGAATGTAAACATTAAAGAAATACAGAAGAAGTAGATTCAAACTCCAAATGGTTTTAATTGGATACTGCAAAAAGTTGAATTCTTATGTGACTTTGAAGTTGAGTGTCTCAAAGTGGGCTTTTCACTTGAGATGCTTAAGAAAGCATTTAACTTTGATAACAGTCGTACAGAAATATCATCTGTTTGAACATTATTTTTACTTGAATAAAAAAAAATATTTGGTTTTTATGCACATTTGGTCACCAGCATTTTGACCAAACATAAAGAGTTGACTTCTGTTTGCAGAACTATGTTTAATATGACAGTTGTTGACTAGGTAGCCACTATGGCATTAAAACATGTGTTCTGGAAATATAGGCTGCATAATGGGAAACATACACAATAAAGGGAAGAGATGACAGAACTGATATTTGTCGAATATCTGCATAGAGGATACAGGCTATGTAAGATGTGCTTTTGAGACAGACAACTACCAGACATTCCATGAGGAATAAATTTATGATATGAATATAACAAAGTGAGACAGATATAGAACACAGCTTGAAAATTAAATCATAATGCCAAACTGAGTCAACAGTCTTTTTAAGATGAGAGAGTATGATACAAGATGGTTGATTTGTATTAAAATGATTGGTAATGATATCTGAGTGGTGCAGAAGTTGATAATGTGTAAAAAGATAGGAAGAAAATGCAGCTTTTATACGACGTAGTAGGTTAGAGTCTGTAATAAATTGATGTATACAAGGATATGATAAAAAGATTTACTCAACACACTTGTGAATAGTGCCTTGTTCAGGTACCTGAATACCCTGCAGTGCAGGGGAGGTGGACGCAGGGCCTAAAAAAACATAAAGTTACACAAATGATTAGAGCAGTACCTCAGCGTCCAAAGGATGTTGGTCCAGTGGAGGATTGTGAGAATTCATCAAAGATGATAAGATTATATTTCCAAAATTTGCACCAGAGAGCGAAATGTTATGCCGCCATGACGTAATAGTTCCAAAATTTATCACCAGGTGACGTGTCGTCAGGGGTGTGTTGCTCGGTCACCATGACAGACGGCAATAATAAATAATAGTACCATGAAGTAGAGGATAAATTGTATTGAAAAGACGACTAGTATGGGTATTAAAACTTTAAATAAAATGTAGTCCAGAACAACGTTTTTACCTCCTTAGGTCATCTTCACGTTAACAAAGGGAGTTTGCAATAGAGAATGAACTACTAGGATACCATGACTCATACAGTATATGTCTTATCATGATTATAATTAATCGACTTAAATCACTAAATCGATAGCTAATCAAATTCTTTATAATTAAATCGTCATAAAAAGTGCAATTAATTCCAGTTCATTAATTAATTAAGTTATTTATAATTAAATCAAGTCCTAAAATACTATATTTTCTTAACATTTAAATATTCCTACAAGACTAATCACTTTAGTGAAACTAAGAAAGTTTCAAATACTATCATGTAGAGCTTTCTTTACAGTACATTGGTTAGATCGTTTGACTCGTAATCTGAGGGTCCTTGGTTCGAATACCCGTCACACTAAACATGCCAGCCTTTTCAACCATGGAGGGCGTTATAACGTTATGGTTAATCCCAATAGGCCCGACATGGCCATATGGTTAAGGCACTCGACTCGTAAACTCTTGGTCGCGGGTTCAAATCCCCTTCACACCAAACATTCCCATCCTTTCAGCCGTGGGGGCGGTATAATGTGACGGTCAATCCCACTATTCGTTGCTAAAAGAGTAGCCTAAGAGTTGGCGGTGGGTGGGTGGTAATGACTAGCTGTCTTCTCTCTAGTTTTACACTGCTAAATTAGGAACAGCTAGTACAGATAGCCCTCGTGTAGTTTTGCGCAAAAATTTAAAACAAGCAGTACCTTGAATATATCGACACCACCAACCCTTAACTCAACACACTATTTACCAAACCTGGTGCATTGAAGATCGCTGACTGACAAGGTAAAGACTGAAAAATGTCGGTTCTGGGTTGACAATGTTCGTGTGGTTTGCAAAGGTGTGAATTAAGTGACGATTGTGTTGTAATGTAGAGATAGAGCAGAGTTTTACAAAAACACATCAGTTTGATGAAATAAAGTAAAGCATGAAGAATCACAGTTAAGTACACGTGGTCACAAGCTACTGACATATTTGGTAGAAAAACCTTAGAATTAGAATGAGTTGATTAAATCTATTTTACAATAACTAGCTAGGTAGTCTAAGGACAATACAGTCTACGAATTTGCAACATATTTAATGTTTAAGGGATAATTTTATTGAAATAGAAATACATTTTAATACATTATCACTCTTTGTGTGTTTACAATATGCTTATAATAGATGGTGCACCTTACAAAACTGTAAATTCGTAGTGACTCATATTAGTTAAGTAAATGTTTGTATTTAATTAAATTGTACATTTCTAAAATGTAATTGTCAATGATAAAAAATCGTCACTAGGTACGTCGGTTTATCACATCGTAGAACTAAATCTTACTTGTGCATTCTCGGGACATTTCAGCTGTCATACAAATATTACACACTGTGTCCAAAATACTGTAAGAATAAAATGAATTAGTTGTATAGGTAAAACTTCCATTTAAGCCTATGAAAATAACATTTATGAAAACTACACTGTCATTATCTATGTATTTACATTGTATCTAGTACTGAAAATAAACTTTACATAATTTTAATATTCATTGAACTTTAACTCAAGTTTTGTATGTCTCTGAAATTTAAAGTCAGTAAACGTGTGTGACAAATACTCAAACTGTATATATCCATTATATATCTAGTCATATCCATTATAATGATAAATAATTTTGATGTAAATTGCTAATTATATAGTATTTGAAATTTTAGACTATTGTAAAGAAAGAAATGCTGGCAATATTAATGAAATGGTGAAAAAAATCAAATCCAGCAGCGACGAAGAACGAGAAAAATTGAAAATGAAACGACGGTTAGGACCCTATACTTGTTATATCTATACGATGTGAAGAAGCATCGGATTCGTCTCATGCCTGTCCAGTTGGAAAATATCGTTACACCACTCTATTAACTTGCTAGAATAATTTATATATTTGTATTGGATAGTTAAAGGATTTTGGGAAAGAAAAACTATATAAAACCAAGAAAGGTATCACTTTTTCTTCAAGAGAACGGGAGTGATTAAAACAGTGGATCTCAAATATTAGTGTTGCTGTTCAAAGCAAAACTGAACAAGATTTTCATCTGTACGGATGGAATCGCAGATTCGTGTTGCATATGTCAATAACATATTCTCTGTTTTGTTTACGTAACGATTTTATAACCATTGTCTTGATATATTACTTGATAATCGATTCTCTTTGTTTAATCAAATTCAAAATTGCAGAATTTTTTCACAGATTTCTCATTTTGATACTCACTTAAATACTATACTTCATAACTAAAAGTAATTGATTGTGTGTTTGTGTCTTCTGATGTTAAGAACAAAACTACACAATGGGCTATATCGAAACCTGGTTTCTAATGTTGAAGTCCGCAGACATGCCGCTGTGCCATTGGAGGGCAGAAGTAATTAAATAAATAGAGTAAACTAAATGTTAATAATATATATATTTATTAAGTATTATAATTTATCACGGACGAGCTTCCAATTCATTATGTTACGTATTATGATTTCGAAAAACGGGAAGTTTAAATTTAGAATTTAATCGGTTATCGATATGTATCAAATTTGTGATATTTGCCAACATGATCTTTACACACAGTTTTCTTTCTTAACACAAATATATTTTAACATACAAACAGCGGTACAGTTTATAATAACGGTTAATATAAATAATGATTTATATATAAAAGTTGTATAAACTTACAACTGATATAAGTTTTTTACCGACGAAAATATCTAATGTCCTCGTAGAAATATTAAATCCGAAGTTAATTTTCTGAATTTAAACGGTTTATAATGTTCGAAATCTATAAACGTTCCTGGTCAAAATATCTGTAGTTTCCCGATTGAGGCCTGGCATGGCCGAGCGCGTAAGGCGTGCGACTCGTAATCCGAGGGTCGTGGGTTCGCCCCCCGCGCGTCGCGCTAAACATGCTCGCCCTCCCAGCCGTGGGGGTGTATAATGTGACGGTCAATCCCACTATTCGTTGGTAAAAGAGTAGCCTAAAAGTTGGCGGTGGGTGGTGATGACTAGCTGCCTTCCCTCTAGTCATACACTGCTAAATTAGGGACGGCTAGCACAGATAGCCCTCGAGTAGCTTTGTGCGAAATTCCAAAACAAATTTCCCGATTGATAAGGGTTAATCATCGTTATAGCTTCTAAGTTTTATAGTATACTAACTGCAGCAAACTTTCTATATAAAACTCTCTCTTGGCGCTTCAATTTATAAACTTTAATGGTAAGATTCTCGAAAGTTCAGTTGGCAACAATATCCGAAGATACGCTAGTGCTTTCATAAACAATATATATTGTCAATTCTTACACTCGATAATATTTCTAAAATTTAGAGAATGGGCGGGACTTTCGCAACACATTTAACAATATAAGTTACGTGTATAGGTTAACGTAACAAAAAAACTAGTACAAACCAAACTACAAACAGTACAAAACACATTACTTACGACAGCATACAAAGTCCCTAGAATAACTTCATCCGATTTCAAACACAGAAACAGTGATAAACTCTTACAGAGTAAAATAAATTATTTCGAGAAAAATAGGAGAATAATGATTTATTATGTGAACTAGAATACTGCGTACATAACGATGATAGCCCTAAACACCCCTCCTCAGTAAATATATATATAAGAAATAAACAGGGGCTACCAAATTACTAAACGAAACCTCATATTTCAACTAGACCTAACTGAAAATATTGTAGGGTATTTATGCAAAAATTCTCAATTTAAGCCTATAACTTTTAAAAGTGTAAGATATTATAGAATTCTGGGGAAAAGTAGTATATCTACACCAGCGGTGCACAAACTTTTTGAGTAAGGGGCCACAAACGGACTTCTCGTAACCGTTGGGGGCCACAAAAAAGTGAAGATTAAAATCGTCCCACAGTTGTTTCACACAAGATGGACATTACATTTAAAAACACACAAATAACGATTACATCAAAGAGATTGCACATTATTCTAAAAAAAATGTTATGATACGTCAACTGTTACAAAGTGAGTGTGATGGATAGTGCTGCATGTCATCTGCGAGCTTAGAAATGACCGGCTTGATGTTTCATGTTGAAAGACGCAAGACTATTTACAGATGATCATTAGTCAGCTTATTGTGAGTGTTGTTTTTGTTCAGTTTCATGTGCGAGAAAGCCTGTTTGCAGCAGTTCGTGCTGCCAAACATGCTGGTGTGGATAAGTGTGTACGAAGTTGCCTGATGCTGCTTGTTGCCGGAACAACTGCAACTTTGTCTGAAAGCTGAGACGTGATTTGCAAGCTGACAGACAAGCTTATTTTTGCCTTGCAATTTCAAATTCAGATCATTCAAATGTTGTGTCATATCGACCAGAAAGGTTAAATCAGCTTGCCATGCTGGATCAATCATGGAAATCATTTCTGTGTCTTTGTTCTTGCTTTTGAGGAATTCTATCACCTCACCAATCAACTCCCAGAATCTTCTGAGCATCTTTCTTCGACTCAACCAGCGTGCTTCATAGTGATACACAAGGTCACCATAGTCTAAATCAATTTCTTCAAGAAGACTTCGAAACCGACGGTGATTGAGCTCTCGTGATTTAATGAAATTAATTATTTTCGTCACTACTGCCACCAGTGCCTGAAAACCAAGTTCTTTACTGCACAGGTTCTGTTGGTGAATAATACAGTGCAACTTCATCAACTGTCTGTTCTGCTTTCTTCGATGCTTTATCAACAGTGCTACCAGCTACTTTCTCCGGTCAAGGCTGGTGCTCCATCAGTTGTCACACTTACAAGTTTCGTGAAATCCAATGAAACACTACTACGTTATACTGTCTCCTCGAATAGAGTAGACCCAGTTGTCTGACCCTTCATGGAACCCATACCGATTAGTTCCTCTGTGATATCAAACGATGACGACACACCACGAAAAAAAAGTAGTAGTTGTGCTGTTGAACTGATGTTAGTCGACTCGTCTGCTGCCAAAGAGAAACAGACAAAGTTGACTGCTTTATTTGTATGCTGCCTTGTCACGTCTGCTGAGAGGTGTGAAATTCTTCGTTGAACTGTCATTCGATTCAAGCCACCATCTGTAGCTTGCAAACTGCTTCCAGACACAACTTTTCCGATGTAGTAATCATACATTGCTTGAGAAAATCACTATCAGTGAACGGTCGGCAAGATTTCGCTATCATCAACGAAATATCGTAACTGACTCCACATTCTGCACCTAAATCTGCTGACTGCTTTGAGAAAACGTTCTGTTGGTGATTCAGCGACCGCCGCAGAGATTCAATTCGCGCTGTTCATTCATCACCGACGACGTTGTGGAAATCCCTATGCTTCGACTCATAATGACGCTTTATATTGGATACCTTCGTCACTGCTACTGTCGAATGACACAGCAGACAAATCACATTCTTCTGTTAAACAAAAAAGTATTGCGCAGTCCAATCATCGTGAAACTGCCTGTTTTCGTCGTCAACTTTTATTTTACGATTAGCTGCCATTTTTTGTACGAAATAATATCAAAATAGGGCTCGTAAGTAAATCTCGAAGAACAATTGAATGCATAAGATTTCGTAATTACGGAAATATTACGTCATTGCGCCAATAATTAAATACCTATACATTAACGAGATTTGCTTATTAAATTTTCTTTATTGCTCAACACAAATATGGAACCATCGAGTATCTAATCTAATGCAATTTCTTGTATAGCGCATCTTCGCGCAGGCGCGAACTCTCTATGTTTGACTTTCCGGTTGGACATCTCGGGCCACTCGGCGACTCGTCGCGGGCCGGACTTTATGCACCACTGATCTACACGAATTTTTTTTGTAAATAATACATAGAGAGCAGCTGGGGTAAGCGCGGTTTACTCTGGCTCTCATGTAGCATTTATAAATGCTTTTAAAAGAAGATGCGCATCAACATAAATGAGAGAGAAACAGGCTAATGGAGCTAACCATCCCGGGTCTTTATATGAAAATCCCAATAAGAGAAAGAGTTACATGCATTTATAAAACAAACATTGATATTAAAATAAATATCTAATAGTGAATCCATCACACTTCCCTCCTTGGAGAATTGAAAATTGGCTTTAAACAATTTTTAACTAAGATATTATTTATATATACATTAATAAAAATACATTAACAATAACACATTGTCAAAGAATTATACAACTTCAAAAATCATGACAGTATATAATACAATAAATACAAATAGCCTTGTGATAGTAAAATTCTATAGCTCATGAAAATGCATAAACAAATACTATCTTTTTTGGTAAAGTCAACAATTGCACACCTGAAGGGTTTTACCAAACATGGAATAAATTTAAAAGGAGCAACAGTAATTTTCTGGTTAGGTTTCTAACCAATTGAAATGTATCACAAATTTTACAAAATTAAAAAAAAAATTGTTTAATTTTTGGCCAAAGAAATGTTTCACAATTTTCTCTCAACTGTTGTTGACACCTAAATGACATTCCATCTGGGGTTCATTTGCAACTTTCAGTACTTCAGAATAACATGCTTTTGGAACAACAAAATGATAAATTACAGTCCAGTGCTTTGAAACTGGTACATTTGATGGTCTTCATTTTCTCATAAGGATACCATTTTGGAAAAAAAGTAACCATGTGGAACTTTCTCCAGTTCACATTCTTTGAGTGTAAATTTAAACAGTGAAGAGGTTTGTAGACTCCTTTCTTTCTGGACGATTAGTTTACTTCTAGCAAACTAAATGTCACAACGTAAATCAGTTAAATGACACTCATCAATGTCACTGCCTGAAGAATTGTTAGTAGAACAATTATTTACAAGATCTCCGTCGGATCCAAAATATGTCTGAGACAAATTTATAATGTCGTCCTCTGAATACATGTCTATCATTTGTTTTTGACTTAATGTCTTAGCCTGAGCTTAAGTCACAGTACACGAGGGAAACAAAACTGGATTCTCCTCAACAACACATCATCATTAGATGAAATAATGATTAGCTCAGCAACCAATTTGGGTTTAGCAACAACTTTCTTCCAGCCAAATCCCTTCCCAATAATAATGATACATCCTTAATTGACAAAGTAAGTTTTACACCAATCACAACTGGTCCCAAAATTGAGTCTTATGTTAAATAATTGTTATGAAGAGGAACATCAGCAAAGTCACCCTCCATATCCTGAGCAATAACAGACTCACCAGTAGCAGAATTCGAATCCAAAAGTCAATATACTGTCTTACAATAATGACCGAGTCGCCCCAGTATCAGGAGAAAATGTACGGATATGATATTATCAGTCATTTACCAAAGACACAGAACTATCAGACACAGCTTTTAATCAGTGGCCAAATCAACATCTGGTAATCTGGTAAAACTCTGTCCATATGTGGACACGAACACACTGAGTGTTGCTTTCTCTTCTTTTTTTCTTTTTAAAACACCGACAATACGACACAACATGACCAGGTTTTTTTATCAAATATGGCAAACAGGCTTTGTTGATTTCGATAAAGATTTGTCTTGTCTGTAGGAAGATTTCGAACTATAGAAGCTGTATTTTTAAAATAATTTTTAACTTTAGTATATTGAACACGTACGGATTTTTGCAAAGTGGGTCGGTGTTTCTCTTGGTTTTGGCGTTTTCATCCTAGCCTCTCAATCAGAAAACAGTAAGTTTACGGAATTATAACAGTAAAATTTACGATTAGATTCCATCCACAATGGTAGATACAGCAGATAGCGATGGCTTTGTTCTAAAAATTAAGAAGAAGTTCTTTTTCCACCTGAAAAGTATCTTATGCGCACTTGAACCAGATCAAAAATCTTGGAGCTCAGATTTAGTAACTTTGAACCGCTGAGCAGATAAAGAATGAGCAGATTTTTTATACCTTTCGTTCTGCAGCTGAACATACTGACTAGTTACTTACGCTTGTTCATGTTTTAGATGTACAAAATTTGTTAGAAACTTGGATAAACAGGTTATGAAATACATTAGAAAAGAATAATGATGAAGTTGAAAGTTGGAATAAACCCAATTTTGAAATTTAAATTTAGATTTGTTCTAGAGCTAAGAAATACTTTTCTCTTAATCTTTTAGACTTTTGATTATCTGATAAAGTAGTTTGTACTAAACAGATATCTAATCACACTTTACTCGAATTGTTTGTACACACTAACATAGCACTGTGATATTGCATATGTGACCAGTGGAGGTCATGATAAGTTCTCTATTATTTGACATTTTAACTTCACCACATGTACAGTTGTACATGTAAAAATATAAAAAAAAGATTTTCCAAAATTAAATATTCCTGAACTGAAACTTTTAAATAATGAAGAGTCAAATGTCACAACATTTTGTTGAAGGAACCTTCAATGTTCTCTATTGAAGAGGAGAATCTGGTGCAGCGGAACCTTTGGGGCCCGGCATGACCAAGCGCGTAAGGCGTGCGACTCGTAATCTGAGGGTTGCGCTTAACATGCTTGCCCTCCCAGCCGTGGGGGTGTATAATGTGATGATCAATCCCACTTTTCGTTGGTAAAAGAGTAGCCCAAGAGTTGGCGGTGGGTGGTGATGACTAGCTGCCTTCCCTCTAGTCTTACACTGCTAAATTAGGAACGACTAGCACAGATAGCCCTCGAGTAGCGAAATTCCAAAACAAACAAACGTAAGTCTGAGGTTGATTTTATGAATTTGAACGCTTCGTAATGTTCAAATTTAATAAACGTTCCTGATCAAATATCTGTAGTTTTCCTATTAATAAGTCTCTATCACAATTATAGCTTCTGAGAGTTCTAGTACATTGATTGTAGCGATCAAACTACAGGGTGGGCGCTAGACAAGCGGAAAATTTGAGGGTCAGATAAGATCATGAATAATATGCATTATTTTATTCATTTTGAGCATCTATGAGTGTAATATAACATATGCCTTTAAAAAACTTTGTAAAAGTTATTCTTTGTAAAAATAAATAGCTGTTTGACAAATTTTCCGCTTTTCTAGCGACCACCCTGTATTAACTGTGTCTTCGCATTTTGCCGTTTATAAGAGTTGAGGTGAGATCCTAGAAAATTCAATTGGCAATCACTAGTATTTTACATTCATCGTATACTGTTGATTCTTACACTCAGGTTCGAATCCCCGTCGCACAAAACATGCTCACCCTTTCAATTGTTGGGACGGTATTATGTGACAGTCAATTCTACTATTCTTTGGTAAAAGAGTAGCCCTAGAGTTGGCGGCGGGTGATGATGAATAGCTGCTTTCTCTCTAGTCTTATACTGCTAAATTAGAGACGGGTAGTACAGAGGTTTCCTGCTAGTACAGCGGTAAGTCTACAGATTCACAACACAAAAATCAGGGGTTCGATTCTACTCGGTGGACTCAGCAGATAGCTCAATGTGGCTTTATTATAAGAAAACGTAAACGCTAGCGCAGATAACCCTCGTGTAGCTTTGCACGAAATTCAAAACAAACCAAACAAAAAAAAAAAAAAGCAGTAAGCAATAGTATGTCTAGTAACGTAGGTGGCCTAAAGTCAAATACTAAGCTAGATTTATATGATATAAGCTCCACTCCACTAATGTTGCTTTGTAATGAAGCTAAAAAGCAACTATCTACTGTAGAAAAAAAAGAAATATTAAAAAGAAACGTAAAGCTAAGAGAAAAATTATTAAATTATCTAACTCAACTGAACATTTAAAAAATGAAGACGAATTGGTAGATACTTCTTGTACTTTGGCACAGCAAATATCTACCAAGGAAATTATTAGTCAAACTTACTCAAAAACAATCCTGGATGTTGATATAACAATAAGTAGTGAAGCAGGAACGAATACTGCATAAAACACTAAACAGAACACTAAAATACAGAAAACTCCAACGCATACAAATAACACACAGAATAACGGTTTAAATCAAAAACCCAAACCACCTTAACACTCCATAATAATTGAAGGAAGACCAGATACAAATAACCAGCCCCAAATGGCGGCAGAAATGAAACGATGGAAGCCGAACGCGTCTATCGACATCATTAAGCATTTACCCTGAGGTGGTATCCTTGTCCGATGTCAAGTGGCAGCTGACCTAAATAAATTGCCAAAGGAGTGACCGGAAAACGCGTTCAAACCAGACATGAATATTATACACCAACCTGAAAACAAACCACAGCCGAAATCTGTAGTTATTCGTGGGTATCATTACTCAATCACCACTGACGACATTAAAAAGGAATTGGATGAACAAAATATTTCGCACACTCATGTAGATCATATTATATCTAAAATAACGTAAAAACCAACAAATCTTGTAAGAGTTGACACTGAATACACCTACAACTGTTACGTTTTTTTATGTTTTATGTTTTTCGTAGACTAAACGCAACAGAAAAACACAGATAACAGCTTGTATAATTTATTACACTAAACTATTATATGTATGTAACAGATATAACATAAATTATATAATAACAATGACAGATATTAAGTTTAAACCTTCAAAATTAATTACTACACAAAATGGTACTAGTTTCAACCTTCAAAATTAATCACAATACAAAATGGTACTGGCCTGTATCTAATATAATGATCTAAAATGAAAGTCTCAAATTCCAGTCTAGGGAGTGAATTTGGTCCCACGAAAAAATTCCGAAGTTTAAATGAAGAAGTTCATAAACAATTCACAGTTCAATAAATTCGACGAAGTTCTTTTCACGATGCCTCCGATGAACGTCACAAACTTGTCGCCTTCAATTTTTCCAATCTTCCCTGGCTAGATCCGTACATGTCGACTCTCAGCACAACCAGTAATTCGAATGAATCGTAGAGATTGACGAAATAAAATCACAGCTTCTGTAGATCTAACTTCAGTCACAAATCACAGCAAACACTTAAACATTCTCAAACGAATGACTGACTCTCTTCTTTTGAATAAAACTAATGTCTGACTCCTTTTTCCCTCGCGTCACCGTCTTTTTATATATTAGTAGGCCTCTTCTCGAACAATCGCGTAACTTCCAAAGAACTCCAGAGCAACCCACGCATGTCCGCTCTTGCACGAGACTTCTCGTCTAGACACTAGGCCGCCAGCATTTCATTTAAATACATATGATTGGTCTACCTAATTCTAGAAAATTCTAAATGTTACCCTAAATGAATAACAACATATTTTATTAGTTTAAACCTTGAAACAATAATATAAATAATAGAAATGAAAATTTAAACACAACACGACATGTTGTCGCTTACAAAAATTTACACGACATTTACATAACACAACACACTAAATTTAATCAATAATGGAATTATACTTTCGTATCAAAAATACCAAGTAGAGCAAATGAAATCTCCAGCAATTGTAGTAACACAATGCAACAATTGTCAGAGATATGGACATATTTCAGCAGCATCTCGAGCAACACCAAAGTGTTGCGGATGTGGTGGGGAACATCACATATCGCAGTGCAAAAAAGAAGAAGAAAAACCGAACTGTTGTAATTGTGGACAAGAACACATTGCAAACTATAAAGGCTGCGAAAAATATAAACAAATACAACAACGAATTTATGAACTAAAAAACACACCAACAAATGACAACGAAACAGCAGATACAAATACACAACAAACAAAACCAACTCTGAAACAAGACAAAATGACATACGCACAAACACTTAGAAAAGCTATCACACAAATACCAAAACTAAACAAACAGAAAAACCAACAGAAGCAATAAACAACAGCATTGAGATAAAACTTCAAAACCACAAGATAAATCTACCAAGAAAACAAACAGTAATAACAAAATAAACGTATTTATAAATATAATTACAAATTTCACAACAGACATTTTAGCCGAATACATAAAACCAAAAAAAACAATAAATTGCTTTGACCTATTCATAAACATAGCAAAAATCAAATCTTATCTTACATCCGACAATTATTAACAATACTTACGGAATATCTGCTCTCAACTTAATTCACTGTTGTATATATCAATACCCAAGGTGCATTGGCTTCCAGGAAACATGAGATCGAAGCCATAATTCAACAAACTAACTCAGATATTGTAATATTAAAAAAAACCCTATTATACAAAACCAACAGAACTATTTCAAAAGACAGATTAAATAAAGAGGATAAAAACAGAGGAATGCTGCTGCCATACAAAACAAATCTTTCAGTTTCTGAAATACAAATCAGCAGCCATAACGAAAATATAATTATAGATATTCTGTTAAGTAATCGTTCAATAGTCACAGTAGCAAGAATTTACTGTCATCCACAAAACAAAACTTCATAAACAACATCTTTCCCCACAATCAAAATACCATTTTAATAGGAGATAAAAACAGGAAACATATTAATTTTGGATGTAATTCAACAAATGGAGATGGAAGACTTATCCCACAATTTATAGATGAACATAACATAGCTTTCCTGAATGACGATATGCCTACGCATACCACGTATGCCACTAATACTAGTGGCATACAAGACGTATGTCTTAGCTCATATAACAAGAGCCAAAAGCTTATAAAATTTCACGTGGGAAAAGATATAGACAGCGACCATTTACCTATGTGGTATTTCTTCGATCTCAACCCAGATAAAAATACTACACATAGAAAAGGAAAATTTCATTACAAAAAAGCAAATTGGAAATAATACCAAAAACAATAAGACCATCGACTGCCAAACAAAATTATAACAACAGCTAAAAATAAAACTGATTTTGATAACTGCTGTCAAATAATCACGGAATGCCTATAAACCTCAGCAAATCAGGCAATACCAAAACAACAACATAAAACCATAAATAATGCATGAAAAGCACATAAACAACTGTTAACACTTATGAAGCACAGACGACAATTAAAAAGACAATACATGGAGACAAGAGACAGAGAAATAAAAACACAAATAAATAAAAAAAATAAGAAACCAAATTAGAAATTATTAAACAAGAAAAATGGGACAATTACTGCACCAAACGTAATGAATAATCATATCCGAAACAATTTTGGACACACTTAAAAAGACTCACAAATGGAGATATAACAACAAGAAAGTACCCTCCACTAGAACTCAATAATATCACAGCATATACAAATAAAGAAAAAGCCGAAATATTCAAACAACAATTTCAAAACACGTTTAAAGTAGACAACGACCCAGACATTAACATATACTTCTATAACAAAGCAAATAACTTTATAATGAATAACAGCGGTCTATTCAAACCACTCTTCCAAGTAGACTTAAATAGCTATCAAATCAACAACACAAACACAATTTCAACACAAGAGCTCATAGAAGCAATAACAAACACCAAAAAATAAATCACCAGGAGAAGATGATATACAAACCATTCTTTATAAAGGCGTTATTTCAACTTTTTACAGCAATTTTTAGTTTATCATTATACTCTGGTTATATCCCTGTTTCTTGGAAGCATTCAAATGTATTTATGTTCCATAAAGAAGGAAAGCCAGCTAATAACCCAACTAGCTACCGACCAATCAGCATGACCAGCTGTGTAGGCAAAATTTTAAAGAAAATAATCAATAACAGACTCTCCACATTCCTGGAGACAACATCGAAATTACCAGAAGAACAAAATGGTTTCAGAAAATTCAGACAAACAACAGACCACTTTAGTCAGATTAACCGAAGCAATGTTGATAGTTTTAATAAACGAGAATTCACTGTTGCTTGCTTTCTTGATATTGAGGAGACATTCAACACTGTATAGCATAACGGTCTCCGGTTCTGAATGCAAGAAATGGGACTAACCCGGGGAACTATTACTGGCTGTCAAACTTTCTGTAAAACAGATCATGTAGAATAAATGTTGAAGGGACCTTCTCTGAGAGTTTCACTCCAGAAGCTGGTGTCCCTCAAGGAGGGGTAGTTAGCCCTATCTTATTCATCAAATAATGGATACTCCTTACAGTTCATAGACGATGTAGCAATCTGGAAAAGTGCACCAGCACTAGCAATAGCAGCCACAAACATACAACCACAATAAACTAGTAAAAGTGAATATTGGCAAAAATATAGAATCAAAATGAACACAACTAGTAGTCTTCACTAAATTAACTAAACATAAAAAAGTACAACCACAGATCTACATGAATGGAGAACTGCTACATCTGCAAAATTTTTAGGACTTACGTTCGACTCAAAACTAACGTGGATAAACCACATAAATAATATAAGAACAAAAATTTGGCGAAGAACAAACTATGCTAGGAGTCTAACCGGCAAAAACAGTGGAGCTACGGCAGACAACATCATAAACATATATAAAACATACATTAGACCCGTCATTGACAATATAGCCGATGCATGGATAAATGTAAGCAAAAAACTACTTAAAAGAAAACTACAAACAATACAAAACACACCACTAACAACAGTTTATTATGTACCCATAACAACATCATCTGTATTCATGCATAAATATGCACACATTGAAACAATAACAGATAGAGTCCTACATAGCACAATAAACTATTTTGACAAAAATTGGAGAAAAAATGAACTAGTAAGCGAACTTGGTAAGAACTGTTTACATGATGAGGATCGACCTAAGCACTTTTCATCAATGAATATATATTTTCTAAATAAATAATAGGCTATCTACACACTAAACTCCACATTAGATTAGGGATTAATTACTAAACATTGAAATGTTTTTTTATGTAAACGTTTTATAGTTAATACCTAACGAATGAAAGTGCAAATAATTATGGAACTATAAGAGAAGTAATTTATTTGCACCAAGTTTATGTGTAGATAGTGCATGGACATTGCCCTGAAAGGGGCCTGAGTAAGTGCGGGTTACTTTGATCCTCGTGTACCATATATAAATACACTTGACAACTGTAAAACCATAATTTCAAGGAAGGAGCAAGAGGTTAACGAAATTCTGAGCAGATAAACATCAATACCCGAATACCCATACAAGAGAGAGAAAGAGCAAGCAATAGGCGGAGCTCTCTCGTCACCGTTACGTCACAAGGGGAGCATTCCGTGCAGCCCTTTTCAGTCGTTTTTTGTAAATTCTGTACACACGTGTGTTTCTCGCAGTTACTGACGGACAAATGTCGAGGTCGATGGTAAGATTTGAAAATACAACAGTTGGCAGATTTTATGATTTTATAAACTACGTTTTAAACGCCCAGTTTAATTCCTTTTATTTTTATATCGTTGGTGTTAAGTAATTATTTTGCCAATTCTGTAAGTGACGTTCCTGAATCGACATGGTCGTGTTTACTTTCCCGAAGTTCGTTATGTGTCCAGTTGTACTGCTTGCGATGATCTTTAGCTTCTTACTGCTTTTTACAGAATTAGCAACCGCCATTTCTGTAACTTTCGCTCCAGATTATGTCAGTAAACTGAAAGTAGGCGAAAAGAAAAATGTAACTTTTTCAGTCTTTGATCTAAATCCAGAGAAACACAAGTACTACGAAGTATTAGTAGCCGATTCTAGTGTTGCTACTATTGTAACAAGTAACATTTTTAACGTTATTGACCTTCAAGGTAACGAAACTAATGGAGACTCTTTAAACGTAACGTTTACGTTGGAAGGCAGATTTCTAGGATATACAAATGCTCGAGTTAAGGCTCTTCCTGAATCTCATAGCGAAGATGAGAAATCGAATTTATTACAAATAAGCGTTGTTAGAAAGGAAAGTAAGTTGAATACTGTGTTCATAGCATCTGTAGCGACTCTTGTTTCATTAAGTTACATTAACATGGGCTGTGCGTTGGATCTGAGAGTCATAAAAGGAGTTTTAAAGAGACCTGCTGCTCCTGCAGTGGGATTTAGTTGTCAGTATTTAATGATGCCTTTGGTGAGTATCTCGATAGTAAATATTTATTAATACTTTTATTTATAAATTTAGAGATAGCTGAAGGTGTTTGTTGTAACGGATTTACTATTATACATTTATTTTAATATCAACGTTTCTTTCAGTTAATATATATTTTGAAGTGGATGTGACTTAAAGAGTTAAATATGTGTTATGAAATTCCCGCCTACTCCCTAAATATATAGAATATTGACGAGCGTAAAAATCAACAATATATGTTTAAAGAAAACACTGACGTATCCTCGAATATTGTTGCAAAGTGAAATTTCGAGAACCTTTCCATAAAAGTGTATAAATCGACACGCCAAGAGACGATTTTATATTGATGGCTTGCTTCAGTTATATTACGATAAGCCTAGGAGACTATAACTGTGTTAAATACTTATTAATCGGAAACTACAGATACTTAACCGAGAACGTTTATGGATTTCGAACAATATAAACCGTTTAACTTCAGTGACTTAAGTTAAGACATTTAATATTTCTACGTCGAAATGAAATACTTCTTTCTGGAAAAAAAAACTTGAGGGTAAAGAAGCTAGCTAGCTTTCCGTATGTGAAGTGTACTTGTGTATGAACAAAGGATTAATTCGCTCATCGTGAACTGTTGATAAAATATTTAGTTCCAAACCTGTTATTCGACTCAGTATTGTTTGTAAATTTCTAAAACATTTGCGTATAAATTATTATTTGTACTAGCCGTTATTAGAAAGTGTATTTTTGTTTGTATATTTAAATATATTTGTGTTAAGAAGAATATTTTGTGTATCAGTCTTGTAGGGAAACACCATACCTTTGATACATCTCTACATTTCATGAGTTCTAAGTTTGAATTACAACTTAATTCAGGTTCAAGTTATTTGAAGTCGTAATATGTAACATAATAAAGTAGAAGCTCGTCCGAGATAAATAATAAATATGATCGGGGGGTTGATCGGAGAGGATGTTTTTGGGGTTATAACAGATTTATCAAGTACTTATAAATTAAGCATGGAACAAAATATGTTGTGTGACTATAATACAAGCTTGTAGAAAAAACACTTGTCTAGCCATTTAAATTTGATCCTCTTGTAGCTATGGCGTAAGGTAACAGTAATTATTGATATACCTTAATAAATATCGTAGGTATTCAACTGTTTTCATGGATTATTTAGTTTTAGATTATTTGGTATAAATAGCTTTACCTGAAAGAGCTAGAACCAGTGCCCCCCCCCAATGGCACAGTGATATGTCCGCGAAATTGTATCGCTAAAAATTGGATTTGGATACTCGCAGTTGGTAGAACACAGATAGCCCTTTGCGTAGCCATGTGCTTAATTCCAAACAAACAAGCAAAAGGAATAGTGGTTAAACCAAATCCTATCCTTTGAAATTTTTTGATGTGTTTCTAAGGCGTAATTAACAAAAGTCTCAACTTGTATAAAAGATGAATAAACCCATATAAAAAATAAGCATAACCAAGTCGCGCTTTTTTAGAAATTACAGTTTTGTGTTTAATAACAAAATATTTGTCTTTTAAGAAATAACTTAAAAATATGTAATCACAAAATAGAGTTGTGATGAGTAAGTTCAGTTATTTAGATGCTTTTTTATCCCTTTGACTGTGGCTACTTTAAACCTTCATAGAATTTTTGCGACGCGTAAATTACAGCAAATTGGCATTCAACTTGCTGTAATATGCAGAATGGCCCAAAGCAGGAATACAGTTGCATATGAACTTTTCCTTCTGCGGAGTACACCAGGACAAAGTCTACAGCGGGAAATCACGGAATACTGATGAATTGAAATGGTATATCACAGACGCATTTAGGAATTTTATGAACAGACAGCCTTATGTCAGAAAATTTGCAAAAGTGTAGCAGGTAGACTCCAGGATTATACAAACAGTGACGGGTTCCAATTTAAACATCTGCAGGATTAACTTTCCTATAATTTCAATTTCCATTTCGTGTGTAAAATAAAATTAAATACATTATGAATCATCAAATGTGTATTGTACTTTGAATTTAATTACTTTAAGTACAATGTCAATTATCAACTGAATGTCTACTTTTGGCCATTTTATACGGATATGTTGACCTTTATAATGCTGATATTTTTTATTTATTGTTCATTATTCTCTACTGATAGATAGGCTTCTATGTTTCCATACGTGTAGACAAAAATTATAATTCTGTGTTTTTATTGATTTTCCTTTACAGATAGCCTATGGAATTGGCCAACTCCTGTTTGAAACACCTGTACTTAAATTAGGGTTATTTGTATTTGGGTGTAGCCCAGGAGGTGGGGCTAGCAACATGTGGACTGTACTACTTAAAGGAAATCTGAACCTTAGTGTCACTATGACCTTTATAAGTACCCTTGCTGCTTTAGGTAAGTTTAAAAACAAAAATAAATATTTTTTTTCTCTTCTTTTCGGCAACTTTGCAATTATAATGGTGAAAAGTTTTATTGGAAGTGGATTTCATATTTTTATAAAACATTGGAACATTGTTTATGTAGAAGTTTTGATGTTAACCTAATGTTACCATTTCTAGTATTTTAATTTAAACCTTTTATATTTTTTGTGTTACGTATTATAATTAATATCGAATCAGTTTCTGATTCATTGTGTTACGTACGTTTGTTTGTTACGATTTTAAAGAGCTGTAAATTTTAATTTTAATTTAAAAGCTTATTAAATGTCGATCTGTATTAAATTGATTATATTTGCCACATAATTTTATTTCTTAACACAAATATACAAACATACAACAATACAATTTATGATAACGGTTACTACAGATAATAATTTATTAAGCAAAGGTTTAAAAAGTCAAAAACAGTACTGAATCATTTGTCTGATATGGAATAATCTTTTATTGACGATTCACGGAGAGTGAATTAATTCTGTTAAGATTTGTCAAAGGAACCCTTTTCTTTTTGGCTAGCTGCTTCACTGAGCACACGTAAGTTTCCGCTAACGACAATATTTAGTGTCCTCGAAGAAATACTAACGCCCGAAGTTAATTCTCTGAAGTTAAACAGTTTGTAATGTTTGAAATCTATAAACGTTTCTTATAGAGTATCTGTACTTTCCGATTAATAAACCTTAATCACAGTTATAGCGGTCCAACAATATAAGGCCGACATGACCAGGTGGGTTAAGGCGTTCGACCTGTAATCCGAGGGTGGCGGGTTCGAATCCCAGTCACACCAAACATGCTCGCCCTTTCAGCCGTGGGAGCGTTATAATGTGATGGTCAATCTCACTATTTGTTGATAAAAGAGTAGCCCAAGAGTTGGCGGTGGGTGGTGATGACAAGCTGCCTTTCCTCTAGTCTTACACTGCTACATTAGGGACGTCTAGCGCAGATAGTCTTCGAGTAGCTTTACGCGAAATTCAAAACAAAGAAACCAACAATATAAACTGTCTCCCCACTTATTGCGATGGCTACCTTTTATACTCATTAGGCGAGATATGTTAAATTTAGTTGGCAACAATACTGGCAACCATATTTTACATACACACGCATCGTACATAAATTTAGAGAACACCTGGGACTTTCGCAGTACATACTTAACAATATAAGTTACATTTATTTCTTAAGATATATTAAACTGAAATAAACACATATATTAAAATAAATGTAAAATAGCAAATCCTTTACATTCGGTAGAGTTTTGGGCATCATAACAGTGATGATATGTAACGTCTAGGAAGTGTCCAACTGTTGGTATCTGATGTGATACTTCGAACCTTCATGAGATGTGTGGAAAAACGAATATCGTATAAGAAGAACAGAGAAAGTTAATTTTATAAGTAAGCTAGTCAGTCATATACTGTAAATTTTGAATTTGTATTTCAACAAAGTGTCAAAGTGACTGTTTAGTTTTGTACGAAAAATACAAAAATCTTTTTTCACAAAAAATTATATTATTTATTTCACTTACTAGTGAGATTGTCACTTTATCTATGAGCTTCAACGTGGTAATGGGGCTAAAGGCTTTCGAAATATGTTTGCGCAGGTCAAAGACTGCTAGAATAATGTTGCACCACAGTTTCAAATCAGGCATAGGTATACTATTGTGTTATCACGGATTACCTATTTTACAGCTATTCCAAGTAACATATTCAAAATAGAGAACCTAGATTTTTTCACAAGTATCCGTAAATCCCCTTAAGATTGGCTTGACCAACGCAGGGTGTTGGTACAGACATAGGATTAAACTGGTACAAGCAACTTAGCATTGACTTGCATAACTTATGAGTAAGGGATTAGTGTGTGATGACAATGTTTCAGTAACTGATTTAAAAAGGCGTCATAAACTACAAGGAGTACGCTACAAGAAAGATCAGAAACATTACCCGAAAAATATACCTTATAAAAGATATATTCTATACTAGTCATGAAAGGATGTGGTTAAAAGTTTCTTCATCATGGCATAGAAGTTTAATTACTTGTTCTTGCCGTTTTAGGATATTCGCGCAAAGCATTTCAAGGTTTTCTTTTTTGCATTATTACACTTAGGTCCATAATCTTAACAGACTGGAGGGAAAGTAATAACATTTATTGCCACTCTGAGAGAACAAGGAAAATTTGCAGCTTTTCTTATTACGTACCAACAGTCTCAATGCTCCAGCACAGTTTTCTTTTTTTCCGTTAACAGGACACGAAATATAAACCAGCAGATTCATAGTTAGCGCCATTAACCCAGTGGGCTACAATCGGTCCAAATCAGTAGTGCAAAACAATCCTAGGCCATGAAAGCTTGTTTTAAACAATTTGAATCTATTTTAGTATCAGTACATGTAAAGTTGACCTACATTTTTTTCCCCAGCGAAACATGTTTTAAACCCTAAAGATAAGCCGAACATAAATGTTACAAGATATGCTTTTTGTTTTTGTATTCTAACTAGAAATACCGGTTTGGAGATTTCTCAGGCGTTCAATATATTATAAGCACGTGTGCGTGACAATGTTCAAAAATAAGATTATTCAGTTCTGTTTCCATTACATTTTACACACGTACTGGCTGTATGTCCCCGGCTGGTACAGCGGTAAGTCTACATATTTACAACACTAAAATGATGGGTTTGATTCTCTCGGTGGACTCAGCAGATAGCCCGGTGTGGTTTTGCTATAGGGAAACACACAAACACCCACTAGCTACAGTGTAGATATTTAATGATTTATACTACTATAAAAAACTACAATTTAATATACGAAGAGGAGACACAGAAATGAAGAAAAAGGAGGCTATTTTCATAGGAAGTGCATTCTCTGTAATAGATAAGAAGTATTATATATCTTAAAATAGAAACATGTACATAAATGAGATAGCGTACCACTAATTAATAACAGTATCATGATTATACTTTTTAATTGGATATAAAAATAAACAAGTGATTTATATATTTAATAACGTTTTCCTAATACAACTTTTGTCTTTTGATAATTTCACTTATTTTGTAGTATTGCATTCCAAGTTTTTACTCTTTAAGAGCTATTTTAGACTGGGCATATTAATCAATTAATTTCTCTATAATTCCATTATTCGCTGAGTAATGTCTTTGACTGTGATAATGATTCCACATGAATTGTTTTATTACTATACTACTATAGTGTGGTCGGTGGGTTTGTGAGGGCCTGGCATGGCCGAGCGCGTTAAGGCGTGCACTCGTAATCCGAGGGTCGCGGGTTCGCGCCCGCGTCGCACTAAACATGCTCGCCCTTCCAGCCGTGGGGGTGTATAATGTGACGGTCAATCCCACTATTCGTTGGTAAAAGAGTAGCCCAAGAGTTGGCGGTGGGTGGTGATGACTAGCTGCCTTCCCTCTAGTCTTACACTGCAAAATTATGGACGGCTAGCACAGATAGCCCTCGAGTAGCTTTGTGCGAATTTCCAAAAAACAAACAGGGTTTGTGAGAGATAGTCGACACAGATCCTTCAATTTGTTGTTGTGCAGGTTATTTTCAGTGTGGCTTTTACATTCTGATCTATGGATTGTTGTCTCCCACTAGTACTAGTACTAGTAAGTCTACGGACTTACAACGCTAAAATCAGCTGTTCGATTCCCCTCAGCGAACTCAGCAGATAGCCCGATGTGGTTTCGCTATACGAAAACATACACTCTATGGATTGTAATCGTGTGTCTGATATGAACCGCTTTGTATTAAAATGAAGATCTTAATAATAATTTTATTATTAGCTGAAAGTTCTCTGACTTTGCGACATACTGCAGTCCTACAATAATATTTGTTCCCCCAGTGGACCAGCGGTAAATTACGCACTTAAATTGTAAAATATAGCGTTCGAATCTCCATGGTTGGCAGAACACGATTAGCTTCTTTCGTTAACGTTGGGCCCGGTATGTCCAAGTGGTTAAGGCACTTGACTCATAATCCGAGGGTCGCAGGTCCGAATCCACGTCTCACCAGACAAGCCCGCCCTTTCAGCCGTGAGGACTTAATAATGTGACGCTCAATCCCACTATTTATCAATAAAAGAGTAGCTTAATTTAAGAGTTAGCGGTGGGTGATGATGACTAGCTGTCTTCCCTCTAGTCTTACACTGCTAAATTAGGGACGACTAGCGCAGAGAGCCCTCGTGTAGCTTTGCGCAAAATTCAAAACAAACCAAACCAGTCGTTAACGTTGTGCTGAAATAGACAAACGACAAGAAACCCCACGAAACGATTTTTCTGGATTTGTAATTAATTAGTAATTGGCTGTTCTGGTAGGAGGAATGGGGGGGTAAGGGAGATTGTTTTGACTACACACTTCTAAAGTGAGAGATGCATCACCACAGATAGCTTTCTGTTGTTTTTTGAACTGGCGAATATACACTTATATGTTATAACAGCACAGTTTGTGTCAGTATGAAAATGCGCACATCTCATTTTAATGGATGTAAACTACAGGTGAGTATAAATATACTTCAGTATACATTTGTAAAACGACATATTAAAAGTTTATCAATAAAGTTTTTAAAGAAGCCTAAAGTCAGGTGGTTGAATAACGTTATACATTTTTTTATTAAAAGTTCTGAATGCGACAAAGTTTAGTCCTAACTATACGAAAAAAAAAACAACAACTCACAAATAATAGTGTTATCTCACTTTGGAATATAAGTAAGTCGTAATTAATAAAGGCTTGACAAATTTTATGCATATGACAAATAAACTTATAAATTTTGGTGCCTCCAATTAAAATTCTTGTGTATTATTCTTGAACTCTTGTATTTAAAGAACTACCGTTGCAATAAAGGTATAAACTTGACTGCAAATGTTTTACGGTTTTTTACTGGTACATGAATAGTTTGTGAATCTGCGAATACTACGCATAATTTTAGTTTCTGATGCGGTTTAGGGTACAATATACATTTACTCAGATGCGCATCTTATCTAGAGCGTTGACGTTGTGGAGAATTTGTGGATAGTTTGTCAAGATGCGTTGTCTAATCTAAAAACTTGACCCGGTGTCAGGAAATAGTGTGCAACCAAGGACACTGTTCTGAACAGGAATTGTGAAACGGATGGTTTAACGGTAGCACATGACCTAAAATATCGATTCGTGAGACGTGCAGTTACCGTGATAGCTAATCCATGAGTCAGATATCAAGAATGTGGTCACTGGTACCGCATTGAAAGAAAATTCAACACTATACTATTTGTAAAGTACATTATCAAAGCTATTCATCTTGGTATGAACCATATCACAATCTGATGACGAAGAATGGGCAATATCAAGATCTTTCAAGTGAGTAAAAACATCGTCTTCCAATATCCAACTTCATCAAGTCATTATGTGTTGTCCGCAGAAAAAATTTGGAGCTATATTCTGATGTACAGTACAGTACTCTCGACATTGTCGAATTGATTTACCATAAATGAAGATTTAGAAACGTTTAAAAAGAACAGGGAAACTATTGTTGATGACCAAATTCGAGTACAAAAGATCTCCCAAAATTTAGCGAAACCGTGGGCCTTTGACACACATTTATAGGTCCGCTATAATGCAAATTTAATGCTTGAAATACTATATTTATTTACGTGCTATAATATAATTCAATGTCATTCTGGAAGTTCGTTTTCGAGAAATCCCTGTAAAAGTGTTTACGTGAAATACCCGGATTCTCTAAGCGGTTGGTGAACAGCTTCAACTTTGTACAAATTTTGGGACTGTCCCACCGAGATGATTCTTTAGTGCTATTTAGAAGTTGGTGCAATCAGCGGTTTAGAAATTACGTGATGCACAGACGCTGAATCATATTAAACAGAAAATATATCTCCTACTAAGTCGTAAAATGTTTTATTTTATATTATCTTAACGATTTTGTAAAATTAATTGGTTTCTTTTATAAATTCATTACAAAGATAAATTATTTCACGAAACTTGTATGCTGTACAAATACATAACCAACTCAAAGTGTTCTTAACTGTTTTTCTTAGACATTACGTCCACCTCAAAATATCAATGGTCCAATGATTATCCTCCCCGAACCATATATTTTTTTTTCAACTGGATTATTGATATGAAAGCGGTGTTAAAAAAAACAACGTGTAAGACCAACAGTTGGAACAACAATCATAGAATCTCAGACACGAAGTACCTAGCACATTTTGAATTATTATTATTTGCACTCTAGCGAAGTTTACTAGAGCCAGTCCTACTACAAAGAATTATTCACTACGAATTCAAAATAGAAAGTTGAAGCTGCAAAAGACAACTACAATGTTGTGGAGAAAAATACACAAAGAAAACTGTTCCAATACATCAAACCTGAAGCTGTCCATAAAAAGGAATATGTCACTATGACTAATGTTGAATGTAAGCTAACAGAATCTCTATTGAAAGAGGACATCGCTGAAATCCAAGACATTTACAACAAGTTGTAGAGATCGAGATTTAAAATGAAAAAACCAGCAAATGTGTTAATTTTTTAGTTGTTAGTTGCGAATCACAAGTTAGAAAGAAAGATCCAGAGATATAAAGGTGACTCTAAGGAGTTATCGGCAAAGATGTTGAAATGGTTCTGATCTGAAGTTAAGAAGGTAAGATCTAGTATGTCGTGGCGACCTCAATAATCAGAACTCACAGTAAACTCCGTATTTATTCCAATACATTCCAAACAAAGCAGGAGATAAAACTTGGTAAGTCCAAAGGCTAGATCCATGGAACAGGATATGGTTTACACAATCTTTAGAGGTTTCTTCTTGACTTTAAGCTATTTTATTTTTACAAAAAAGTAAAAAAACGACGCTTGTGTAAAACACCCATTTGCAATTAAAAGAAATACAACGTTAAACTATTACATAATAAATAGTTATTCAAAGCAGGGACTTGCTCTAAAATGATTCTACGTACGTCACAATATCTATTACACCATCTTTAGATTTTTTTGTCGATGCCCGTTGATGTTGTCATCGTAAAAAACTTCAACATCTCATAGTGCATAAAGAGAGACCAGTTCAAATTTCACACGAAACTTGTATCACATATCTAAAACTGGCTATTTCTGGCTTAGCAACACAATTTTTTCTCATTTCTTACTGTCTTTAATAATGCGGGTGATGAACTTAATTAAAAAATTAAGTATAGCATTTGTCCATTGTGAGTTGCAGAATTTATGTTTTGCTTTTGAATTTCGTGCAAAGCTACTCGAGGGTTATCTGTGCTAGCCGTCCCTAATTTAGCAGTGTAGGACTAGAGGGAAGGCAGCTAGTCATCATCACCCACCGCCAACTCTTGGGCTACTTTTTTACCAACGAATAGTGGGAGTGACCGTAACATTATAATGTTTCCACGGCTGAAAGGGCGAGCATGTTTGGTGCAACCAGGATTCGAACCCGCGAATTACGAGTCGAACGCCTTAACACACTTGGTCATGCTGAGCCTTACAGGATTAAAATTACATTTTTTTTTTATAGAAAACATATAGTTTGTCAATGTTGTTTGGTTCGGGGCAAATTTAAAATATCAAGTTTTTCATAATTACAGTAAAGTCATTATGAGGATACTAAAAATATCTCTTAATTATGTCGAAAATGTAAAATATTCTGATTTTCAGAGCATATTGGAAAAAGCCTGCATTTTTCAAGTTAATATTTTATGTATCTATTAGAAATCTAGATATCCACTATTCGCCCGTTTTCAACTTTTGTATGCTTTGGATAGCTGAGAAGCGGAATATACCCCAGAGGAAGAGGGACTGTGCCAGACAAGTCTTCATATCCAGTTTTAATGGCACTGTTTTTACTCCTTCACTTTGTACGTAATATGAGAGTTCGATGCCTAAAGACACCGATTATATTGCGTACAAAAAGCTTTGTTGTTGTTGTTGTTGTTGTTTAGAATTAAGCACAAAGCTATCTGTGCTCTACTCACCACGGGTATCGAAACCCGGAATTTAGCGTGTAAGTCCGCAGATATACCGTTGAGCCACTGGGGAGCGCGTACAAAAAAAGCACTGAGAATACTATTCTAATTGGTACAGTCAGCTAATGTTCATCTATTATTGGCTGGTAACTCCTATTTCGAATAAATTCCTTGGTACGTATTTAGGTTAAATTATGCCCTCCGCTAACACAGAGGTAAGTCTACGGATTTACAACGCTAAAATCAGAGGTTTGATTCCCCTCGGTGGGCTCAACCGATCGCCCGATGTGACTTTGCTAAAATAAAAAAAACACACAAACACTCGTTAAATTATAATTTCGTTCTCCCGAAGGGGGACGTAAAATAACCCGGTTCGGATGTAGTTAGTTAAACGATTGACTTGAGGTTAATTAACTACATTGGAGGGTGTATGTAATAAATACCTTGGTTGTCGTTTAATCGTTTTATGGTCTCAGTAGTGCGAGTTGGTCAAGCTATGAAGAAATATTTCGTGTCACCCTTAAGTTTTTTTTAAAGGAACATCATATAATTGTAAAAAAAGCTGACTTCAAGAGGTAATTAACACCATTTACACAATAATTATGATATTTTTTAGCTTATGTAAAATGCAGTAGAAACAACTCGACTTTTCAATACTCCCACAACCTTCACAGTACCTTATTTAGTATTTTGCAAAAGTATGGGTACAATATATCAAAAAATAACTATAAGAAAATTGTAGTTAAGCAGAAAGCTTCACAATAGGCTGTCCGTACTCTGCCCACCAAAAGGATCGAAACTCGATTTTTAGCGTCGTAAGTCCGCAGACATTACCGCTGTATCTTTAGGGAGCTATAATATTAATAGCAATCATAAACAGGCCTTAAATGAGAATAAAAAATCTTAGTGTTGGCTATTCACTGATTTTCGACTTTGCGATGGCCTGGATATCTTAAACATGTCATTTACACCAGAAGTAGAGCGACTACGCCAGATAGCTTTTCATATCTAGTTTCTGATAACCTAAAGAGAAGAAAATCAAGATGTCTTTTGAATTTTCCATGTCATCCCTATATAGAAAATGCTAGTGTACTCTCCGATATTTGCAGACCGACAATTACAACCGTCAATCCATTATTGTTATTTTTAAGCAAATTAAACGAGTAATCTGATGCGTCACTTAGTTTATTGTAATACTAATACTAGGCACGGTGCAATGTTTCTTGTACAACAGAAAAACAACAACCTGAAAATTCAATATTTGTTTCTAATAATGTGCAATAGAATCCAAGCTGCCAGTACACTACAGGTACTGTTCAGGTTGACCATCGTATAGCATTTGTTAAGTTATTGGTGTTTGCGTATTAATATCACTCTTGTTGGCAAAATCCATAAGTTTGATACGTAATAACGTTTAATTAACTTTTAAGTTCAAATTCAAATTTCTGGTTTAGTTGAAATAGTTATTCGCAATAGACGTAACAAAATAAATCGGAGACTTGTTCGGAATAAATTATAGTACGTAACAATTACCTCTTTAAAAGATGATTATTTTTTGTTAAAATTTGATTTATGTGGTTATAAATACATAACACTGGGGAACACTTTTTCAGTAACTTTGAGTTGCATTGGATATTTTAACTGATTCTGAAGGAGTTATAGGCGCTGATTTCAAATCTGAAATTAGTTTTTCTCTTCAAGCTCTAGTTTGTATGCAATTTGAGGTTAATTGTTATGTATAAAGCGTTATGTATGTACGTTGCTATTCATGTAGAAATTTCTAGAACTAGGTAGATCGATCATTTGTATTGGCCTGGTGTCTGTACGAGACGAATCGAGATTACTCTGTGCTATGTATAAAGCGGTATGTATATACGTTGTTATTCATGTAGAAATTTCTAGAACTAGGTAGATCGATCATTTATATTGGCCTGGTGTCTGTACGAGACGAATTGAGATTACTTGGACAACAGAGAGGTTTCACCAAGTTTCCATGTTTCCTCTGTATGTGGGACAGCCGAGCACGAGACAGACATTGGGTCCAGAAGGACTGGCCTATTCGTGACACCCTTGAAGCAGGCATGCCAAATATCATACAAGACCCAATTGTAAGCAGAGATAAGATCATCTTTCCTCCTCTTCACATCAAATTAGGTTTGATAAAGCAATTTGTCAAGGCACTGGAAACCGAAGGTTATCACTTGAGAAGATCAAAGCAGGCGTGTTTGATGGCTCACAGATTAGAACCCTAATTCGTGATGATCAGTTTGTTGCTAAGATGACCACTTTAGAAAAGGCAGCATGGTTATCCTTTGTGGCAGTCGTTGAGAACTTCCTTGGAAACAATAAGGCGGAGAACTACAGTGAACTTGTGAACAGAATGCTCCTCGCTTTTCGTGATCTCGGGTGCAAAATGAGCATCAAGCTTCACTTTTTGAACGGCCACCTTGATAAGTTCCCTGACAACCTGGGGGCTGTGAGTGACGAACAAGGAGAACGATTCCACCAAGACCTTAAGGTCATGGAAGAACGCTACCAAAGGCGCTGGGACAAAAGTATGATGGCTGACTACTGCTGGAGCATTAAACGAGATTGTCCAGATGAAGTGTACAAACGCAAAAGTTACAAGCGCAAATTCCTACCTGAATAAAATACACAAACAAATTGATAAGCTATTCCTATAATTTCCTATAATAACGAAAAATTAAAAAAATAAATAAAAATGTCAAATTGCATAAAATCTGTAGCTTGTAGACAAAAACTGACTTCATATTTGAAATCAACACACTCAAACTCACTATAGAAAGGTCTTTTTTTTAATGCAACAAAATGAGTGTTCCCCAGTGTAACAGATGTTCTTTGTACTCGTCGCTTGCTTAACGCGTATTTATATGAACCATTAGGCACAAAGCAACCTGGCTTGGTAAATAATGGTTAGGTGGCAAAGAAGCCGATGTAGCAGTAAATGGTTGAAAAACATATAACGTTCAACTGAACGCATATGCACATGTGTAGCTTAAAATTTATTATTTATAAATGGACTTAAAAAAACTCTAAGAAACAAGATAATTATTGTTAATTTAAAAGGGGGAGGGAAAGGGATCGTCTTAAGAATTCAGAAAAAGTTAAATCAACATATAAGTGTTATGTTTTTAAGGTTACAACGAAGTATTAGGTTAAAAATATAATATTTTCATCTTGATTCAATTTGTTTCTGTACTTTATGGACGATCCGTATCCGTAAATGAACAATTTTTACTCATTATTTGTTTTTGTTTATTGTTTGTTTATTTTGGAAATTTGCACAAAGCTACTCGAGGGCTATCTGTGCTAGCCGTCCCTAATTTTGCAGTGTAAGACTAGAGGGAAGGCAGCTAGTCATCACCACCCACCGCCAACTCTTGGGCTACTCTTTTACCAACGAATAGTGGGATTGACCGTCACATTATACACCCCCACGGCTGGGAAGGCGAGCATGTTTATGCGCGACGCGGGCGCGAACCCGCGACCCTCAGATTACGAGCGCACGCCTTAACGCGCTCGGCCATGCCAGGCCATTTTTACTCATATTTTCATAGTTGTAAATGTTACAAATCATATCTATGTGATGCTTTACAATTGATATAAAAACTGATCAGAGTGAAATTACATAGTAATTTCATTTATCCGTAATAGCTGTGGTTTGTGTACTATTAAACCTCATGCTCCATCAGGTAGTATCAGTCTTTTTAAATATAATTACATTCTCAAACATAAATTGATGTATTTAATTGAATTATTGATTACAGATAATATATTCAAAACACTGGTTTAACAGTGATGGTACTCTTATCGTGGTTTATACAATATGAAAAAAGTATCAAAATGAAATAAGAAAAAGTATATGAACTTTATTTTGGGCTGTTAACATTAGAAGTTGTTGATGTTTCAGCTATGATGCCTCTGTGGATTTTCACTCTCGGTAAGACTCTCTTCAGTGGAACAACCAGAATTCCATTTACAAATATTTTTATATCATTGGTGAGTATGGTGATCCCTATGGGGATTGGACTTTTAATTCAGAAATACCTTCCTAAAGTGGCCACGTTTGGACGTCGTATCCTTGCTACAACCTGTTTACTCTTAATCATTTACATTGTAGCTTTCGGAACATACGCAAATCTCTACATGTTTAAGCTTTTCACTTGGCAAACAGTAGTAGCGGCTCTCATTAGTGTCTGGTTTGGATTTCTTTTCGGGGCCCTTGCTGCTCGCTTCAGTGGTCGACCGGTAGAAGATGTCATCGCTATTTCTGTTGAGACTGGGATACAAAATTCAGGAATTGCCATCGTTCTCCTGGCGTTTTCCCTACAGCAACCGGATGCTGACCTAGCTTCTGTAATGCCAGTTGCAGCTTCTATCATGATGCCAATCCCTTTGACGATGCTGTATATTTTTCAGAAAATTAGAGCCTGTTGTTCCAGACAGGAAACCATAGACACTGAAAGTTTAATCTCTGAAAATAAACACATGCAAAGTATACAGTCAGACACCAACGAAGGATACAACTCAGTGACACCTATGAATTAATACATTTAAATCAAATAAAGAAGCATGAAAGATAAGTATATTTTGCTTATTTTCATCGTTTGAAAATTTCCGTTTTGAAATATAAAAACTACATATTCGAGTTTTTGTTAAAATCCAGATATACTTATATATAGTTTGAGAGAATATTAATACTGAAGAGTTAAGTAAAATCAAATCAAAATTAAAAGGAAGAACTGCGTTAAAAACAGCAAATTATCTGAATAATACTAGTTTGTTACAAATAAAAATTAGTATAATTCGTCTACTGGGCTACTAATTAGTGCCTTAACACCGTAATGGATGCTGAAGTACCTTATTTTCATTTTATGTTATTTAATTTTTTCTTCCTCTTTATTTTGGAGAGCAGTTAACTTTATTCTGCAGCTTCTAAAACCTGACGATGACTGAAGAAGGTCGAAACGTTGTTCGCTCCTTTATATAAAATTTTTCTCAACCCAAACCAGCCGTTTTTACATACATAAATTTCTAATTTCTGTTCCTGTTCCTTTGTTTTATTTCTTTATGTAAGACTGGCGAACGGAGGTTAAGACAAATATACAGCGTATCCTCACCGCAATGTGGGTCCTATTTCCTCAGTTACCTCCAAAACCTAGGGTACATTTTATATGCTACATTATAACCTGTACCATGGGTTTCCTTTTAATTAGTGCATCATTTTATATTTTTTTCTGCTATTTCTGTTTATAACAAACTACATATCCTTTGATATATATGTTACACTATTTAAGAACATGTGGTATTGGCTTGGTATATCGTGCGTTTTATCTGTAGTTTAAATATCAAAAGTAGGGAAACAATGAAATAAAATGTATCAGCAAAATCAATTTTATTACACAAAAACTTACTTTATATCCCAAAATAACTTGATTCCGGAATACAAAGTACAATTCGTTTATTAATTAGACTTGATTGAAAGCTGAAATGTTATTCAAAATGGATGGAAATTAGCTAAATTATATCTTCTTTTACAGTAAATTCAACTTAATTTTTTTCTTTTAAAAAATTTCTAATTTGATAATAACAGAGGTTTAAATTTAGTGATGTAAGTAATACCTTTTCGTCACTCAATTTCTTTAAATTGGGCATTGTAGGCATTTTGTCGTTGTTTTCTTTTAGGAAATTTGTATTTTTACTCGGGAAAAAATGCATTCTTTGAGGTGAGGGACCACATTTTAAGTTTCTCGTGTTTAAAAATGTATAATTTGGCATTACAATTTCGTGCATTTTACACGTGGCATAGGCATATAACCTTTTTATTTCTCAGTTTTTTATTCAACGTCAGTTCATTTTTTGAATTGATATTATTATTGTTATTCAAAATAAAATTACATAATTTTATTTTCCATTGTGCTACATAAAGGAAAATTGTTACTGAATTCAACGTGGCTAATAGTTCTAATAATGTACATATTCGACTAGTTTAAAAAATTACTTTTATGTCACAATTAAACCTCGGCTTTCAAAAAAGGGAAATACTTATTATCAACTTCTGTAATTGATACATTTTGCTGCATGTATTGGGTCATTAAAGTAGCTTTTCTATCACTGTGTATGTATGAGTTTTGAGTAACAACTTTAGATGTTTTGATCTTTGATTCATATTTTTGAAATATTGGAGAAAAAATGGTATACATATTTTTAATTAAGTTCACTTACTCAAGTACACGTGTATATCATATACATGGAAGTTGTGAAAATGTCGTATCGGTACATGTTTATTTGCTGCGTATTTACTAATTAATAGTTATCATTATAATTCACCCATAACAACCGAAGTTTTGCAATATGAAAAAAGAATCATTGTGTGAAAAATCAAACATGTATATGATTTTTGTATAAAGAATTATTCATCTCAAAAATCTAACCAATATAACATTCAATGTGTGTACGTTACGTTTGATTTCCCCAAATAGGAGTAGTTATAAAACCCAAAATACATTTATACAGATATTATAGTTCTATTACTGTCTGCCCATTACGATTTTATTGACGGAGTATAAGGGGGCCATGAGGGAGATGTGCCATGAAACCATATAAGTGTATCGAGTGTTGGTATAATAAGTCTACAGTAAAAACATCGTGTGAAATCACCTGGCCGAGTGCACAAAATTTATTTTGAAACTAAAAATATAAATTCAGTTATATTAGACTTTTTTTCTGAATTAAGCTATTTTATGTTCCCAATTTTTTTAATCAACGGATACTCTAAGTTAAAACATCAATAAATTATTTTTCTAGTTTTGTCGGCTATTTATATCATTTTATACTTCCAGTATATTTATTAATCTTCATATATAGTACAACAGAAACTCAGTAGAAATGCTTGAATTCAGCAAATAATTAACATGTTTTGTGTCCCCCTTTTGCTTCAATAACTGTAGACAGTCTTTCTGGCATTGTTGCAATATATTTAATCAACTTGTTCTTTGGAATTTTACTAGAAATGCCTGTAATACACTCTCATAGAAGTTTACATGGAAGTAACCATTCCTTTGTCCAGTTTTTGGTCAATTGAAACCCAGATCTGCTCTTTTGAATTGAGAGCAGGGCTTTGTAAGAATCGTTGCTTCATTGATATGACTCCAGCAGCTCCTTTCTTAGCTAAGTAATCTCTGTATAGGTTGGATGAATGGTTTGCAGCAATTTGTCGAAGAGTCCAACCAGCATAATGTAGAGCTTTTATACAAATTCCATGCTTTACTGACGCTTTTTGGACCGTGGCATGATAACAAAATTTAATACATAGTGTGAAACATTGTTTTTACCATGGTTTATTTGTGGCGTGTTATTGAATTGATTTCTTCTAGTATGCAACAGTATCATATGCTAGTTTCTTTTTATATAGTTAAGACACTGCATAGAGTACCATAGCATTTATTTCAAACCCTGAACTTGATCATTATGTTCGTTCAAGCAGAACCCTTAAAGCATGCCCTTAATACAAGTGTATGGAAATTCTGAAGAATGATAAGTATTCTCACCCTAACTCATTGAGTTGTCAACAAGAATTAGTGAAGCATTATAACAATGTTGACATCTACATTCTGTAACAATATGGAAAAATTAACCCATGGAAAGAAGAATAAAATATACTCTTGTATCTTTACGTTTGCACCATACACTACGTACACTGCTGGTCAAAATTCTAAGGCCAATGAACATAAAGAAAAAAATATGCATTTTGCATTGTTAGACTTAACCACTTATTTGAGTACAGCTTTGAAAAATGAAAATAAGAAAAAGAAAAATAAAGAATAAATAATGAAGATCAATAATGTCCAGTCGTTATTTTGCATCTGTCTTCAGTAATATGTTCTTGAAATTCACATTGATAAAGGATAAAATAAAGTTTTAATAACCAAAAGTTCAGCTCAAATCATTTCAGTTGTTGAATAATAGTGTAGTATGTTTTGCGATAATATTCATTACATAATCACATATTACACTCCTTAACAGAACTATGTACTAATATTTGTAAACAAGGACTTTAAAACACAGCAAAAGTAACAGACTGTTCTGTTGTGTGAACAAAATAATGTAATTTGGGACGACAAGACACCAATTATAATAGATTTATTTAAAAACTCAGATTACTCAATCGCATGTGAGTGCACAAGTCAACCAACACGAGAAAATTTACGAGTAAGTTAAGGGTGAAATGATACAGAAGATAATTCCACATTAACAAATATGTACTTTACCAGAAGGATATGAAAACTTATAATGAATGAAGAACGATAACATCGATTATATAAAATTTTACATTTTCAGCAACTTATATTAGATCTGTAATGTTCTAATCGTATCACCATATTACTTATTTAACTTTAACTACTTTTGCATTTCATGTTATATTTTCACCTGGCAATATTACTAGTGAGAGAAAAATAGCGATTAAAACTGAAGTTAGTGTAGTGCAAATGTCGCATGTAGAGATAAACTGCCATTATCTATCTGTATGCTTCGGAAACTTTGTTAAAAGAACTGGAAGGCCTGGAGCAATTCTGATATTAGAGATAACCACGCTTTTGGTCCAGATACATCAAATTTTACATTGTTTGGCAGCATGATATATTCAAATTCATGGGGATGAACTTTGAGGTGATTGGTCCAACAATTAGAGTGAACTTATCTTCCTTTTGTCATTGGTTGCCCAGTAAACAAGCGCCAAACTTTTTTCACAGGAGGCCAGATTACTTTGGGAATGAGAAGCACGGGCCGCATGATCATTATGTTCAATACTCATAAGCTAGAACGGAAGCTCTCTGTAAAAGACTGAACTTTAAGTTTAGGATGCCACATTAGCAATGTGGGAGTAGCATGCAATACACACATATAATAAATACAAAGAAATACAATCAACATTTTTCTTTACTAAAAAGTTATCAAAGAAGGTGACATTAGCGGGCCGTAGTTTGGAGTTCCCTGCTCTATAGTCTGTTTTGAATAAACGTTTTATCAACTAAGTGGTATCAAAGTACATTTCACATCTCTGAACATAATTGTTTAAACTTGTATACCCATCTAGATGAATAATTTTACATCCTAATCCAATTATTTTCCAATAAATAATATATTTACAGTGAAATTTGTTTGTTTTAGAGCTAAACTCCATTGTACATGTGTCCACTGAGGGGAATCGACCTCCAAAATTTCATTCTAAGTTCGTATATTTACTGCTGTCCTACTGTGAAACCACGGTCAAAAGATAGAACATTTCAAAGAAGAGAGTTGTCAGTGTTCTCGGTGTTAATGAAGAAACTATTAAAGATCGTTTGTGATAACAATGGTTCCTTGGTAAGACAACGCTTAAGTTTACGAAGATAAAACTCTAGAATCCGGTGTTCGATTCTCTGCAGTGAGGATATAACCCAAACGATCTTGAGAAAACAACCAAAATTCGATACATTGATCAACTTTCGTATAATGTGCTATTGGAATACATGTTTCGTCATCAGCAAATGTTGATGTTCTTGTCTGCATTGCATGTTATTGCTTTTTATAATGCATTTTTGAATAACAGTGTTCTGATTTCTGCTTTTGTGATGCAAAATAACATATGGTTACTACGATACCCTGCAAACAAGTTCTCGTATAAAGCAGAGTCTTAAATTCATATTTCAATTTACTTTTAGTAAGCAAGTTAAATATCTGAAATCTTATTTGTCTCATAAAATTGTTACTCGACAAACAGTGCCATTATAACAATGTTCTTAAGGTTGAAAGTAATGGTTATAATAATATATGTGCGCGCGACAAAGTACAAAATCATAGGCATGTGATATTCCCACTAATCACAACTAAAATAACGTAAACTCCAATGAGCATATAACTTTCATTTAATTGCCCTATGTTGAACAGTTTTCCTTAAAATAACGACCAAAGTTCATTATTTAGTTTCTGTGGTGCACACTGATGTGTTGATGTGTAAAACATATTTTATTTCATGTAATGAACACTTAGCTCTTAAAAACTTAAAGAAATAATATCAATAAATCGGACGAATACAAAGGCTTTGTGGTTATGAGCAGAGGCATTTACGAACAAAAATATTTGATCACCAAAAAGACTAGAATAAATTTTGTATTCTTAACAGCAAAAAAACTTAAAGAGATTATTTACCAGCGTACAAAAACAGCAACCTCTCTAAGAAGCTTTCATCTTCTAGTAGTCGGATTTGGGAATCACACGGTTTACGAAAATGAAATAAACCGAATTTGTCACTCAGTTCCAGTCTATGTATGTAGCAGTGCCACTGAAAATCTGTCTTGGTTTATGCATACAATTTTAGTGCTGTCAATAAATTACCTTCTAGCACATTTAATACATGAAATATGCTGTCGTGATTCAAAAATGTGTCTATCATAGTAACGAACACAACAATACTCTTTTTATTTACCTTGGGCGTTGTAGCTCTCTACCCATCTACACATACAGAAAATGGAGTCATTGCAGTGTGCGAATTTGTGTTGAATCACATGAAGAATTTGAGAGAGACTGTCAGGCTAATATAACATTTAATTATTCTCAATATATATTTTTGTTTTCACAACAAGCTACATATCTAAGTGCAGTCACTGTTGTTTATGCCGTAATATTTATGCGCGTTAAAAAAAACACCCAACAACCCTTAAGAAATAGTCAACACTGAACCTGACCTCTGACTAAGATACATCGATAGCGAGTCTGGACTACGGAACCGCGATCTTCCTTCTTTGATAAGGTTGTTGGACTTTTTAAAACTCCATGAACCCCAATATCCAGTTTACTCTGAATCATTTGAATGAAAAGAGGATTATTGATTTCTTAACGATACTTTAAGGATCACCCATGACAGTAATGTACAATCTATCTCATTTTATAAATCCGTTCGAAAACCTATTTTTCTTAACTTCAGCTTCCAATAAATGTACGAATCCCCGTCACATCAAACATCCTTGCTCTATCAATTGTGGGTACGTTATAATGTAACGATCAATCCCACTATTCGTTGGTAAAAAAGTAGACCAAAAGTGGCAGTGGGTGGTGATGACCAGCTGCCTTCCCTCTAGTCTTACACTGCAAAATTATGGACGGCTAGCACAGATAGCCCTCGAGTAGCTTTGTGTGAAATTAAGAAAAAACAAAAACTATTGTAACTATCTTGTAAGTATAACCTTCTTTCAAGTATGCTACTCCACAACTTTCTATTCGGTTTTGGCCTATCTTGTTGGCAATTTTATCATAATGTCATCATTTGGACTAGCAGCTTCTTCTAGCTAATATATTATGACATTAAAAATATAACTTATAACAAAGGACGAAATAACATATACTGGCTAACTGATTCTTTAAAGGTTTCTGAGAAGAATCACTAAGATCGTTGAGAGCCTCATAAACAATATACTTCCAATAGTTTTTGAAAATCATGCCGTTTACAAGCATAAAAATATTGAGGGCACGGTTAATTTTAGCCTGATTTTTTCCTACTGTTTTCAAAGATTCTGTTACTTTTGCTGCTTTCATGAGCCACAGTCGCATAGCAGTATGTCGGTGGACTTTGACCGCCAGAAACCGAATACTGATACCTGTGGCGGCGGAGCACAGATAACCCAATTTATAGCTTTGTGTTTAACTACAAACAGATAAATACTACATTGCTCCAATTTTTATTGCAACTTAACACATGTACATAACCAATATTCTGATGTAAAGAAAAAATAAAGAATTAATCACGATACTGTAAATTTACCATCTTGGTGAAACTAAGTTTAAGATATTTCTCTAATGTTATTATTAGAACAAAATATTTTGGATAAAATTAGAACAGTAGCTCTCAAAATCACTCTCCAATTGAGACCAAATATCATTCTCATAGTTGGATTCACTTTGTTATGTCTACATAACAATGTAAGATCATTTAATTATGCAAAACATTTTATTTTATATGAAAATTACATATCACTCTTGTGGTTCAAGACATTTGCATATTAAAGCAGGAAAATATTGTTTATATTTAGTCTCATATATTTAACTGTTGTTTACTTTAGAAAAATATGACAAGTTAGGAAATTACAAATAATATAGTCTGTTATGGGAGGCCGCCTGCTAGTACGGCGGTATATCTCCGAATTTACAATGCTAAAATCGGGCGTTCGATTCCCCTCGGTGGTCTGAGCAGATAGCCCTATAAGAAAAACACGAAACACATTTTTATGTGTAAATAAAACCGTAAGTCATAAATAGATCAACTTAATAGTTATATAATTAAATAACTAAAAATAAATAAGGCGTGTTACCTTTCAATAACAATTTCTTAATTTGCTGTTGTCTAGTCTGCATGATGTAATATACGTCCAAAATTTGTGTCTTACTCTAACTTATATACCTGAATTTTCATGATCAGTAGATTTTACCATCATCTTTTCTTCAATAAAGTCCACAATGTCCTCCTTCAACTTGTATAAATTTACAATGGTGCAATAATAATTTTAGTCTACCAACATTTACAATAAAAAATCAAAAGATTAAAATATAAATCCAGTTTTTTCAAAATATTAATTTTTTTCCAGAAAACGCCCATGTTGGTAATGTATGCCACAAGTGATTTCACAAACCTTAAAAACATGTTTAATAACGTACAGAAATATCAATGACAGATGTCTGCTTTTTTTCAATTACATACAGTACATTGTAGTAAATTAGTTTCAACAACACTAGAGCGATATATTTATCAACAGCATAATCAACAATTATTGCCATTAAATGTACACTTTATAATTATGTGCTAGCAAAAATTCTGCTATTTAATGTGAGAAACATTTCTGTGGTACTTTGTTTTCATCTGAACATGCAAATATACAACCGACAATGTGTAAAACATTTATAAATCTAAAACTTTTAACTGTATTATATGCATTACATTTAAATGTAACAGAATAGAAAGGTGTGTTGTGTTTTCTTGTAGCAAAGCCACATTAGGCTATCTACTGAGCCTACCACGGGGAATCGAACCCCCTCATTTTAGTGTTGTAAATCAGGAGACTTACAACTGTACTACCCGAATAGAAAGGCATGTACATATATATTATAATAAAACTAAGTTCGCTCTATTATAATCACTCTTCTATATACGCTTCAATGGCATTAATGTGTTATTCTTGTTGCTCAAGCATCAAAGTATTTTGGGCCACTTATTCTGCATACCGATTATTTTTCTTAATGGTACTAACAAATCAAGGGGTTGGGTTGGAAGAGGATGCCTGCAAAAATTCAATATCTTATGTTATTCTGAAAATGAATCTATTGACAGTATTAGGCCTATATTTAAATGTTTCCAGGTTAAGCCATAACGTTACTGATCGGATTATATTTATCTTAATCCATACAAATTAACCCAATGTTTTTCTCTTTCCCATTGAGAGAAGTAATAAATTTAATAAATTTCTACCTTGACATTTAATGATAGCATAAAAGTGTATTTACACAAAACTTGTGCCTGTACACAGTTTATGTTTTGGTGACATCTCTTTACATACTGATTGGCCAGTAGGCAACATTAGAATATCAAGGATGGTTGTTTCAACTTATTGTCAGCATTTCAAATCAAAAGGTGCCAAACTGTCAAGCCGACCTGTTTAGGTGAAATGGTTTCCAAAAAAAGACTCGCATATACATATATTTAAATACTTTTAAACAAGGTGTAAACATCCACGCCAATTCAATGTCGCCGCCTTGTCCACGACTCCCACTGTAACTTAATATATGATTTTAAAATGTTTTATTTACTCGCGAAACCTAACAGCTAACACCTTTGACTGTTGGTTACATATGTGTAACAGATGATGGCATAGCGCTACGCTCCCTTTCTTCTTTCGGATCATAAATTAAACGAACATCTGCTACTTTCAGCCATTTTACATTTTCTGCTTGTTCTATCTTTGACACATAGCAATAGCAGATGCATACATATATGCCCCTCAATGATAAAGAGTAATATCTAGTCAATCTAGTGTAATTTATACCTATTTAATAAATAATCATTAAATATAAAATCACCAAATAAAGTAATAATACTCCTAAATTGAGGTCTTGTATATCCAGCACTTTTTCTTATTTTAGAAACCTGATATGATATATTCCTTTTAATTTATAATATACTTCGTTAGCCAATTTCAACTAAAAATATATAATATAGTAACAAAATATGTGCTTGGAAGTCACATAATTTTTATGACCAGGTAGTTAAAGCACTCGACTCGTAATTCGAGGGTCACAGGTTCGATTCGCTGTCAAACCAAACATGCTCATCCTTTCAACCGTGCAGGAGTTTTAAAGTTACGCACAATTCCACTATTCGTTGGTAAAAGAGCAGCCCAAGAGTTGGCGGTGGGTGGTGATGACTAGTCGTCTTCCCTCTAGTCTTACATTGCAAAATTATTGACGGCTAGCGCAAATAGCCCTCGTGTAGAATGGCTCGAAATTCAAAACACACTAATCCAAACCATATACTTTTTTAGCTTTATATTGAAAAGAATGAGAGACGGAGAATGGATATGAAATATCTACTAATAACTGAGACAAGAGACCGTTGAAGTCTACAAAAAGAACTGTTTCTAAGACTCTCTCTTATTGCAGAACATTTTTCCTTTCAGACAATATAAGCACTTATTAATTATAATTTCTTTATATCTGCAGTTATTTTCCTTAAACTTAGTCTCATTAGATGATTTCATATAGGCTATATTTAGCATTACAAATCTTTTTCTAAATTAAAAGTGTCCAGTCTTTTATAGTTTATTTGTGAATTTCGAATTAGGTGTTAACGTTTACGTTCAGTGCGACAAATCATATGTGTATACGTATTGTTAAGGCGTTATTTTTGTTAGAACATTCTTGTAACTTATCCGGTTGATGTTTGTAATTAATAACAAAGCTACATAATGGATTCGTTGTGCTCTGTAGGCCTGGCATGGCCGAGCGCGTTAAGGCGTGCACTCGTAATCCGAGGGTCGCGGGTTCGCGCCCGCGTTGCGCTAAATATGCTCGCCCTCACAGCCGTGGGGGTGTATAATGTCACGGTCAATCCCACTTTTCGTTGGTAAAAGAGTAGCCCAAGAGTTGGCGGTGGGTGGTGATGACTAGCTGCCTTCCCTCTAGTCTTACACTGCAAAATTAGGGACGGCTAGCACAGATAGCCCTCGAGTAGCTTTGTGCGAAATTCCAAAAACATCCTTGTGCTCTGACCGACACAGGTATCGAAACCGGATTCTAGCGTTCTACGCCCGCAGACAAACCGTTGTACCACTTGGGGGAGCAAGTTATCTGGTAAAAATAATTAAATTTCCACCCTAAGTAACGATAATATATTACTTTATTTCCCCATCAGTGTTTCTTTAAAATTGAAATATTTGTTATATACATCAGTTATTAAAAAATATCCTTTACTGCATTTTTATGTCAATTTTATGACTTTTTTGTTTATGAAATATTTTAATGCAGTATATAATACATTATTGAAAGTTTTCTGTTTCCTCATTTGGTCTTTTTTTCTCGCTTGTTTAAACCAAACTGCAGTGCTGGAATGCGGTTTCACGCATGCGCAGATTGAAGTGTCTTTGTTCATTTGACGCCATTGTAAAAGGAGGGATTTAGACCGGTATTTAGCGAAGAAATAGTCTGATATTAGAAAGCGCGAAGCCTTAATTTAGGATAAACAACTATATAAAAAGTTTATTACATCATAACAGAACATTTTGCAGCTACAGTTTTGAGGGTAAGGCTTGAGTGTCGTACAAAATTGAAAGTTAAATGTTTGTGGATGATTTCACTTAAAACATGTTGCTAATATGGTTACTAAACTTACAGCTAATTGTTACTAACTTAGTAAGTAAATCAATACATGTTTATAAAACTTATTGGATAGTGCAGTATAATTTAAACTTAAATTGGGTGTGATAGAAACTTTTTTATAGCTTCTCTTCTTTTTTTTTTATAAATTGTTAATAGTAACATAATATAAGAGTAAGGTAATTAGACTAATGAGTAACCTGCTTTACAGCTAGAACAACCAGTAAAGTACAATGACTGAAAGTTTGTGTTCATTAGCCTTCAGTTTTTAATTTGGTTATATTTAGATTCTAATGATGTAATGATAATACTATTATGTAAATATAAAAAGTTTGCATTTTACTGTATACTGGTTATATAATTTGCTAGGTGAAAGATCCTGTTTATAGTCAATAGAATTTAGAAATTGCAATTTTTGTTTTTAAAATTCTATTTAATGTACTCTTCTGATAAACACAGTCATACAATAAATTTGTAGTAAATGTGAAGTCAGTGGATTACAATAACCTTTTAACCAAAAATGTTTTTTATGACACATTGAATCACAAGTGATTAATTCAGCCTTACACCCACCACTATACTGGTACTGGTATGTTGATGATACAATTGCTAAATTCACATCTACAGACCACATCTTCGTTTTTTCAATCACATTAACTCGATACACCCCAACATTATGTTCACCTATGAACAGGAAAAAACCAACCAAATAGCATTTCTTAACCTAAAAATCACTAGAACTGATACACAGTTCAAAACACAAATCCACAAGAAACTCGCCCATACTGGATTATACATTCCTTGGATCATAGCATGTGAAACAAAACAAAAACTTAACATATTAAGAAACTAAATAAACACATACAAAACCATGCCCACCTAATAAAATTAATATGAAATCAACAGAATAAAACAACACTTCATCAACATCAAATTTCCTCAAACCATGGAAAAAAATTACACACACACCTAGAATAACAACAAACAATAAATCCCAGGACAACAAATTACAACTTTACAGTACTAAACATTACTATGTGTATTTCAAGACTTAAGTATGGTACTAGATTCTCTAATGTTATTCAATAAACTGAAATATTCACTTCATTGTTAAAATGAAGAAACCATACTGGTAAATAACGGGAAGTGTTGAGTATCCTTTGCAATTACTTCCTTGGTCATTTGATCTATTCAAAAGAATTGGTTCTGAAAGGTTAAATAAGGTTCAGTATTATGTCTTTGTAATTTTAACTAAGAACACGCGCACGCACGCACACACATTTAAATGAAGTTAATGAACAAATTTAAAGCAAAAGCTTTATTTTTATACAAACCTTGTTTTCTATTTTATAATAGTTATTAACACTAACTTCATGTTTTTGCCATGCTTATATTTATCCTTGATGCTGATAAAACTTTTTATGGGAATTTTGCCATCTTTAGAAGAAAATGGTCAAGTAAAAGTTGTATTTGGATTGTAACAGCTTCATATATGTTTTTTTCATCTGGTTTCCTTTCATATTGACTTCATTTTTTTCTGAAATAATTATCTGATGAAGTTACATTATAGAAAAGGTTAAACAAGTTATAAATCCAAAACAATTTGAAAGTTTTAAATTAAAATCATTGACAGCAAATGTTTCAGAACTTTTGGGGTTTGCTTTAAACAATTTGTTTTCTGTGGGGGAGGAGTCCTTTTTGGTTTTGGCTGTCCTTATTTTGAAAGATGGAGACATTCATTTAACTTGATGTTTTTCCTGAGGTATCTAAATTGCCTTTTTGTTGATCTGGAGAAAATGTTGATCCTGTTTCATGAAACTTTTCTTTATGAAATCAGCTTCTCACAAGTATGATTTGGATTAAACTCTTTTTTTTTTTTAGCCAATCATGTGGATTTGTGAGAATTTGAGGCTTTTGTTTGTCCACTCTGAGTCTGGTTCTCCCTTGTTGATGGAAAGGTTGGGGGTATTTTGTTTTTCCTTCTTTACCTGATTTTTCTTGTTCATGCTGTGGTATTTTCTATTTTATTACATTACCGAATAGATAGACCTTTTGCCCTCGTTTGTATTTTTCCTTGTCTTGGTTTTTACCTCCTGGTAGAAGTTTTTTTGTTTATTTAAGCTGCTGACATGTTTGTTATAAGATGGAGTTGCTGGCATATTAGCAGGACTTCCTTTAAACACCCAATTGTGGCTTTTGTTGTATATAGTTTCATTTATAGTGTCTGATCTTCAGATTCTCTAGTGATGTTGGCTTGCAGTAGATGAACTGTGGATTATTTTTGACATCAGATAAACTTTTATATACACTAATTGGTGTTTTAATATTACCTATGTAAGTCAAGCCATACTTAATTAAATATGGACACAAAAAATTCCATCTTGGTATTTGATTTTATTTCTGTAGAGAAGTTACAACTGAAATGTTTAAAATATTTGGAAATTATAACTGTACAAAATATTTATTACTCAATGTCTTGTAATTGTTAAATGGAAGAGACCATTACACTGTTTTTCTTGAATTAAAAGTTAACCAAAAGCTTGGTTTATCAAACATTTACTAGTACATATATTTGTAAAAATTTTAATATATTTTCACATTTTGAACAAGTGCAGGTTTTTCTTAATTCAGAAATTTTCTTGACGTACACACCTTTCTAACAATCACAAGTTTTCCTTATGTCAGAAATTGAACCACATTGATATTCATTGTGTACACCTATTGATTTATTAATTTGATCTTTCCCAAAAAGACAAATGCTTTTGTTTTTTCCTGAATCGTCAGTAATTTTGAAGAAAAAATTCTGCTGCTTTGTGACTTTTTATTTTCAATGTTTTAACATGGATGTTATCACTCAACACATTGTTTAAGGGTCCATTAGAAAATGTATATGATTAAATATTGGCTTACCATCCAACCTCATTGCTTGAAAAATGGTCAAAAACAGTTTTCTTTCAATAGTTTACTTAATTTTGGGACTGGCATTTATCCTGTCTTGAAGTGCAAGACAGTTAACAATCCTAAGCAAAATTCTTTCTCTCTCTAAAGGAAAAATAATTTAGAAGACTGAAAGCAGGGAGTTTCAAGAAGAACATTTTTTATCATACAAGACAAGAAGCTATTGAAAAAGTTCAACTGTGTTTGAGACCACTTTTTCTTTGAAAACAAAGGTAAACAAAAGCTTGGTTATTTACAAAGGCAACGGTCTGTTCTTGAATCTACTCGCATTTGTGTTGCTATTTACTATCTCAACTTTTGTTTTGTAAAGGTTTAATAAAAATACTGTACATCATGAGTAAAACCTAGTCAACTCTGGTGAAAGGGCATTTCCACATTTCTGTTGCATCTTAAGAATGCAGCTTGTCCAAGAAACTTGGGTAAAGGATTTCTCAAGGAGAATACAAAATCAGCTAAACTACTGGTGTTAGCATTACATTTTACTTCATGTCTTTCTGGTTTTCATTTGTGAACATTTCAAAGATTAAAAAGTAGATAGAACATAAATGAGTTTTAAACGGTTGTCACATTAAACTTCATTTCACTTAGGTTGTACAAGAAAACTGTCAAACTTCTTGTATATTCAACTATTTTCATATACAAGTATAACAAGTAAATTTTTAGGACTTGTACAGATTACTATATAACATAATAAATATTCAAATTGCAGAGGTGGAGAAAACCTTTTCAGGTTGACTACCAGTTACAACATTTAAATATACAAGGAACTGGAGAATAAGGACAGTAATAAAAATGGAGGGTTGGAAGATCTTTACTCATTGCATTGATATTTTGGGAAAATATAAAAGTATTATACGGAGCTTATAAAATACAAAAAAAAACACCAAAAAATCTTTCACAACTAGTTTTTGTTTTGTTCCTGTTAAGTAAAAATGTAGGAAGCTACAATGCAGAATTGACAACAATATCACCTTAGAATTAAGTGATTCTTTTGGATAAGGTCAGATTCTCCATAATTTTTGAAATCGACATATTAAACAGCACAGAAAAAGAAATTGAAGTTTCTCCGAAATTATTAGTATCAATATCACATTATATTTTCTCATTCCTACATTACTGTACTTAATTAAACTGGCTGTGGCACCATTCTTTAATTGCATTCTTCTCTTAGTGTTTAAAATGTCTTATGATGAGCATACTGCAATATTCTGTGTAATTTCCTCCTTGGTCATTTGGTCTATTCCAATGATTTGGTTATGGAAGATTAAATGATGTTAAAGTTCAGTATTTATGTATGAATTTGACACAGTGTAAGTCTGGACATGCAATAAACAAATCAATACTTTGCAAATATATTGCAGTCTAACGATTTTCAACTTGAACTGCTGTTACACTTCAGAACAAATACCAGAAGCTCCTTCCTGTGAGTTTAATGCTGCAGTATTCTTGTGAAGATCTGTTACTTTACACATTTGCAAATTTCATAAACAATTTCTTAAAAGGGGTTAAATTTATTGAATAGGGTTGATCTGGTAATTATAGGTTTCTACTTTTATTGAAATCTAATTGACTACTTTTTTACAAATTATATATCAACTTTAAATCTTCTGGAGGAGAGGCTTCACTGTTTAAACCATATTAAAATTGCATACATGTTTCAGTAGATAATTCTTGTTGCAAGTTAATTCAGTTATTTAACATGGAAAAAGAGCCCTTTTTACTACATCAAATGTTTGCATTTAAATATACATTTCATTGATATCAAAGAAATTGAAACATTTTATTTTAAATACAAACAAGGGAATAAAAGCTGGTTTAAAAAATCTGAGCTCTGCAAAAATATGTGGATTAAAAAACTCCATGACTGGTAATAAATGCAAGTAAAATCTTGTTTCAAAGGAATAAGTTAATTACAAAACTGTAATATGAAATTCTTAAATTTTAGAAATGTGTAATTATTCACACAGCATTCAAGAGCTTTTAAATGATGATTATTACAATGCCAAAACTATAGTTTTTTGTTTTTTGGGGGCACAGTCATCATAGGCATCTTTAATTCAAACCTAAACAACACAGTTTAGTTTTTTCTTGTTAATATTAAAAAAATAAGTGAAAGTGAATTGATTACATTTTCATGTACTGTATGTATTTTGTAATTTGTGCAATAATATATTTGAGTCATCTCCCTATTGCAAATGTGTCACAGTGTTCACAAGAGTACGTAAAGACACTAAGAACTGCTTATACTAATACTCCAGAGTTTGCATACCAGCAGCTAGGTAAGGCTACTGTATGGCTGAAGAAGTTTATAACAAAACTGTGAAGGAGCAAACGTTCCAGTCACATTTTACCGTATGGCAACCTTCCCTAGATTTTGGCACCAAACTGTAGAGCATCTGACAATCAGTGTGGATCTATCAAAATCATTAAAGGACAGAACAGGAAACTGCTGCAATTAAACAAATTTCATAATTTTGTCTCAACTTGCACATACTAATTGCTGTTTTTTTATCTGTGACATCAGTTAATGTAATTTATCACTACTGTAATCGAGGTCAGTGACTTGAGTTTGCCATTTTGATTATCATATGGATTATTCATGGTTCAAGATAAAGAAAATAAAATTTTACTGCTCATAAGTACATAAATATTTAAACTAACATGCATTTTATCAAGGTAGTTTGGCATACCATAGTACTATAAATATTTTCTCCTGAAACTGGAGTCTCTTAAACATCAATTCTTTATATTTGCTATTTTTTCCTGCAAGCTGCAGTAATTGGATTTAACATTTGTTTGTGGATTTATGCAAATTAATTTTTGTTATTTTGAAATATAAACGTTTTCATCAAATTATTTATTGATGGAAATCTTGTCACTCAGAGTTTGGGTTTCTTCTCTGTTGGCAGAATAAAAGTCACAGAATATTTGTTTCTGGTTTACTAATGGTTATATAATGTTAAGTCTTTCTTTTACTATAATTCAATTTGACATTTCTGCAGAAAAACAACAGGCTACCTTTTCACAATGATAATTCTATAGCCAGTCATGAAGAATGTTTTATTTTTAAATATACCATTGATAATTATTACTACTGAATGAGCACCTTCATAGCAGCAGCTTAACTTCCAGTTGTATATAACCACATCATAAAAGAACTTTTGGACAAAGACATATTAGTATTAATGTATCTTTTATCTTTACATTATAAGAATTGCCTTGTGATTAGGCTTGATAGAATTTTAAATCAACTAGAGGCTGATTAAAATACTATCAAGCCTAATCAGAAGGCAATTCTTATAATGTAAAGATAAGTTTAATCGAAGCTTAAAATATCTTTTAAATAGTCTGTAGTTGATTTAAAATCACATAACCACATCATAAAAGAGCTTTTGGACAAAGACATATTAGTATTAATGTATCTTTTATCTTTATAAGAATTGCGTTCTGATTAGGCTTGATAGTATTTTGAAGTCTCTAGTTGATTTAAAATACTATCAAGCCTAATCACAAGGCAATTCTTATAATGTAAAGATAAAAGATACATTAATACTAATGTCTTTGTCCAAAAGCTCTTTTATGATGTGGTTATAATGTGATTTTAAATCAACTACAGACTATTTAAAAGATATTTTAAGCTTTGATTAAATACAAGATGTTTGAAGTTAAATTGGAGGGGTTGTATATTCATAAATCTTATTTTAAATACGTGATTATTTGGTTCAAACAGTACAGTGGCATCAGTAACATGCTGTTAATTTTTATCTTGGGAATATATCACTAGACTATAACATTTATTAAACACCTAATATTTCAACTAATTATTTAACAGCAGTTGCCCATGCCATTTTATTCTCCATTATCAAGAGCTGCTTGTGCTACGTTTAGTTTAGTAACGTAAATCAGCAATAGTGTCCTGACTTTGATCAGGAAACTTGTTTGTGAAATGTGAATTGTAACAGCTTTTAAGAATTAATAAGAGAAATGTAAGATGTAATCATCCAGTCATTTACTATGCATTTTATCTAGTAAAATGTAGAAATCGAGAACTATTATGTAAACCAATGAAAACTAATCTACAAAATGGCCTAAGATGTTTTTTAAAGTTCCTGTTTCTAAAAATGTAATTTAGTTAAAAAAAATTCAAAATCATATGATTTGAACTGACTTCAAAGCATACCTTACATAAAAAAACTAAAATCAGAATTTTTATTTAGTGTTCTACCAGACAGATTCTAATTTAATTCTGTATACAGGAGATGAGCCTATTTATTTTAAACATAGGGGTTTGTATGCTTCTAAAGCACTTGATAACCAAACTGAACATAATTTTTCATGTAGTTCTTAGCCTAAATTGCTCAACTCAGTGTATGCGTTAAAAGCTTGTTTTGTTAGAAACAAAACTGCATACCACAACAATGGGGTATCTTAAAATTACAAAGACACTTTTAGTTTTTTCTGTGCTACTCCTTTTGGTTGTCTAACTGGACATTTTGAAACGAAGAGTGGACTGATGTAGCAGCTCTTTTAATGTGGAACTTGATCCATGGCAGGCTTGCTACAGGGCACTTAAACAAGCTAACCAGTTTGTAGTTGGAGCAGTCTTCTTAAACAGCATCTGGCCTCATCATTAAAGGATTAAACAACTATCTGTATGTCAAGACACCAAGTACTTGTGCGTGTCAGAACATATAGTTTTTTAATGCAATTACAATTCATTTCACTTCCCTCTTTCTTTTCTTCTAATTTGAACTTGAGTCATCAAAACTTTGCCTACTGAATGTGTAAATTGCAGCTTTTAAGATATTAAAACGTGAGTTTATTTACAAATTATAGTGAAAAATACAAAAATATAAGATTTAAAAACATACACATGGCAGAAGGTAACATGCATGTCTTAGTATTATGGATGTAAAGTAAATATTCTATTCAACAAGCACCTGTTTGCAAAGAGGTGTGTATATACCTTTACAAGATTAGACCAAAGAATATAAAGAAAACATGAGGGTGTTACCGTACTAATATAAAAAGGTTGAGAATGTTCTATGGGGCTTCAAATTATCAGTGTCATGTAACCCATTTGCAAAATGACGAATGAATGTTTATACAATTGTAACATCACTAAATTCATAGCTGTCATACTGGGTAAGATAGAGTACACTAGAAATGAGTAATTAAACAAATGTCTAATCTTAGTAGTCCTGACTTGTGTTAAAATAAGGATAGTAGTGTGACTTGATGAATGTTACTCTACAAAGGACAGATATATATAAATCTTTTCTTTTTAAAATATCAAAGAGTTTAGGAAACACCTGAAACATTATACTGGGAAAAGCATTATCTATATACACGATATTTTAGTGTGGGTGTGATAGTGTCAAGTTTCATAACAGTGGAACATTGTACCTGTTTGCAAAGTAACAAATGTTTGTTTTATATGCATATAACAAATGTTGAATATCCACAAAGTTATGCCATGTTTACCATAAAAATGTTTCATTGCATTGTTTCAAATATATATTATCTATTGTATTCACAGTGCTCTTAAACTCTTATTGAGATGTTTGGAAACAGAAAAATTGCAAAGTGTTACAAGGGAGGATTCACAAATTCTTAATTTTTTTCATTTTGTTCAGCAGAACAAAAATTTTCAAGCTACATTTGGTGTAATTTGAATTGATATTGGAGATATAGGTGCAATGTAAAATATTTAATAAATGAAAACAGAAATAAGTTTTCACGAAATAATATCATAACACAAGTCAGTTTACTCTATAGGTTTAACATAAATCAATGTAAAACAAAAAAGTTAAATGCTTATATTAACAGTTTTTCTGTATGAAGACAGAAAAAAAATGTAATTTTTTACTGTTGTTTTTAATCATTTAATGGTGCAATCATCTACTATGATAAAAGTATGCATAACTTCAGTTTTACACATTTTAATTTGTTTGTTAATGCAAATGATATTTGGTTGTTTTTACTGTATTAAAGTACTACAACATATTGGCTAGTATGAATTGACAGAAATGATAAAGATGCTATGTTAGCAAAAGACTTTATGGTGGACCTACTTTGAGCAGTGGTTTTCTCTGCTCTTATGGTTTTTATACTTACCAGTCAGAAGTTCTACATTTTATGTAAGCTCCATGATATATTTCCTCTGATTTTTAGCATATTAACACAGTAAAGGAAATTAGAATCAGATTTTTATTATTTTAGATTATACTGCTGACCTCCTAATTATCTTTACCAAAGTAATTTAATCATATTAATTAATTTTAGAATACTCTTGGCCTGTAGAGTTACTCTTGTAAAGCCATTCTCTTATGACTTATTAAAACAGAGATATTGTGCATATAACCAAAATCTGACACAGAGTGGTTTAAACTATAATTATTAGTTTGCTCACCAATTTCAAAATAAATACCCTACATTTATTTTTTTCTTGAACTGGACAGTAACAACTTTTGCAGAAAAAAATTTAACCAAATCTATTATTCACGTGTAAACATTGCATGTTTAATGTGAACTAGAACAGTTGGAGAAACAAAAATTCTTCTTTCCAGCCTTGGTTCTATGATTGTTTTGGTGGTGTTAAGAAGAGAAGGATTAAATCCATGCTGTTACTTGTAAGACAAAGGGCCTGTGGTTTTTATCTCCAGTTTCAAGTAGCACAAGTGGATGAGAATGACGACATACTTTTATGGAGAGTGTGCGAGTCCATCGGAAATGTTAGTGAAAAGCAAAGAAAGAGAGAAAGAAAAACAAACATGTTTTGATTTTTTGGGGAGCCTTAATATATGGTAGATGAAATATTTCACCAGAGAAAAATGAATGGCTTTTGTTTTAAATGTGTTCAACTTTTATTACAGACTTTTCTCAAAAATTAACAGAGTTTATTCCATGTATAAACCTGATTTTGGCCTGGATTGTTTCAACTTGGCATTCAGCAACCAATACTTAGCTTTTGTAAAAAAACATTACATACAATATACAGCATACATGAATACTGTGAGGACAATCTTACCACAATCAAATTTATTTGCATTTGGGAATTAATTATATGAATTGACATTCACACGGCTTGTGTTTCTGGCTACATTCCTTGTTCCTTCTTTCTCTTTTTCAGTTTATGAACTTTCAAAGTCTAACAGAATTTAAGAACAAAATATTACAGTAACTGTTACATTGCATTATTCATATTTTGGGTTTATAAACTAATTTACAAAATGAATCTAAATTGAATACTAAGATGTTTACATCATATGGTACTGTGAACTGCATATATGAATTTAAAAATCTTGGGGTCTGTAATTATGTGGTTATGTAGATTTAAAAAATTTTAAACAGGAAAGGTAGATATCTTTTTATAGATACTCAAACACTATGAAAGAGATGCATGAAACAAAAGCAGTGTAGTTTACCTACGCCATATTTTATTACATGCTTCCTTTTTGTTGCAAATTACTCGTTAACTGCAATCAGTTAATTGTCATTAAGTAAAAAGAATAAAACTAATGAAGTAAAACAGTGAAAACAGTCTTAAAATTGGGTACATGCTAACCTTAAAGGCTTTTTAAGTATATTTTTCCAGAAGTTTTTAATCACCAGAATGTCAGGGTACCAAAGTATTGATTACAGGGCCTGGAGTAACACAAGTCACACACAAGAGTAAAGTTCATTAATCATTTAATTCTGCTAATAAATGTGTTCCTTATTTATTTTATGAAAAACATAAATGAGTTAACCAACTTTTTTGGTTGGTTATTTACAATGAGTGCTCTTATGGACAGTGTAAAATTATCTTTAATATGCAATAATTTGAAGAGTAAAATACTATACAATAAAGCCAAACAAGCTGCTCATATATCACAACTTTATAAGGCCAATTTTATTTGCTTCCCTTTTTCATCCAGACTTGAGCTGTGAATTCTGCAAAACCAGCCTGCTGAAACAGAAGTAACAAGTCTAATGATGTATTAGGACAATGCACGTTTTTTCTTCTCCAAAGTTCACTTATTGGTAAAAGAAAATAAATGATGCATGCATATGTGTGTGTTTTAAATATCACTGTTGCCCCAGAGGACCCATTATATAGATAAATAATGCAATAATTTGTGAATATTCTTACTGATCATTTAACGGTTTCATGATTAATATAAACATTAAAGAAAAACAGCTTATTAATGTTTCAAACTTTCAACATTTTCAGCCTGTCAACTTTTGAAATATTCACAACAAAATTTGAATGCTTATGCCAAAGCAATACAATGGGTTATCTGCACTCTGTCTACTGTCAGAAATCAAATGCTGGATTTTAGTGTTTGAATTTTGTGTAATTGTAGCATTGTATGCTGATAAACTTACCATTGACTTAAATATCCAAGTACTGTTTTAAATGTGCGTATATTTAGCCATTTCTCAAATTAAAATATCTTAAACACCTTTTCACATATTCTTCCCATCAGCTGTATTTGTATGGGAAATTGAGACCCTTAAAATAGTGCATGGAGGAATAAATATTTGCTGAAAAACCAGATGATCTTCATGATGTTACTAAACATGTCTATGTATCACCCTTTCAATTACACCACCACTTAAAGTTTGTTCCTGAAAAAGAAAGGTCAACCTTTCAAAAGGGTTTTGGTTATAAGGTTTCTGTTTCATTTCTTTTGAGACTTCTTAAACCTACGAGCTTTTCTAACATCATGAATTTTATTGGCATGTTTATTAATAAACCTTGAAATAAATGTTTCATACCAATATTCAGTATTGTATAGTTTTCTGACTGATACTGGCAATACTTGATAAATTGGAAAAGAAGCCTATGTTAAATTTTTACTGGCATGCAACAGCTTCTGTATTAGATGTACTATTACTTTTTTTAAGGTTTTGAGAGAGCTGAAGAGTGTTGCTGAATGAAATAGCACTGACATAAGAACAATATTAAACTTGTACGTGAGAAGAGCTCTGCAATTGGTTAACATGGACCAGAAGGGGGTTATTGTGCATCTTGATAAAACAGATGTAAATATTAGAGCACAAATAAAAAGACTAAGACAATACAGATTTCTAACATCTTACAAGTGGATTATACTAAAAAAATTCATTGTGAATGTGTTAGTAGAGCTTTTGGCCTGGCTGAGACAGTGCAAAAGAGGGGTCACAACTAAGTTGTTGTTTTTTCTAGCAAGAATGAAACTGCAGTTTAGAATTTTGAAAGAAAAAACCCTAGACGAGCACTTTTAGGTTAACTTGATTCCGTTTTGTAGGATGGAGTGCAGCAGAAGGGTCTGCTTGAAGCTGTAGCAGTTAAGTGAGCAGAGCTTGTAACATGGAAGACAAACTTGTCCAGGATACGCTTTGACAAAAACAAATGACCAGATTCCATGGTTGATGTTAGGAATAGTGGTGATAAAGATGTATGCAAACCTTTAAGCAATTTTGAACCTGTTCTTGTCAGGGTAAGGTGTCAAACTCCACAAATACCAGAATAATAGAGAGCTGCTGAAATTCCTATCTCTAATCATCCAAAGCATCACTCATGAAAATAAAAGGAAATGCTCTACTGTTCAGAATGTACAATGTTACTCCTACTTTCTCAGCCTTATACTTATAGTTTTGCTTTTGGTTGTTGAAAGTGTTGCTTAAAAGAGGGACTGCAGTTGTCTTAATAGAAGGAAAGTTACAATCAGTGATGTCGAGAAACCCACTTGTTGAGAATTTTATATGCAAAAACGGCTCGTTTGGGTTCAGAAAATAAAAGAAGGAAAGTTAACTGAGAAGCTTTGTCAAGTTTCCTGATCACGACTAATTGATGTCACCTGTATTTTAGAATTATGACCTTTAGCCAAACATTGCTCGTTGACCAGCTTGTTCACAGAGGGATAGGAGAATTGAGTTTTTAAGAGCTTTTTGTTTGATGAATTATGAAACTGCACCAAATTTTTTTTTTTGCTTCTGAACCATATTTACCTATTTATAATGCATATTTATGGCAAGTAAGAAAGAATACAAAAAGGTATTAATCATATAAAGGCAATTGTGTAATAAATCTTTTTAGCATAAGTATCTGTAGTGAGAGTTTTTGGGAAACTTGTAACTATTAAAAGTGAACAGTTTACTATTTTGGAAAAAACTTGCATGGTAATTTTTAAGTCAGTATAAGTATTTGGACAGACTTCAGAGTAAACTAAGTAACATAGGAGACATTTTTATATACATGCATAGTGAATCATGGGAAATATTTTTACTGGTTGGTGGAAATAGCACCAAAAATGTCACCCTGAAAACTATTCAGTGTCTGCTCTGACAGTCTTATTGAATATTTTACTTTATAACATCTCTGTATATCACCAGAACTAGTCTTAACATGATTCCTTACTTAATAAGTGGTTGTTGGGATATAGTGAAAGTCCTTACCTGAAAAATTTCATATTCAATAGTCATCAGGTTTTTTATGAATGACTGTTGTTTTATAAGTAACTCAAAGCATCAACAGCTAGCCATATGTGTGTGCTTATGTTCTTTGTTGATCTTGCTGTTGTATGCTTGTAATATTCCTCATTATTACAGTAACTTTGAAAGTACAGATCCATCAACATGATCTATTGTTATAATATTAACATCATGTTACGTGTTACTACAAGTCACTAATTAATAGTTTATACTCCAACCTGTATTTATATACTAAACTGATTTGCGTGTACAATGCTTCCTGATTTATTTCCATAAACCAGTGATTCATTATTCAAATACATATTTTGCTTGCATTTTCATGGTTTGTCCTACAGACTATTCCCAATACACTGTTAACTTTATAATCATTCTGTAATGAGAACCTAATCACAAAAATTGAAATTTTGGTTTTTATAGTTATATAATTAAACTTAAAAAAAATTTGAAAATAGAAGGTTTGAAAATTTTATATGAAAAACGGCTCGTTTGGGTTGAGAAAATATTTTACATAGAAGAGCGAACAATGTTTCGACCTTCTTCGGTCATCGTCAGGTTCACAAAGAAAGAGGTACCTGACCGGAAGCTGACCACATGTTTGGAAGGGGTTGTGTAACTGAGTGTCGCAATGTAGAGGGCGGGGTTAGATGTTTGAATACATAATTTTATCTATAATATTAATATAGGTATAATGGCATTCCTTTATATTGGTTTATTTTGGGTTTAAGTTGTTGTACAAGTAGGGTTTCTTTAATTTTGCATTTGTTTATGTTTGTTTCTTTATTTAGTGTTTTCTATGGTTATGTTGTGTTTATTTGACTTACAGTGTTTGAAAATGTGTGAAGGTGACTTTTTGTGTTCTTTTAATCTGGTTTCCATTTTTCTACTTGTTTCTCCAATATAGAAGTTGTGGCAGTTATCACATTGTATTTTATAAATAATGTTGGTGTGGTGTTTCTCAGTATAGTTCTTACATAGTATAGACCTCAGTTTTGTGCCTGGTTTTTGTATTTAGTATTAACTGAAATGTCATATTTTGTTACTAGTTTTCCTAAATGTTAGTTATTTGTTTGCTGATGTCAGGAATATATGGAATACAGCAGTATATGGTTTCATGAGTTTTTGATTCGTGAGATATATTTACTTTTGTTGGTTGATTTTGCTTTCTGTCTAGGTGTGTGCTTATGATGTTTTCTACGGTTTGTGGAGGAAACTTATTGATGTTGAAGTATTGTTTAATTTTGTGTAATTCATCGTTAATTTTATCTGGTGAGTATAGTTTTATTGCTGTGTTTATCTGGTTTCTTAGTATGTTGAGTTTTTGTTTTGTTTCATGTGCTGAGCCCCAAGGAATGTATAGTCCAGTATGGGTGATTTTTCGGTGGATTTCTGTTTTGAATTGTGTGTCGGTTCTTATAATTTTGAGGTTAAGAAATGATATTTGATTGCTTTCTTCCTGTTCACATGTGAAGTTAATGTTGGGATGTATAGAGTTAATGTGAGTGAAAAAATTAAGTATGTGTTCTGTAGATTTGAATCCCTCAACCGTGTCATCTACATATTTGTACCAGTATAGTGGTGGATGTAATGCGGTATTAATTGCTTGTGTTTCAATTTGTGTCATAAAAATATTTGCTAGAACTGGTGATACTGGGTTGCCCATGCTTAGGCTATTTGTTTGTATATAGTTTTGGTTGTTGAATATGAAGTTTGTCTTTATTGTGGTGAATTCTATGAGGGTTGCTAACTGGTTACTGGGAATGTCTATGGTTGGGTTAGGGTCTTGGATATAGAGTTCTAAGACTATCTTGCAGGCTTCTGTTGTTGGAACTTCTGTAAAGAGGGATATAACATTGAAACTGACCATTAAGGCTTTGTGATTAAGTTGATTTAGATTAGACTTGAAATTAAAAGAGTCTTTGATGAATGAGCTAGCTGATGTTACATATTTGGAGAATGCCCATGCTATGTATTTACCAAGATTGTAATTAATTCATATGTTGACATTATTGGTCGTAATGGACAAATTTATGAGGTTTGGGGATGCCGTATATTTGCTGTGTGCGTGAGTCGGTTTTACGTAGGTAGAAATAAAGTGTTTGTGAAATTGTGTTGGCTTTTTTCATTTCTTAACCTCAAAATTATAAGAACCGACACACAATTCAAAACAGAAATCCACCGAAAAATCACCCATACTGGACTATACATTCCTGGGGACTCAGCACATGAAACAAAACAAAAACTCAACATACTAAGAAACCAGATAAACACAGCAATAAAACTATGCTCACCAGATAAAATTAACGATGAATTACACAAAATAAAACAATACTTCATCAGCATCAATAAGTTTCCTCCACAAACCGTAGAAAACATTATATGCACACACTTAGACAGAAAGCAAAATCAACCAGTAAAAGTAAATGTATCTCATGAATCAAAAAATCACGAAACCATATACTGCTGTATACCATATATTCCTGACATCAGCAAACAAATAACCAACATTTGGCAAAAACTAGTGACAAAATATGACAATCCTGTTAATACTAAATTTATTCAAAAACCATGCACAAAACTGAGGTCTATACTATGTAAGAACGATACTGACAAACACCACACCAACATTATTTATAAAATACAATGTGATAACTGCCACAACTTCTATATTGGAGAAACAAGTAGAAAAATGGAAACCAGATTAAAAGAACACAAAAAGTCACCTTCACACATTTTCAAACACTGTAAGTCAAATAAACACAACATAACCATAGAAAACACTAAATAAGGAAACAAACATAAACAAATGCAAAATTAAAGAAACCTTACGTGTACAACAACTTAAACCCAAAATAAACCAATATAAAGGAATGCCATTATACCTATATTAATATTATAGATAAAATTATGTATTCAAACATCTAACCCCGCCCTCTACATTGCGACACTCAGTTACACAACCCCTTCCAAACATGTGGTCAGCTTCCGGTCAGGTACCTCTTTCTTTGTGAACCTGACGATGACCGAAGAAGGTCGAAACGTTGTTTGCTCTTCTGTGTAAAATATCTTCTTAACCCAAACGAGCCGTTTTTGCATATAAAATTCTCAACAAGTGGGTTTCTCAACATCACTGAAGGTTTGAAAAATATTTTTGATAAACAACAGTATTGTGCCACCTTAATTTTAAATCTGAACATAAAAACGTTTGGCCTTATTGGAATTTAAATTGTAAATTACATATTTAAATAATTACCATTTTAAATTTAATTTTAAAAAGTTTTTTTGATGTTATGAATCCATAAAATTCAAAAAGAAATTTACAAAACATAGAGCTAGATCAGGGCACACATTTATTCCATTCAACTTTTCTTGCCTTTGAATATTAAACATCAAATTAGGCAACAGCCAATGAGACATGATATTTAATACTATTATGTGTGATATTACAACAAAATAAGACTGATAGTTATTGAAATTATATCAGTTTTAATAGCCCAAATCAAATCCCTCCCTCCAAGAAAATGCATTGAGTAATATTCCAGGTAGTCACTTTTATTGTATAATGCATCCAACAAGGACTTTCTACAATACTAGTATTCATCAAGCTGGCTGGACTACAAAAGGGAAAGTTTTATGTGAAAAATACTTATCAGTTTATGAAATCAGATGTAGTCGATAAAGTGTATAAAGGCACTTTTGTACAATTAGTATTGAACTAACTACTGGGTTGGTAAACAATGTGATTGTTAACATTACTGTTGTGTAATATTGCTTTGATACATTGTTTTAAAGTAATATTCTACATTCTGAAATATTTGGTACATTAAGACTTGTTAAGTGACTGGTATAAAGAGATGTTCAGCTGACTGCACATTGTAACTATACTAATCTAATGAATTCTGGTATTAAGAGAAAAATGTATCGATTAAAGACCCTCATTGTCAGTGAAGGATAATGAATGGGGTGTATTTCAAATTTTATGAACTTACTAGAAATCTTTGGTTAAGAATGCTTAATAATTTTCTTTATAACGTGTACATGTAGCAATTAAGAAATTAATTTTAATGTGAATAAAACACCTTGAACAAGTTTGTAGCATATAAATTTCTGTAGAAGTGATTTTAGTCTCAAGAAAGATGTTAGTAAGTAGAGATCAAATGTTGTATCATCTTGCACACTTCAGCTTGTGCCAAAATATAGTAATCAGTGAGTAATATATTGTGTTCATTCTGTTTCATATCTGAAAAATTTTGGTATTGTGACAAGTCAGGAGGGATGCTTGTTAGTTTATCATATACTTCATTGTCTTTATAATAAATTTCTTTGATTCCTAAATACTGACTTGTCTGTGATGCCAAATTACAAATATTAGCATGTCAACAAACTCAAAAGCATCTCTGTATTTGAACAAAATCATTTTCAAAATAAGCTTAGTAAATGATTGTATGTACTAGTGCTGGACAGAAGTTTTTATTGGGGCATCTTTATAGTAACTAGATGGTCTAAAGAGTTTTAAAGATCTTATCAAAATTAGAAAATCTCAATAATGAAGTTTTATCTGCATGTATTTCATGTAGTTCACTAAAGCAAATTAAGTAAATTTGTAGAAAAATAAGTTTTTTAAGCTGGCTCTTTCCACTAACCTTCATTCATCTGTCAAAACTGTTTTCAGAAACTTTGTTTCTAATTATAATCAACTAACAAACATTAACACTTTGGAAAAATAAGTCATTAATATTCATGATTAGTCTTTCACACTATGAACTCTCTGCAAATAGTATTTTTAACTGTGGCATAATAGTTGAGTTTTTTTTAGTGTACATAGTTTCAACTCATAGCTGTATCTCTTAATCAATTTGAAATGTAATTACAGCCAAAACTATTGAGATTCACTGTTGTTTTTATCACTAAAATTGCAGATTTTAAAATTACCATAATGCATAGTAATTAAACAATTACTATTTGAGAAAGGTATTTTGTTTAATTTGTGTATTATTGAGGATCATTCTGATAATAATAATAATAAAAAAAAGCCCATTATAGGGGATGATAAGGAAAGCCTTTTGTTTTTTCTGTACAAAGTTATGCATAGACAACTTGACAAACTAAAAGGAGGCCTAACTTTATAATTAACATTAAGTGGTCATTTGCTAATTTCATAATATCTGTAGCACTGTTTGTTTCTTCCTTTGGATACAAATTCACTGTTTACTGAAGTCAAACTAATTGGCATATAAACATGTTAGCTGAGTAGTTGACCAATAGAATGTTCTAATCTTGCCTAACTCATGTATTATGACATTTAAATTGTTTCCTAAGCTTTAAAGAAAACTATAAAAAACTTTAAGCCACACACTCTTCATGCTACGTTAAGAACTTTCCCAATCCAAAATCAATATATCTAAATACTGAAAAACATTCATAAATGTAGTCATTAACAATCATTAAATTATTAAGTATGTTTAACACTACGATCAAATGTTGACCAACAATTTTTTTACTTTATTTACTGTCACTCACCTGCCTAGTTACTAAGTTTATTTATCTTGTTTCCCTTTACTTAGGATATAATATCTAAATACCTTTTGTTCTTTATCTGCATTGTTGTCATTTATTTATGGAGGTTCATGGAATCCACTGATAATTTCATCTCTAGTGATACTCTAGAAGCCACTTCAGCATGTTGACTTGCATCTGGTGAAGTATCTGAGACCAACAACATGGCTTTCCTTCCACAGACATACTTCCATAGATGTTCATGAGGGATGATCTTTGACTTCAGTTACTCACCTTTCTTGTACTTTATGTTGGCTGTTTTTGTTATGTTTTGCTTTCCTGGAAGTCCAATCTCTGGTAGTGTAAATATCATGGCGTACAACAGAGATTTCCTCATCATGGATAGTGAAGATGTTCAAAGGTGTAGGCCTCAGTATGCAGTCTTGCTCTGTACCAATTACCCACAAACCATATTGTATAGAATTCTAACTTTCCTCTTATTGAAGCTTCATGAATACATTTCCTGCTATCCATGGTCTTGCATTATTTGTGTAAGTAACTTCCTATCTTCCAGTATAAGATTGGCTAGAAACATATTAGTTGTAGAATTGGTATCATTCAATATGTTGCAAGGCTTCTCATCATTGAACCCAGGTGAAAGGGTTTATTAAAATCATGAATTTTTTATCTCAGTTGAGCAGATGCAGTATTCTCATCCTTAGAATACATTTTTTATTGGTTTATTTTCATTGATTCCTCACAGTTACAAACTGTAATTTCATATTTTCTATTCTTGTAGAAACTTCTTTGCTGTTATTCTTTGAGAGTAGTTTCTATTCCATAAAGTATTTTGCTTGCGGTTCTTTATAGTATGCACTCTTTAACTTGCAGTTGAAATACCTTCTGGTCTGTGGTTTACTCTTCTTATTTGGAGTAAAAAGTTGTCTAATTAAAAGTTTTATGTGCAGTTCCTTGTAATATATCTTTTTGTGTGAATAGAGTTGAGAATGAGCAGCAGCTAAAGACTCGATACCAAGTGCTTTCTAATATAAACTAATCCTTGAATTGGAATATGTTTGTCTTCTAGATTAGATTAAAGAATGTTCACATATATCCTTCATGTATGTACACAGAACCCATATGATTCTGTAACAAATAAGTTTGTATTGGTTTAATGATTATTTTTGTATCTCAAAAGAAGTTTAACTGGTGTGCAGGTGACTCAGTGTTATTTTCAAAGATAATTTGAAATATGTACACTGCTAAAACAGTTTTGTAATTCATGATAGCCACAGATCACATAGCCCATTGTGTAACTATGCACTTAACACTTGTGGGCTCAACTATTCATTTGCAACATAGTAACTCAAGAGTTGGCTGTGAGTAGTTATAACTGTTTGCCTTTCCTCAAATTTTACACTAAGTTATAGCCCTCATGTAGCTCTGCTCAAAATTCAAACTAAATAAACAAAATATCTTAAAAGTATTTTCCTTGCAAAATGTTTATTTATTTAGCACCCAAACTTTGCAACATTTCCATCATATTTCTGAAAACATTTTTGCTTAATGAAATACATATCATTTGATTTTCTCACTAATATTGATTAATTATGATTATCTTAGAGAATAAAATATTTCACATTTTCTAACATAAGAAATTAAATTGAGTCAAAATTGGCATCAGTTTCTTAGTTTTTGTGCCAAAACCACTCAATTCAGAACTAGTTTCACAAATCCAGAATCAAGTAAGCTTTGTTTTACATGTGGCCCTTATGATAATTTATTAAATACATTGTAAATATATAGATCTACACTGTTGATTTTTGATCTCATATATCAAATAATCTGGGAACATGTTTTGAAGAAATTTACTCATTGGAGGGAAAGGGTCTATCTCATTTATTTAAAAGATAATTTTACACAGAAGAAATATGTATTTCTGCTCTTACATTTTGGAAAAAATGTTGAGTTCATATGTGATTAACAATTCTGTAGCATGAATAACTTCATCAGGGATACCAGTGTATATTTGAATTTGATGAAAAGGTTTTTTACAATAGCAGTCTTGACTACAACAGCACTTAACTGACTTAACACTGGGTTTGGATATTTTTTCATATTTGAATGTATCGGACAAAAACCAGCTGACTAAATGTAACACTGCTTTTCAAGAAACAAAGACATTGCCAAATATAAAATAAAATTTTATGAGCTTAAAATGCTATACAAGTATTAGATGAATTTTTAGTACAAAAACATACAAAAATAGTTAATGGCTTTGAGGTTTTTGCTACATATTTAAATTCACAAATATACTGTACAGTTGTCGGTACTGTGAGTGATCTCTTTTTACTTGCAAGGGTTTTAGTAAGTCTAAAAGCAAGAAATATATCTTTCAGTGTATGAATCTTTGTGACTTGGGTCTGTGGACTGCATCATTGATTGTCAACATTTACTTTCTTCAAAGCCAGTCAGACTAAGAATGAAAATTGAAATGCTTGCTTATTAAACAGTAGTTTCAGTCTGCACTCTCAGACTGTGCCACTGGTTTATGTTCTTACATCAGTGTAAAACAGTAAAACAAAGTGTAACTTTAATGTTCGGTGACTATGTCTAAAGATAAAAACAATAACTTGTTATTACATGCCAGTAATATAATCTACACAAGATTAAGACATTTACTTAAAATTATAATGATCGTTATACTAATGATAACATTGAATTATTAAACTTTTAAATCAGCTGTGAAAATAAGTCTTCTCTTAGTTTGTGGTACAACAGATTACCTACACTGTCCACTTACTAATGTGTATTTCTAGTCCAGACATCATGAAAGTTTCAAGATTAATATGTAGCTTCTTAGGCCAATCTGATTTCATGATGTTTCTTAACTCATAGTAAAAGTGTACTTAAAATTTAAATGAAATAATTATAAATATTTCTATTACTGTTACGTTAATATTTTTTTCAACACTGTTTTTAACTTTAAATGTAAACATACATTTTCTTTAGATAATATATGGTAATAAATTTGATAAGAAAACTGAATTATAACTGCAGTGAAAAGCAGAATGCTATACTTCTATCACCTCTGATAACTACTCTTGTAATCACATTTAATTGAGTATTTGCTATTAAATTACCTCTGTACTAAGTTCAAGAAAATACAATCAATTTAAAAAGTTTATATTATTCTTTCCACATAGTAAATGGTTCCATAATTTTCCTTTATCTTCTTTTCTTCCTTCCAACTACACTTTATTATATCTCACAAATATTAACATACCTACATACACAAAGGATATGCAAGTTTTTGCTAGGAAAAATGTCACAAGTTTTGTTCAAGAAATTTGAATTGAGAGAAGTCAAACCAAAAGAAATAAAATAAAAATCCAACTAAAAGGAATACAAGCATAAGATGATGTTTTACCAGTAAAAATGAAAAGATTAAAAAACAATAAACTGTAAATCACGTAAAAAACACGTAAGTACAAAGTGAAGAGTGCAGTAACCATTAATAATTAATTCATCAATAGCATATTGATGAAATGCCACGTATCATGGGACAGTCCATTAAGAAAACAAAATGCTCAGCAGGGCTAAAATCATTTAGATTATCCTTCCAGTAGTGGGACTTCACACCTCGGATCAACACTCGAAAGATGAGAGTTCGTGCCTGGCATCTACTATCTAGTGATGGGACTTATGCGTGACATGACTACAGATTCATCATTGGAGCTACTTGTTGACCACTGTTTCTTCTTCAGTGCATCTTCATTATGTCCAATGCGGATGCCACTTGCTCTTCAACAGACCATTAAAATTAAACTTGTAATTAAAGATATTAAAGTGAAGTTGGGGAGAGATAAATTGAAATTACCAGAACCATGGCTCTCTGCACAGTCAGACTAATCTGAAAAAAGAAAAAATTGCATTTAAGAAAATTCTGTGGTAAGCTGATTATTTGTACATATTTATTGAACACAAGCTTTTTACATTGTACAATACCATTTTACATTTCATTTTAAAGCAATCTCTTACCATCATATTGTGCAACTTTGAGTTTGCTAACTTCAGACTGTGCCAAAATTAAAATTTTTGGATTTTGTTATTTAATCTCATAAAATTGAGAAGTGCTGCTTATTGAAACTTTGCATACCACTAAAATTTATGGAATAATTTTACTTAATCCTGTGTTAAAGCTGAAAAACATAATAAAGCTTGTGTGATGTTTATAGGAAGAGTTTAAAAGAAATATTAAACAGATTTATTCCTTCTCCTTTCCAAAGTTGTGGTATGGAGTAAATTGACATACACAGCATTGCCAAATTGAAACCTGTCATTTTATTTATACACTGATCATTCTCAGAGTTCAATAATAGCATTATAACTTTTATAAGGATACAAAATTCACAGGTAACTGCACTCTTCTATGCCATTTCTACAATCTTCTGCTTTTTAATTCCATAGAGTCTGTATACAGCTTCTAATAAAATTACTCCGAATAAAAGCTTCATCATAAGAGAGATTTTGAACATTAAATTTAGAAAAAATACACTCAACTCTAGAAAGTTGAAAGATAATTTTGGTTCATAAGTTCAATATTTATTTTGAAGTTAAACTTGAATTTTGTTTCACCAATTAAAATTTCATTATTATTATGATAAACTTTAATGATTTAAAAGTATCTCACTAAATCTGTTGACATTTCTCACACTTGGTTGTTTAGCACCTTACTAGTATTTTATTACTATTTTTATTATTTCTTTCTTCTATCTTTACTTCATTTTCATATCTCATTAGTATAACTTTAATAAACATATCAATCACTTACTTGAAGTTGAAATCTAAACCTCAACAGCTGTAAGATTATTAATGATTTTTGAACTGAAACATAGAAAGATTCCCATCAATTTCCAGATCATGTGACAAGTGGGCCACACCCACACTGCCACCTCTATATGGACTTCTAAGGATGTGAAACATGTTAACTGCTAAGAGTAAAATATGGAATGTTTTTATCAACAGCATGTATGGCATACAACTGACTTCTACATCAGTGTGTCATTGCTTGTTCTAAATTGTAGTAAGGGTGGATAATATTTAATTTTTGTAACAAATGGGTAATTCCTGTTTGACTGGCAACTCTCATTCACTTATGCTTATAATTGTTTGAAAGTAATGTATCTAATATCAAAATAATGGTAAATGGAATTAGATATTAATTATTCCTGTATTTCATCATTTGTCTGTTTTAAAGGACTTGACACATTAAAACAATAGCTAGTTGGTTATGTAGTGAGTATAGCTTGCCAGTTAGTGAAATATCATTAGTTAGTGTAATTTGAATATTGATTAACTAGTTACATTTATATGAGTATTATCACACAACATTTTAGTATTTGAAATAATTAAAAATAGCAATAATCAGAAACATTAATTTCAATTAATTATCTTGAATTAATGAAAAATAGTAATGTGAAATCAAAATGGCAATATATATTGAATACCTAAAGATTTGAGTTGGAATAATTGGAAACAGTAATAATTAGAAATTTTAATTTCGATGAGTTAGTTATTTCTGTAACAATCAATTTAATCATAATTTTACTTTTTTTTAATGTAACAATTTCATGTAACTGATGCTCAGAGGTAATTGAGTGCATCTTTCAGCTCTGTTAGTGAGTAGTGTTTCTTCCAGCTAAATACTGGTACTTTAAAATTTTGGTAAATCAAAATATATCGTGCCACACTCATTGTAAGTTTTGCAGAATTACCATGCTTCACCAGTACATGGTGTTTGATGATAACTGACACTAACCAACAACCTTGTATTCAATCTCGTGAAAAAAGGCTTCATAATATACAAACTTTTCTTCATGTTTTGATGTTCAAAGACCAAAATATGAAACTTATTGGAAGTATTAAGCTTCACTACAAAATTAGATAACGTGTTTCAAGCAATCTTGCTGACACTGGTATTTAACTCACGGGAGCTGATAACGTTCACACTGTTGAGAGTGAACATTTCATCGTAGTGAAAGTAAATACAAGTTAATCCCATGTAAGTTTTGCTAGACACTACTGCTACACATAAAGAGTGTAGAAAATACAAACTAAACAATTTCAAGTGTTTATAGCATCACACGCACTTCCTAAAGTAAATCATGTTAATTCTTACTTAATACAAGTGTACAATGGTAAACTGCATTGCATAGTTAGTTATCACTAATTAGTTTTTATCATCTATTCGATTATTTTCTGTAGTTTTTAGATGTTTTGTAGTCCAATCCAACACAAACTGTTGCTTTGAACATTATATGCAGATTTCAGTTATTTGTAACTGCCTATTAATAATCAGCATTATCTGTGATTGCCCTTAAATTCCAACAGTAGGTAATGTTAAGAAAAAAAAATTGAATATCATGACTTTATCCTGAAAGGTATTAACTGGCAATGTAGATAACTTCTAGCAGGTTGTCAAGGCATTACAGTGGTTATGTTACTAATTAGAAATTCATTGAATAATAAGATGCTTTTTCTGACAAGCTTACAAAAACAATTCAACATTCCATTGATGATGTAATTTCTGTCATTGGTGCATTTAATAATAGCAGCTGATGCTAGGCCATCTTCTGCTACCTTATTATTGGTAATGAATATGTTAAATTTTATTAATATGAAAAAACTTGTATTTATTAGTGCTCTGAGATTGTTTAGCAGACCTTTTCAGCTCAAAAGAGGTAGGTAATGTGTATCCTCAGCATTTGAATATCTCTGAATAGTAATTCTCTGTTTATGCATTCATTGGGAAATCTAAGGTACCACAAGCAAGTCTGTAGGAAATACTTTTTGTGTTTACATTGTGTGCAACATTTCATTGGAGATTTGTATAACTTTATAAAGGCATTCACAAAATTCCATGATAGTTTTCATCACTTGGACTTCATAAAAGTATTCAGAAATAACCTTTACTTTTTCATGCCTAACTTTATCATAGCTAAATACTGGTACTGTACACAGTCTTCTATTACTTTGCAATACAGGAAATGGCTAATGTTAAACCTTGTGAAAATTGGTTAATTGGAATGAGGACAATGGATAATATTTTTCTCCTCACCCTATGAACAGTCTGTTAACACTTCACTGATGGTTTGCATGTTTTGTAGTATGGTATTCTTAGATATACTGATTTCCAGTAATGCATGCTTCTGTCTTGGTTATTTTTTGCTGCTACCAAGCATAGCTGTAAGCTTAGTCATTACCTGAAGAGACCATTCTATGTCCTTTCAAAACTGGTGTCCAACTCATTGGTGTTTAGCTGCACAAAGTGTCATTCATTAAGAAATGTCTACCCAACAAGTATCATTAGGTTAGGAGAATAACCTATGGGACATTACTAATAAGCTCTGTAAGACATCATAATTTGCAGCTAGTGTTCATTATAATAATTATTTATAGATAATGAAAGTGTGGATTTTGCTGTCTAAATTGTTCTATTATCCCTTTTATTTTAGTGGAGTTGATACAGAATTTCCAGGATGTTTAAGATCCCATGAATATCATACTTTGCTGGAGATGATAGAGAGTTGTAATCGTGTTTAAGATTAAATGATTTCAATACCTTTACATGTATAAATTTGTAGATGATCCAGGTCTAGAAGTGAAATTTTCAGGAAGAGGATTACCAACAGTTTATGCAATGAATACGTCTTTATTCACTTTTCAAAGTAGTTGATAGACTAACAGCATATATATTAAATGTATATAGTTGTTGCATCATCAAGAAGAAGCATAAATTGAGAAGGGCCAGTAAAAATTATTGGAAACTTGAAAAATTTTCACTTTTAAATGTCCAGCATCATGAGTTGTATGTAATATTTACAAGCATACATGTTCAATGCCAGAATGTATGTCCAGTACAGCAAACTATTCTAAATTAGCAACACACTGATTTTATCTCTTGACTTTCCTCCATCCATGTGACATTGAACAGCTATTCACTTTGGGGTATTACCCTGTTCAAAATGTCTAGTATTTCCATTGATTCATGGTAAATGATACATACTTGTACTGGGGAGTTTTATGAAACTTCATCATGGGTACCAGAATGAAAAAAAAAAAAATAATAATTAATTATTCTTTCTCTTAAACTGTTTGTCAGATTTGCTTTCAGGAGATAGAGCATCACAGTATTTTTTTCCACATAACACCTGACAAGTTGTGTTGAACTTCAGTACTTTTCCCATCTACATTAAAATATTAAGACCAATAACTGCTTTTGTTGCATAACAGCAGTTGAAGCTTTTGGAAATAGTTCAGTTTTATTCATCTATTTACCATTGGTGGCTAGAGAAATGGCTTGAATCAACTTCAAAAGGTTTTACAAATCCTTTGAGCCAATACAACATCTCATTTAAAAGTCCTACCATTAACTTGTCATCAAGAAAAACTTACCCTGTCATATGTAGACACCTGGGGCGTGTGTTGCATTTTTGTTTTGACTAATGAAGATACATCAGACCTATTTTTAAAGAGTTTTAAATTCAGCTTGTTGAATAACTTATTTTCAGGATCAAATTTCTATCACCTCTCAAAATATTCCGTATCATGCATCTACTGTTCTCATTCTCAGTAATGCAGAGTGCTGGCCCTCAGTCTCAGACACTCGATAACTTGTTGTTTTCTTCATTCATTTTATTTGCATACATGCCTAAATTAAATCAAAACCCTTGACAGATTCATAAAAAATGAAAGATTCACCTGCTTTTCGTGGTTTACCAGGACAGGTTTTTGCCTCATGACTAGCATTTCGTGATTCTGATAGACTATTGCCATCTCATTATGCTCTCTCTTACTTTTGTTTTTGTTGCTTTAGTAGTTTTTCAAGGCACCTTAAAATTTTAGTATGCAGAATCGTTGACATGTGTGCTGTATATACTCAGTTCACCTACGTTCCAAAATGGGTCCTACAGTGCTGTCCAGATAATTCCGATTGCCTGCCTGTTTTGTCAAGCTTCTTGCAGCCTCTGCCCATTGATGCTAGTAAGAAATATTGCTGAAACACAAACCTAGTAGTGTAAGCATTCATGTGGTTGGATTGTAAAAATCTCATACTGAACATGAGGTTAAGTGCAAACTTCCAAGAAGCTGTTTCCCTTCCTTCCATTTCAAATGCGTTTGACTACCCAGCCGTCTTTAGAGGCACATGCTAGTAGAAAAAACTCATTGATCTGGTTATCTGAAAGAAGCTGGAAAATAAAGTTTAAATACAAAGTCAGTGGATCATGGTCAGGGTGGTGCAAAATTTTACTCCTTTGAGCTTATTTTTTTTAAATTGTATGAACCGATTTAAAATCTTGGTCACACGAACACTTTGTAAAATGTGTCACATAATATTAAAACTCTCACTTGAGCTGAAAGCTTATCCCTTTATATTTACAACTACATAAAAGATGTTTGTGGAAAAACTTCCTGTTAATCCATCTTGAAAGATCAAACATATTCTATTATCAACATGCTATGAGATTTGACTTGAAAGGAACGATGTGTTCTCATCAAAAGCTGGAATCAAAGTCCCAGAAGCTAGTCAAACTTTAATTTCGTTTCAACGTACTTCTGGTCCAACCAACCAAGCTTAGTTGCAAATTTAACACACAGTAATTCCACATTAATCAAATATTTGCGTCTGCAATTTAAAGCTTTGTAACTGGACTACGTGCAGATGTTAAACTCCACATACAAACATTTAAAGTACAGATTAATTAGTTTAAGTAAAACTTTAAAAAATTTAAAGAATTTTATTCTGATACGAAACAATAACGTACAATATGTCAACTTTAAAAATAAATATCTTGAATAAATGTACACTTACATAAAATAAAACCTTTTATCTGAACCTCAATCGATTGTTAAGTTAATGGTAACTATCTTTAAATAGCCAGGATAGAAATGCGATTCAATTAGTTATCTAAATTTGTCTTCTTTTTTTTTTTAAGGATAAATAGTAATAACTAAAATACGTTTATGATTTAAACAGTGAAAGTTTCTAGTTTAATATATAAAATTACGAATTGAAGGTTATTTTTGACACGCTCAAGAAAAACCACTTTTTGATTTTGTCTTGAGAGAAAATAGAATACAATTTGAAAGCAGTTGACGTAAAAGTCATATGGCACAGTACATCATGATATCATTAATAATGATTCTTAATGGGGATTGCAAGAAATTACACAAAGCGTTAATAGAACGCTCGGGCACAAAGTACCTGAAACAGTAACATTCAGTTCAAACAGTTTAAGTTCCCCGCTGGTATAGCAGTAAATTTAAGGATTTACAACGCTAAAATCAGGGTTTCGATTTCCCTCGTTGGACTCCGCAGATAGCCCGGTGTAGCTTTGCTATAAGAAAACAATTTAAAACACTGCTGACTGTTAAGGTTGTACACATATATGTGTGTGTGTATATGTAAATGTAACAGAATAAAACGTATGCATATCAAGCTTGCGAGGAAAACAACATTTCAAAACGGCCCTTTTGTAAATATTTTTCCTTATTATTACTCTCTTGAAAATCTACAGCAATAAACATCTTGGTATATTGCATCTAAACGTTTTGTAGAATACCAAATAAGGTACTGCAAAGATAGAAGTATTGAAAAGTCGATTTGTCTGTTCTACATTTTACATGAGCTAAAAAGTGTCATAATTCTTGTGGAAACGATGTTATCAATATCCCTTGAAGTTAGCTTTCTTACGAATATCTAATGTTCTCTTTTAAAAAAAAACTGAAGTACAGGGTGGAACATGAATTACAATCGATAATCGATACACATAAAACGACTATCAAGTAGGTATTCAATGCTTTGTACAATATACAGTCGGTATCTTTAGGCAACTAACGCGTATTTTACGTATGAAGTGGAAGAGTATAAAAAATCAATACACCTAATATTAAATTTTATTACACACATTTATAGAATAATTAAAAGACAAGTTTATTTAAAGTAATGTGTCATAAGTCTACGCTTCATTTGAAAAGGCTGCGTTTCTACTGGTAAAAAGTTTTTCGCGATAAATCGTAGTTGTATCTTAATGTAGTTATATACCTGCCAATTGCTATGCATTATATAACGAAAATTCATCACATAAAAACTACAAATGCTCACTGTATTATCGAGGAAAATCTCTAGCTGCAGCTTAACATTTTAACTTGAACTAATGTAATCAAATAGTTCAAAGCTGTAATAACTCAGATGAAAGTACTTGCGAAAATCCGCTAAAATCCGGGTTTCGATACCCGTGGTGGGCAGAGCACAGATAGCCCATTGTGCAGCTTTGTGCTTAATTCTAAACAACAACAATCATTACAAGGTATAAAATTAGTTAACATATCAAGTGATTCTATGCCTTAGTTGAGCACAGAAAAAAAGCTACAAATAAGATAAATAAAAACTGGAAATTTTAAAGCCTGCAAATAAGAATCGTATAAAAAGTAAGGGATAAAAAACTGGAGATGCGATAGAACATTATTTACTAAAACTACAAATCCGTATCTCGAGTCCACCAAATGTTGCAGCATGGAGCCAAAAGAGAGGTTTGAATGTTTTTAGTTTGAATAAATGTCTACAATATCTCCAACCTTGTTTCCTGACATCTTTACGATCCATTTGCAGGTTTTAACCCCAAATTTCTATTTATCTTGTTAACTTTAAATTCACGACCAAATTGAAAGACAAAATGAATTGTTTTTGTGACTTGTCTAGCAACGTACTTTTCGTAAGCCATTTAAACTAAAGAGCAAACTTAGCACGTATTAATTCCCTCTAACGAAAAAATTCTGTTTACAACGTGAAGCTCTGTGAGTGAACCACGTGTGACTCGTGAAGTCAGCCAACATCATGCTCACTCTATTTTTTGTTAACCCACGTATAGAAGAAACTTCTTATTTGTTTTATAACCTTTCCTACTTTCCTTAAGGTTCAGATCGGCCGGTTTTACTATTACTCATCTACTCTTTTATTGCTTTATCACCACACTCTCTTCCAATATTTTAGACATGTGGTTTAATACCACATGCTCACTCTATTTTTTGTTAACCCACGTATAGAAGAAACTTCTTATTTGTTTTATAACCTTTCCTACTTTCCTTAAGGTTCAGATCGGCCGGTTTTACTATTACTCATCTACTCTTTTATTGCTTTATCACCACACTCTCTTCCAATATTTCAGACATGTGGTTTAATACCACGCATAGTAAGATATAGTCAACTTTTTTCTTGTAAATCTTGATGACTAATAATTTTAGGATGGATAAATATATCTGTAAACGATTGTATATTTATTGTTCAGGTAATCATTTAAATATAACTAAATAAAAACAAACTGTAAGAAAAAATGCATAATTAATTTGCAATTCAGTTAAGCATTACAGATTTGTAGTTTGATGTTAACTTGTGTTTTTAGAGTTTAAAGAAAATGAAATTTGTTAACTAGTAAAAATAACATTACCAAATTTTGTCATAAAAATTAACTTTAAACATTCGTCTTATATAGAGATTTTTAATCCATCTAATAATGTTATACAAATTTAAGTTATAATTAAAGTGTAATCTCCGTCAGTCATCAGTGTACTACAATACTAGTTTTCAGTACGGTGTTTATAGTCATAAACACCGATTTTATTCGTGTAACATCAAAGATTTGACTACTAGTATGAATATCAAAGTATACTTAAATAAGCAAAGCTGTATTCAAATAATTTGCATAAAACCTGACAGTTTTATTAATCATAATATGTTAATATCATTCGCTAAAAATGGCTACTTGAATAATTATTTTACGTTAAACGTGATTTCAAAGAAAGTTAAGATCTTGAATAGAGAAAGACGTCTTAAAGGTTCTGTTGTACTGGAGTGACACTGACACTCTAAAAATAGAGCACTAATACACTCGATAAAACTGATATATTTTAGGGAATACATGTGTTTAGGATGAGTTTGAGCATAACGTTTCTGTAATCATTAAATGGCACCTTGAAATGTGGAAAAGAGAAATATTAAAACGGTTATAGTTTATACTGAGTTAAAACGGTTTTAGTAGGAAGCTTTTTGTCATATTTTAGGACATTTTCAGGCTTTGTATTATACTAATAATTCGATACATTTGTAGTCAAGTTCTGGGAATGTCTGTAAATATAGCAAAAAGTTTCAATTTCTTTTTTTGTTGTTGTTTACTATTATTACATGATACATCAAAATAATTGTATCGGCTAGTTTCACCGAGGTGACATAGTTTCAAACGGAGTATCCGCTTTTGTAAGTATTATTAATAACTAGTAATATCCTGTTTTAAAACCACAAGTCGTGTGTAAACGATGCTATTGTTACCCTTTGAAGTTTGTTTTCTTACAAATATCTAATGTTACTCCTAAAAGCTTAAGCACAGGGCGAAACAAAATTACCAGCCAATAATGGGTAAACAATAAATATTACAATCGGAATCTCATTGTATTTAGAACTTTGTTATAATTAAGTCTTCATATGTCTACTGAAACACTGCAAAATAGCAACAACAAGCAAACAAGAAAATTAAAAAAAAGAAGTACGTGTAGGGACGGCTAATAGCAATCATCTATACGTAACAGCAAAGGAAAAATTAACATATAGCAATATATATAACTATTCAATCACATTTGAGTTTAATTTATCCAATTTTTGTCTGTCAACTTTCTACTCCATTGTATGCCTATGATATTATATAAGGATGATGCAAGTCAGAGGTGTGCAGAGATTAAGAAATAAATTAACATAGTAAACAATACAGTCGAGAAGATTAGCAGTCTACCAGGGGCGTACAGTGAATTGGTGGACTATAAGATACATAAAAATGTACAGGACGGTAAATAAAGATAAAATTATTTGTTGTCATTAATCATATTTAAGATTAAGTACTTCTAATTAAAGATCAAAACAAGACATATTCAGATATTTTATACTTATGTGTTAATTCCACTATCCTTTCTCTTAGAAACTATCAGTCTTTATTTTCAAGTCATTTGGATCCTATATGACAGACCAGAAAAACACTCGATTTTTTTAAATGGGATTTCAATAATGGATTACATTTCTCGTACAAATTAACTAATTCTACATAATTGTTAGTAGACTAGTGATACATCATGACCTCAAAATGCTATTTGTTATTCACCCAAATAGTATACTGCGTCCCATTCTCGTTGTGCATTTGCACATTTATTTTGTGTTGGTTATTTAGTTTAAATTCATTCCTCGATTATCCAAACCTAAGTAGGCCTGGAGTTGAAAATATATGACTGGAGGAATTGTTGCATTTTTTAATTGCCTTACGTTTATATTGAATTTTCGAAAGCACTGCTTTGTTTTCCCAGCCAGACTTAGAACTGACATTGATCTACCATTTCGGATAATGCTTTCTTTATCACTAAAACTTTTTATACCAAACTTGTTAACTAATAAGCTTTCAATGATACAGTTACAATTTTTACTATTATATTCTGAATCAGTATTAAAGTTTGAAGGGTGATACTTCATAAAAAAAATTATATATACAAGATATAACAGTATCATTTAATACAATGTCCGAAGCACATGCACATCACATAACATCAGAGAGTTAACAAAGAGTTACTAGCGCGAGGGGCAGGTCATGAAAAAACAAATGTTTCCAAATACCGCAAGAAAATTAACTGATTTTTTTAATTATACTTTATTTATCTATAGTACATTTTAATTTATAAAATATTAATTACGAAACGCTAACTTATTTTGCTTAAATTTTTTAGTGATTTAAATTATTTAATATGTAGACCATAAATTGTCAAAAAGTTCCAATTTTGCGTATATTTTGAAGTAAGATGAACTGGTAATTGCTTCCTTTATGCCATATAAGAGGCTAATGTAATATTCAAGAGGTGTTTTTTCTTAATGCCCCCCAGTGGCTCAGCGGTATGTCTGCGGACTTACACGCTAAAATCCGGGTTTCGATACCCGTGGTGGGCAGAGCACAGATAGCCCATTGTGTAGCTTTGTGCTTAATTCAAAACAACAACAACGAATATGTGTTTGAAATTTTTGATTTGGAGAAGTATTCATGTACGAAGCATTTTACAGTTTAGAGAAATTATGTAACAAAAATGTTTTTAATTAGAATACAAATATTTTCTAGTCGGAAAAATCAACTCGAAAAAGGAAGCATTTTGCGAGTTGTAGTTCAGATTCTTTTCAACAATGCTTTCTCCCTATAAAGTTCGGTAAAATACTAGCGCCACAACAACTAATTACATAATGAAGTAAGACCTCAATTTTATTTTTCTAGAGTAGGTTTTGTACTTCTATCTCTGTTGAAGGTGCAATGGCGAAACGTTAACTGCAGTGAAGTTTATTATTATGTTTAGAGGACAGTTCGTGTTTTAATTTTTTCCTTTTTTATTTCTTTCTTTCTATGTTTTGTCGTTTCCCTTCTTTCTGACTAGTTACTCTTTTCTTCACTAGAACCTTTCTCTTTAGTTTGATTTTTATGTTGCTAGATAATAATTTTACACTATGTACGTGTTACTGAGTTTAAAATACTTAATGATATATTGACGATACAATGAAAATTCGTAATGATTTAACACCTAAATAAATACAGTTCAAAGCCTACACGTATTTATGAAAAGAAATTTGATATAGTTATTGAACTACTACTTTTTTCTCATGCAGAAATACAATCTTGTGAAAACTCCATGGATATTGAAATAAAGAGTGACTAATAATACACTGTCTATGTGTATCTTACATAATTTATTCAGAAACGACGTTTAAAAACACTAACCTTATAATGTAAAGAACAGAAAGGCCGTGGTATAGAAAGTTTCCTTCTCTTTGGTATTTCGATACTTTTTTTACTGAATGAAATTTTGTTATTATTCTTGTACAATTGAATTTTTTAAAGTTGATAGACTTTTGTATCATAACACAATTTAGATATTTCAACTAGAAAAACATTGTAGATATTTTGTAGAATTTCACTAAGTAGCTCATGGATTAGATAAATGACGTCAAGAAACAACCTTTGAGTTTATTAGTGCAGTGTTGGGGTCACTCAAATTGCACAATTTGGTTACAAAGAAGAATCCCAAGTTTTGGCCGTTGATTAGCTGCCTTTTCCTTAAGACTTTCAGTTGTAGAAATAGAGAAGGCTTACGCGTATGGTCTCTTGATCTGATCATCTTTGCGCGAACATCCATAAACAAACAAAAATTTATTAAACCGTTTCTCCATGTATAATTTGTAAGTACAATATTCAAAAGAGAGGATAATTGGGGATTGTAATATTATGACAAACAAAAACCACATGTAATGTCAGTCGACCCCCTTAGTTTTTCTCATGAAAACCAGGAATCTTAAATTCAAATGTTTTATCATTTAGTCTATACTACATTTTGTGACCCGGCATGGCCAGGTATTTAAGGCACTCGATTCGTAATCCTAGGGTCGAGGGTTCGAATCTCCGTCACAACAAACATGCTCGCCCTTTCAGCTGTTGGAGCGTCATAGTGTGACGGTTAATCCCACTAGTAGTTGGTAAAAAAGCAACTCAAGAGTTGGTGATAAGTGATGATGACTAGCCGCCTTTCCTCTAGTCTTACACTGCTAAATTAGGGACGGCTAGCGAAATAAACTAAATAAAATTAAAATAAACCAAACTATATTTCTTGGACTTGTATAAAGCTGTGACTTAATCCATCGCCCACAGTAAATGCAGACGATTAATGTCTGTCAATTCTGAATAGTCACACTTGTAAGTTTTGTTTTGTTGAATTTTGGGCAACGGTGTCTGTAATTTAGAAGCGATAGACAAGAGGGAAGCTATTAGTGAAATCACTCACCGCCAACTCTGGAACTACTCTAACAACCGGAAGTGGGATTGCCCGTCACATTATGAAGCCCCACGATTGAAAAAGCAAGTATGTTCAATTCCGGAATTCGAACCTGCGATTCGCAAGTTGTGAATGGAATGCCCTAACCACCACAGCCTGTACAGGGTTTTAAATCGAAGTTAGTTGCTTGTAGCCATTTACGGACATAATTTCAACATGGATGGTTAGAAACATACCTGATAGTGCCAGTGTGTATTCCAAACGTTCAAAGAAGTAAAATCCATTAATATTAAGGTACAGCCAGCTCACCTGCAATAATAACAAGGCATATGCCAATTGTATCAACCACATTTGAAGAAATATTAGTTTTACAAATTAATGACACTTCACCAAGGAGACAAATCTCCAGCCTATGCTTATTTGGAATGAACATTTAAAGAGAACCTTTCTGTTTTTATGCAGTTATATAACACGTGACTGTGATAAAAATCTGGTGTGGGTTAAAATAAACATTGGCGAATATAACGACTTTTGTGGAATGGTGTAATTAATGATACTAATTAAAGACCCGTGTTTAACAGTTTACCCTGACTTAATGGGTAATTATTTTGTGAAATACTTTTGGAAGACGCATTATATTCTGTTAAGCAACGAGACACTAAATATATTCTAAAAACAGCTCTTTAGAAGGAGTTATCGATAATAACTAGGAAATTTATCAACTCCTTGATTTTAAACATGCAACGTTGGCGTCATGTTGACCTTTCTGTTCGTGAGTCATGACAACCGTACGCCATATTGAAATGAATTACAATGAATTATAAAGATGAAAAATACATGTGCGAAATGCCAATTTTGGAGCATTTTATATGTATTTCACGTTATATTATAGATCATCAGACGTCTGATTTGTGTAAAAAATAATTAAGGAGGTGGTTAACATAATTTCATAGCTGTTTTTGCTTATCAGTGTTGTAATGTTACAAATTATGATTGCTTTATTATTCTTCAATTATACATTAATTTTAATTGGAAGCGTTTTCCTGCTGCCCAAGTTGTATACGTTCACAATAAAAGGACAGCAACTACTGCTAGTTGCTATAGAATATATGTAAAAATGGAAAGCATGCTAGCTAAATGTTTGGTTGATAAACGTATTCAAATATTAAAGCAAGTAAAATTAAAACAGTAAGTTACATTTTGTTTGCAAATGCATTATCTGTGAAATAGTTTAACTTACCCTTACATAGGGTTGTGTGATACTTTATAACCTACATTAAGTTCATTTATAAAAAATATGTTAATATATGATTTAAATAATAATATGATACACAAATCATTATTGTTTAAAATTTCACGAAATTATATTTGTTACCAGGACATGGTAGTAAAATTGGGAAATTTCACTCTTTATATTTCGTAAATCCTGTAAAATTTCATGAACGTTATTTTCTCTTGCAAGCATCATATTACACCACTTGAAAATTAAAATATTTAATTTAATTGCAATATTTTGTAATACTATAAGGGATAGCATTTATGGTTTGAAATGATTTAAGTTTATTTCTGTATGGTATAAGGGAAGATGTGTGCTTAAAAATGATTGTTTGTGGTTATGTATTACTCGGATTGCCAACTAACTTAAAAATTGCATCATTTAGAGTAATCAATAGTCAAAGATAACTTCCTCTTTAATATTTTCATATTTGTCTATGCTTGAAGCGATATATTATGCACAAATCTCCTTAATATTTAATATTAGGTTCATAAACTAATAGATCCTAGTTGTGTAAGGACTTAAAGTTATGTTTTATTGTTTATGAAAAAATGTTCAATACTTTTGCACAAATACATGCTTTTTTATTTTTCAATAGGTTAGCCAAGTAAAAATGTCTGTTATCATAAGACTACAGAACCTTCCATGGTCTGCCAATTCTTTGGACATTCGGCGTTTTTTTAATGGTTTATCCATTCCAGAAGGTGGTGTACATATTGTTGGTGGTGAAAAGGGAGATGCTTTCATTGCATTTGGTACTGATGAAGATGCCAGACAAGCTATGGAGAGAGATGGGGGAAGAATCAGAGAAGTAAAGGTAAAGTTACTTTTGAGCAGCAGAACTGAAATGCAAAGGGTTATAGAACAAGCTCGAACACAAAGTTTGGGAATCCAACCATCTATGCCACAAATACAACCAAAGGGGTTATCAAAAGAAAGAGACAGTGAACGTAAGCACACCCCTGACAAACCTAAAAGCCCTGATAGACGACGTGATAAAGAAAGATCCCCAAAAGATAAAGAACGGAGCAAAAGGTCAAGTCGAAGCCACAGGAGCAGAAGTCGCAGCCCTCGACGGTCAAGAGATAAGGATAGAGATAGAGATCAAGACAAAAGAAATGATCGACAAAGAAGAGATGAAAAGTCCAGTGATAGATTAAAACCACCTGATCATCCTTCACAGGTTAAAGATGATGATATTAGGGTCCTAAATCCTGTACTTGGTAGAGAGCAACGAGATTCATTTGCTTCTGGGGGCATTTCTAATGGAGGAATTGGTATCTCTTCACAGGCTAGAGGAATGATTTATGAAGAACAAACATTAGTTTCAGAAAATGAGCATATGCATCTAGGTCACCCAAAATTCCCACCAAACTATGATCAAGCAAGACAGGTTAGCCACTGGGGCCATAGTTTCCCACATGAAGACACAAGAGACCAGTGGAAAGAAGAAAGACAAGGCCTTTTAGCACCACCAGGCCAATTTGGAGGAAGATCTGACCCAAGAGAAACTCCTTTTATCCCACATGACAAACATTACCATGGTGGTGGTGGTACTTCATCTAGAGGAAGGCACCCAGGTAATGAAGATAGACATGGTGTTCCATTTTCAGACCGAAGAATTTTACATGATGAAGATAGAAAAAATGGATATGACGAACGAAGAGGAAGAGGAGTGGAATCAGTAGACAGAAAAACACCTCATGCTGGGCCAGGATTTGAAGAACCAGGTGCTGAACAAATGGAATATTTTGAAGCTCCACTGCATAGATCTGGTGGACACCCACCTCATGATGACTATGATGGTAGAGCTTATTCTTCTTCTGGAGATACACGTGGACGAGGAGCACCACCTGCACCTAGAAATTCTGTACCTAGAGGTCAAGAGCCTCGATCATTTAGGCCAGTTAAAGATAGACCAACGCCACTTGGTTCTGCTGATGTAAGACCGCCACTGTTGAGTGGGCGAGGCCATTATCCAGGTGGCCATTATGACCCAGAATATGAGCCATATGGTGAAATGCCACCACCTGGACTTCCAGGCCCTTGTGTTGAAATCCGTGGATTACCCCATGATGTTCGCCCTGTTGATGTACATGAATTCTTTCGAGGTATTCATGTTCCTTTAAATGCTATCAAACTTGCATATGATGAACATGGAACACCAACTGGATACGCTTACGTAAGGTTTACAAAACCACAAGATGTCGTTGAAGCTTTGAAGAGAACAGGTCAAATGATTGGAAACAATTATGTAGAAATTTTTAACTGTCCAGAAAGAATGTTTATAGAAGCAGATGTGTATCCTGGTCCACCACCTTCTGGAAGAAAACCTCTTCCATCTGGATCATTTATGGAACATCATCCACCCAAAGAGGATGATTTGTGCATATCTTTGCGTGGTTTACCCTATCATTGTTGTGATGAAGATATCATAAATTTTTTTGATGGATTGCGAATTTTGGACATCTTTATTGAATATGATAGAAGTGGAAGAGCAATTGGTACTGGATTCGTTGAGTTTGGTACAACTGAAGACTTTCAAGCTGCTTTAGCAATGGATAGAAAAATGATTGGACACAGGTACATTGAACTTTCAATTACAAGTAAATCTATGATGAATGAAATAAGAGGAGGAGGAGAATCAGGACCAAATCCTTCTGGCTGGATGGGAACTAGAAAAGAGCTTCTCCCTCCACCATCTGAGCACAAAGGACCATCATGTGTAGCTTTACATGGCCTTCCAATAGAGGTTTCAGATCAGGAAGTTGCAGACTTTTTTGCTGATGAAGGTGTTATACCTCGTGCTATTCATATTATGTTAGGGCTTAATGGATTACCTTCAGGAGATGCTTTTGCTGAATTTACCTCTAATGAGGAAGTAACATCAGCACTCAAGAAAAACCAGCAGTATCTAGGTTTGAAAGTTGTTATTGTTAAGCCAATACCCTATCAAGAAATGATTGACATTCTAGAAGGACCACCATCTGAACAAGATGCACTTTTAGAGCTCCCTGATCCGGTTCAATCTCAAAGACATTCAGGAAAACCATTAATGGACACTCCTCCAGAAAAAGGAAGATATTTAATGGAACCACCAGTAGGAAGAGGACGTGGCAAGCCATTGTTAGAATCTAGGGGTAGAGGAAATCTGCCTGTAGAACCAATGGCAAGAGGTCGTGGTAGGCCATTATTAGAACCTGGGGGCATTGGGAGAGGTCAGTCACCTATATACGATGAGCATATGCAATCAGATAATCTTGGTAATCATTTGCATGTGCTTCCTGTTCGTCGTGGGCCACTGGGACCAGATCAGTGGAATGGTCCACAGGAAGGACTTCCTATGGGAAGAGGGCCTCGTGGATATCCTTCTGATAGACCATTGCTACATGAACGCTATCAGGCTAGACTAGAAGGGTCAGGTGGGCCAAGATTTCATGGTCCACGACCTGAAGAAGGTAATGGACCTCCTGATCGCTATCGTCCTTCTGGTCCCCGGGGTCCATCTGGATGCCTGATAGGTCCAACTGGCAGAGGACCACCAGAGGGTCCAATGAGGTCGGGTAGCAGAGGACCCTCAGAAGGTCCAATGGGACCAAGGAGAGGAACACATGATGGGCCAATGGGGCCAAATAGAAAAGGGCCACCAGATGGCTCAACAGGACCTGGTGTAAGAGGAACTCAAAAAGGCTTGGAGGTTCTTGAAAAAATGCACAAAGAAAAATCTAATCAAAATTTAAGCAGAGGATTATTAGATGGTTTAGGAGGACATGATAACAGAGGATTACTAGATTCTTCACATGGTCCTGGACAAACTGGAAATGTAGGAGATAAGCAACTAGGACCAGGTCGTCTAGGTGCGCTAGAAGGAACAGATTTCAGAGGGCTACCTAAACCAAGAGGACTCCGTCCACCAAGATCTCTTGATCCAGGGCCAAAAGGATTTGGTAAACCAGGTTGTGTTATTGCAGCAAGTAATGTACCATATCGTGCTACAGTTGAAGACTTGTTAAGTTTCTTTGAAGGTTACGAATTAACGAAAAACAGTATCATAAGAAGGTTTAATGAAAGCGGTCAACCAACAGGAGATGCAAGAATTGCTCTTAAATCTGTAGACGATGCCCAGAAAGCTGTTAAGGAGTTAAATGGGAAGGAAATAGCTGGACGTCCAGTGACCTTGCAAGTTGTTTAGTGCTAACTTAACATTGTATTAAACCGAGATTGCATTATATTTGAAGGACACTCCATAGTTTAAATGAAACTAAAAGTAATGTGTTGTTTTTTATTGAGGGTATAACTGTCGTGTTGTTTTGGGTCCCGCATAAATATAATGTTTACAATAGTTTCTGTTTTGTTTTTTCAAATAGTAGCGTAATTTTGATCTCTAATTTGTCTATTGGGTTTTGAGAATAACATGTCCGTACTTATAATGGGTTTCGCTGCTGTTTGTTCTTGACACCTAATTTTAATCAGTCACAACCAAACCTATTCTGGCATTGAACTTATGTAACTATTAACACATTTTGTATTTAATGATCAACATTTTTTCTGTTATTTGTGTGTATATACGTATCTTTTAGGTATGTATGTATATATATATATATATATATATAAATTCCTTACTGTCATTTGATTTAAAAGTGGCAATCCAAGCTGAACCACGAACTTGTGGTAAAGAAACCTAGTTCGTGTGAATTATTGTCACGATAATGTAGATCTATGTATTTTGAATTTCTCTTTCCTTTCCGATACATTATATCAAAATAATGAAATCAGGTTACTGAAGATATTGAAATAGTTCATTTCTATGAAACATCAGCAGAGTGTATCTTATATAGCAGCAGATAAAAGAGTACTGCATGTGGACGTATGTTCATGAAGTCTGATACAAACAGGCTACTTTTGTTAACATTTATTTCATGTATAAACTTATGTATTAATGCATAACAAAGTGTGCCTTTTTTATTTTTCACTACTTCATACTGTTTAAAATATTTGTGTTCATAAGACAAAAAATCTTGCCATTCAATATTTCAAATGACATATTCATTACTTTTGTAAAAATAAAATTTATGCTCACTAGAAACGTGTATGTTGTATGCAAGTTTTTAATGTTTTTAAAGATAAGATTCGAATTCTGACGTCAGACCTGATTAATTTCAGATATATAACTCTTACACATTTGTTTCTAGATTAGTCAGGTTTCATCCAGGGTATACAGGGTATGCTTTTTAGTTAATACGCAAGTATGAAAATTATCAGAGTCGTCTTTTTCCAAAATTTTTTGTCACACTGTATGGTTAACAATTGCGAAATAAATCAGTGTTTTTTGGTTTTTTTTTACGAAAATAGTTTGTTCATTACGTGTGGAAAAACATTTGAAAAATACTACTACTTGTAGTATATTAGACATTCCTTTTTATAAAATAAAACATTTAGTTCATTTAAACACAGAAATAATAAAATATGTGAGTAATGCTATTGCAATATTCTATTCATTTTAATTTACTTTATTTGGATTGTCTTTCCTGCTGTTGGCCAAGAGCTGTATGTAGATCACTCGAGTTATATTTTAGGGCCTAAAATTTAGGCACGTTAAAAAACATAAACACACCAAAAACGTAGTTCATTGATATTTTTTAAATCGGATGCCTTTGGTAAATGTCATCACTGATGCTATACAAGTTCTACTTATCCTTACCACATAAACTGCAGTTTGTGTCATGTTTCTGCGAGTGTATGTGATGAATTTTTACACTACGTTACTGACTAGCAGTTGTTGCGAACAGACGCTTATATTTTTATATTTATACCTGACGCTTAATTTATAAAAACAACAACCAAATACAGAATTCTATTATAAAAGATTTTATAATTCTTAGTGTATAAATTAACTCGTTACAAAAGCTAAAAATCCCGGTCGCATCAAACATGCTCGCCCTATCAGCTATTTGGGCGTTATAATGTGGAGGTCAATCCCACTATTCGTTGGTAAAAGAGTGGCCCAAGAGTTGGCGGTGGGTGGTGATGACTAGCTGCCTACCCTCTGGTCTTACACTGCTATATTAGGGACGGATGCGCAGATAGCCCCCGAGTAGCTTTGCGCGAAACAAAACAAACAAATAAAAAATAAAACATTAAATTATAGCAGCGTTTCTCAATTACCGATATGCGGGTCAGGGTCACAACCATCTCGAGGGTTAATAGAGTTTTACGAAGGCAAAAACAGAATATTTATATATCAACCGTAACGTGTTTTTGTTACGCGTGTATTTAATGGTTCGTGATAGTTTAATGATGCAGTAAGCCTATCGTTGGTATAAAAAAGGTTGACAAACACTGAATTCGAATATTTTCAAGTCCTATTGTAGTACAGACTGGTTAAAAAACGTGCACAATATAAACTACAAAATAATATAGAATTAACTGTATATGTATGTCTAACCTAATGTACGCATCGTACATAACGATAACCAGTTAGCTTTATCAGTCTCTTATGAATATTTAAGTTACGGCTGAATATTTTGCTAATTTGACTTATTCATTATTTTAAGTTCTGCTAGTTTATTAATGTTAAAATGTTTAATGGTGCAAAGCTGGTCAGGAAGGAAGAACGACATACCGATTTTTGTTATCTGTCCAACGACAAATTTGTTACTGAGGCGAGATAAAGTTGTAATACAACCATCTTCTTTCTTAAAATGAGCGTATATTGAGTCAATTTAATGACCACAATTAAAGCCCTAAGCCTAGCATGGCCAGGTGGATAAGGCACTCGACTCGTAATTAGAGAGTCGCGGGATCAATTCCCCGTCACACCAAACATGTTTGTCCTTTCAGTCAGGGGGCTTTATAATGTTACGGTCAATCCCACTATTCGTTGGTAAAAGAATTGTCGGTGGGCGGTGACGACTAATTGCTGTTTCTCTAGTCTTACACTGCTAAATTAGGGATGGCTAGCGCAAATAGCCCTGCTATAGCTTTGCGTGAGATTCAAAACAAACAAGAAACATAATTCTACAGCAAAATTAAAACAGTTATACAAGGTATGAAAACCTTTGTCCCAAGAATAAATTAAGTACGACAAGGTAAAAACTTCAGAATACCTGTGACAAACTGTTTAAAAACGAGTTTTTTTATTTAAAGTTTCCAAGCTAGAAAAGAACATCGCAAACCAGTATTGTAGAGGTTGAAAAGATAACGTTAGGTTATGATCTCTTATTTTGTTTCAAAAATTCAGGCATCGACCTTGACTTGATATTGGGTGTTGTTTAATCGCATGAAATCAATGATTTTAAAGTAGAAATTGTTTCTTACAGGTCATAAGGAAATTCCAAAAGAATAAGAATATAATGACCAATTTGTTGTCCTGTTAACAATGAAACAAAACTGAAGGATTTAATGTAGGACGAAAATGCTTACGGGGAAGTCAGAGCTAACCCACTTCTCATGAAAATATCAGATTTTAACAAGTCTCTCCGAATAATTCTAACTGGTTATGATTTCTTAAAAATCTTTAAATGAATAAATTCTTTCTCTGTCGTCTAGATATGACTTGCTTAAACACGGATGATGACCTATAATATAATATTCAGTGTAAGATCAGTTACTTACACGGTATCCAATGGCCATGTACAACATCAATCTCTTCCTATATGAAAGTCTTTATCGCTAAATATTCTGAATAATATAGATTCCGCCAATAAAATAAAAAGCTAAATATAATACATAAAACTAGCAATGCCAATAAAAAAAATATATGGAAAACTCGCTTATCTTAAAGTTACCAAACACCTCTGAAGGTTATTTTAATCCAACCTCTTTCTGACCTGAGTAGAGCGCTTTGTTTGTTTGTTTTGGAATTTCGCACAAAGCTACTCGAGTGCTATCTGCACGAACCGTCCCTAATTTAGCAGTGTAAGACTAGAGGGAAAGCGGCTAGTCATCACCACCCACCACCAACTCTTGGGCTACTATTTTACCAACAAATAGTGGGATTGACAGTTATATTATAACGTCTCCACGGTTGAAAGGGCGAGTATGGTTGGTGTGACGGAGACTCGAACTCGCGACCCTCAGGTTACGAATCGAGTGCTCTAAACATTTGGCCATGTCTTGGCTAAACTAAAAGAAAAAAGTAAGCGAACAGCATCTACTGCCATTTCTTAAGCTACCCTTATCTGACGGAATGAAATGAGTATCACTCTTACACGCACAATTTTTGTTTTGAATTAAGCACAAAGCTATACAATGGGCTATCTGTGCTCTGCCACCACGGGTATCGAAACCCGGATTTTAGCGTGCAAGTCCGCAGACATACCGCTGAGCCACTGGGAGGCTACACGCACAAACATCTGAAGTGTGGAGCAAGGTTATTATTTGTTGCAGTGGACGTGAACCATGAATATCTCTGATTCATGTCTAGGGATGTTAACCACTAGACCATACTCGGCCAGCCAAATAAAATCTACCAGAAACAAAGCCAATCGACACTTCTTTTACCAAGATATCAAATACAGATATAAATAAGTCCTACATGATCTAAATACAACTTCCTCGATTCTCTTGAAATATATATATATATGATGAACATAAGAAATACTAATTATATGGTTCTTGACCAAACTCCATCCGTGTAATTAAAACAAATGTAACTCATGCAAAGGCTGTGTGCACATGTTAATGATAGAAATGTTAAAAGAGACATTGTAATTTGTTTAAATTTTTAATCAGAATAATAGTGATTTTAACATTTCACTTTTTTGAAAAATAATTACATATAACAGAAGTATTGTTTGTTTGGTTTTGAATTTCGCGCGAAGCTACTCGAGGGCTATATGCGCTAGCCGTCCCTAATTTTGCAGTGTAAGACTAGAGGGACAGCAATTAGTCATCACCACCCACCACTAACTCTTGGGCTACTCTTTTACCAACGAAGAGTAGAATTGACCGTAACATTACAATGCCCCCCACGGCTCAAAAGGCGAGCATGTTTGGTGCGAAAGGGATGCAAATCAACGACCTGCAGATTACGAGTCGCACGCCTTAACTCACCTGGCCATGCCTGGCTTGACAGAAGTATGACACTTTTCACTATTATATTGAATTAATGCAAAATACATATATTTTTATTACTATTGCTGAAAATGTTTTTCCATGTCACCTTCATTTTAATTTGTATTTAGTTTCAATAAAGTTTTTTTGGTTAATTAATAACCTATAGCTTCCTTAACGTCTTTTTTATGCAGAATTATTTATATATTCTCATTCTAAATGGTCTGGCATTATTAAGTGGTTAGGGCGCTCGCCTTGTAATTTTAAGGGCGTGAGCTCAAATCCCTGTCACACCAAAAATGCTCGCCCTTTCAGCCATGAAGGTGTTTTGATATTACAGTCAATCCCACTCCTTGTTGGTGGTGACGATTAACTGCCTTCCTTTTAGCCTTGTTCTTCGCTATTACAGCGGTAAGTCTGCAGATTTACAACGCAAAAATCAAGGGCTCGATTCCCCTCGGTGAGCTTAGCAGATAGTCCGATGTGGCTTTACTATAAGAAAAACACTCACACACCTTTAGCCTTGTACTGCTAAATTTAGGACAGCTAGCGGAGGTAGACCCCGTGTAGCTTTGTACAAAATTTAAACACAAACAAATTCATTGGAAACCTGAATATTTGATGACACAAAATTAATGTATTTTTTATACCTAAATTATAATTTGACGTTATTAAGAATTATATATAGATATATATAATTAAGAAAAGGCTTTCCATAATTTGTTAATTTTTGTTTCCTATTTAGACAACAGTTATTAAAATTAAAAATAAAACTGACCATCATTAACGTAGTTTAGGATATTAACACTGAAAATGGGACCTAAGTCCCTGAAAGATGTCCCTTCCACTACGTGGCTCAGCTGAGAATCTTAACACCTGTAGCGCTGAAACAAAGCTTTGTGCAGCTTCGAGCTTAACAATAAACAAATGAAACAAATTCTGAAGGATATTACACTTGATACAATCTTGTCCCATATTGGCCCTGATTTCAGTTCACCTAAAATTGTAATGTGTTTCCTGTCACAGACAAATCCTCATAATCGGTGCTATGCCCATCACGGCCATCCAATCCGGTTCTTAGAGTTATAAGCCTCTAGAGTTACTGCTGAGTTACTGTGGGGAAAGAAAAGAACTGTAAAGTCGATTTCCGTTGTTCACCAATAATGAGTAAAATTTTCGTAAATTTAAAAAAAAAACATGTCGATATCAGTGCATTAAATCTAAAAATTTCGGTTGTAAGCAGACATGGGCAAATAAAACAGTAAACAATATAGAAATGTTGTTCTAACACATATAATAAAAAAATTACATTAACTGCAAAGGATTTTGTTTCAACATTTCTCCTGATTTGTCCATTTCAAATTCAAAATCAGAGACATGTAAAAATGGCTTTTCAGATCTATCTTTTATCTCACAAATCGCTGCTCAAGAGACCTTTTGCTATGATCAGAAGTCGAAAGTTGGGCTGGACAAAGAAATACAAATTATCTGAAATGCTGTTTACACATGTAATATAATACTTTTACAAAATCGTGGTTTTAAATGCCGAAAGCTGGCGAACTATTAGAAAAAAATAAGTTTGAAATGCACGTTGGTGCAGTCTCTGTCACCACGTTTGTTCGTGCTCTTACTGACGATCGTACATCTTGACAGTAAGCCTTGCAGTATAGTGTTCACTAGAAAAGACTCTATTGTAATGTTGTCAGGTCAAAGTTACGCCCCCTCTCAAATGATTTCCATAATTTATCTTGAGTAAGATAAAGAAAGTTTACCAGCACCTATTTCAACAGAAATCTATAGGCCATGCATCTGGTGACTTTATTGATATGTCTGTGTACGGAATAGCATGAATTTCTGTTTTATTCTCCAGCTGCGACGGTTGAATATCTGTGTGTGTTTTTTTTTCTGATAGCAAAGCCACATTGGGCTATCTGCTCAGTCCACCGAGGGGAATTGAACCCCTGATTTGAGCGTTGTAAATCCGGAGTTATACCGCTGTACTAGCGGGGGGCAGGCTGAATATCTACGGTATGGAAGTGACATACGTATGTGTATCTTGTGTCACTTTTACAGACAGAGATCTGACTAATTATGTTGTTTACTGCTGCAAGTAACTTTTGTTTCATGACTTCTTAACTGTTACAAGTTACACTTTGTTTACCACGAGTGAGACACAGTTTGTTGTAGGTTTCTTTCTAGACTGTCCTGGTTATCTACGTTGATCCATATTTTCATGTCATCCAGTACCACGTATAAAAGATATTCCTATCTTGGTTATTTTTATTCCGCGATCTCCACATCTCTTTAAGATTTGAGTGTATGAATATTTTGCATTGGAAAGGACTTTTATGTACCACTCAAAAAAACAAAAAAGACCGTCCAGTTTTCGGTAACATCACTCTACATACGAAATGTTAAGCGATGTAAAAATTAAATTCTGATACACACCATTTCACCACAAGTTTTTACTATAACGTGTTCAACACTTTGTTTATTACAACTACTAGCACACCAACTGCACAAAAATCAATAATGTTTTAAATGGATATTGAATATTGATATCACAGAAGAACTTAAAGCTGTTCTGAAAAAGCTTTCATTGCAAAGCTTGTTATTCTATGCACTGGGCTGTAAATTTATTATTGAAATAAACGTGTACTGAATTATACGTGAAAGGTTATATTGTGATTTAGTTTTCAGTGATGTCGAGAAACCCACTTGTTGAGAATTTTATATGCAAAAACGGCTCGTTTGGGTTCAGAAAATATTTTAAATAGAAGGTCGAAACGTTGTTCGCTCTTCTATTTAAAATATTTTCTGAACCCAAACGAGCCGATTTTGCATATAAAAATGTGATTTAGTTTGTTTGTTTTTAATACAAGGCTTTTCTTGATTTCATAATTAGTTAAACTTATTTTATCAAAGTAAGTAATTCCAAACTTTCTGAAATGTTAATGAAACAAGTAATGGAATGGGCTTAAATATTTCAGCATTTTCTTTCTTTGATAAAACCAAAAATTATTCGAAATACATTAATTATTTCTTCAGAAAAATTCAACAGTATAAAGATCTTCAGCAATTAATCACGCCAACCAGACTATAAAAACTCCATAAAAATCCTAACTTCAAATTGATCTAAATCTCTTTCTCATTTTAGTAGATGCTACTAAAGATAGGAATTTCCTGTTGTAAAATATAAATGATTCCTTTCAAAACCACCATGTTTTAAGTTCGATGTCTTTCATTTTTATGCATAGTGTTAAAGTCTATTACATTATAGGGTGTCTTTCTTCTTTTCTTTCTTGTCTGTCTTTTGTTATCATTTTTATGCAATGCGCCCTCTGGCGTACTCCAGATATAAATTAAAACTTATTTAAAGAAGATATTATATTTTTGATAATTGCTTCGTTGACACATTTATGCGTCTCCACCTGTGTTCCTATTTCATTCCATTTCAGGAATCATACTTAAGTCAGGTCATTTTCAGATAAAGAAAAAAATATCAATTTCGAGCTAATATTTTCAAACACCATAGAGGGTGGTGTGCTTGTTTACCTTCCTTGTTTTGATTCAGTACTATAAATGAAATGGGCGCTCGCATTTCTCATCGTAATCCTGTTTATGATTCAAGAATAGTTTGTATTTCAAAGAATAAAATAAAACAAAGAATGATTACAATTTGTTAGAGGGCGTTTTCATCAAAATGTTCTTAAAAATTCTTAGTAAAACCAGGTGGCACCCAATAACAGAACAAGTTGATTGTATGTATTTTGTTGAATCGAGGTTGGAATGTGTTATGAAATTACTAATATACTTTTTGATAATCAGCTTAGCTAAGTGTTCTTTGTTAGGTCACTTCATTTTGCACATTATCTACTTAACATTACTCATAAACATAACGTTATGGAGAAGAGCTTATTCATGCCTGTCATATGAATTGCAACGTTCCCTAATCATTATATCAAACATTCCAAGCAAAATAAACGTATAATTACATATCTTTAGTATATAATTAAAATATATTTATACTGTCTTGTTGCAAAAAAAAACTATCTCTTAGGACGTTATTACTATTACTTTGTAAACGAAACAAACAACAATAAATACCATAAACTACATTACACAGTGCTAGTATTTTTCTTTCTTTGAAAATTTTGTTTACTTGTTGATTCGTTGTGTGTTATTACAAGTTATAGTATTGCTCATATATAATTTGGTATGATCATACCATTAAGGATCTGATGCGCTGACGTTATAATAAGTAGAATTTGCAGTTAATAAATCCTGCTTTACTAACACTGTATTTAGGTATTAACTTTTTACGTGAGTTTCAGACTTTAACAATGCAAAAAATCACTTTATACGATTAATTGGTAATAATAATGCATTTATTTAATAAGAAGAATGTCATTATATACCTTAAATAGTTATATTGTGTTGTTACATACAGAGTCATAACGCTTAATGTTAAGAGTCCCTAAAAATTTTAAAGCACAAAGACTTCCTCTTATTGTGAAAAAGTAATTTTTAATTATAATTTGACAAATATTTTAAGTTTAAAACTGCTGCCAAGGAATACTTTAGTCTCACTTCTTTCTTTTTCTACTTCTCGAATTTATTAGGGTTTTAATTAATATATCGTAAACATTCACAATATAATGACAAGAAATCAGAAATAAATTAGCGCATGCTCACCATCTAACATTAAAGAATACTACATGTCATTTGCTATATTTCACGAAACACGATAAACTATTTGAAGTAAATTTGATTTATTTTGAAAAATGCACTAAAACAAAGTAAATTATTAGGTTTGAAATTAATATGAAATTATGTGATTTATATTTAACTACGAAAGCACAATTAGAAAACAAAATAAAACGTAATTACTAAAGAAATCATCGTTACTCACTTCTATGCAAAAGTTTTCTTAAGAATTATTGAAACTTTCTGGTAATAAGCAAAACAACATAATATTATTTTTAACATTCCAACCTGTAGTTGAATGCTCTCTTTAGGCCTGATAAGAAGTCCAGTCTATTGTAATATATATAGTGTTTAAATGATTCCTTGGAAACTAGTTGATTTTTTTTTTTTTTGCACTATCTCTTGTTTATGGTTATAGCATTCTGACAAGAAGTCCAGTCTATTGTATCACTACTAATGTTTAAAGGATTTCTGGAGATGCAATTGAATTGTTTATGTTAGCCTTATTTATCACTAATAATTACCTATCAATAAACAAGCCCAATCTCGTAAAGTATCGGCCACTGCTAAACATGTTTCGTTATAGTATTATTGAAATCATTGCTTTATGTTTCATGAACGAATGTGGGCACAAAGAAGTAAGAATTTGAATTTTATTCACTTTAATCCCAGTTTTGTTTGTATGTTTATCTTATTTTACATTTCTTCCATTTATTTATTTTTAATATATGCAAGTTTGCACTTGCCCCCACTATGTGTGTAATGCTAAATAGTTTTCCTGACATTCTAGACCAAAAGAATAATATTAATTCCACTGATGACTACGCTCTAAGTGATACATCAGTCAATGAACCTTCAACTACACAACAAGTGTTACAGTGGCTGATAAACCCGTTTCTATATTACAAGTAATATCTCTGACAAAGAACCCATAACTACATAACAAGTAATACCTCCGACGAGGAATCCAAAATTACACTACAAGTAATACCTCGAATGAAGAGCCAATAACCATACTATAAGTAATACATCGACCGGAGAACCCTTACTTAGGTTAAAAGAAATACATTGAGCGATGATCTCGTAAGAGTACAACAAGTAATACAATGACAAAAAAACCGTGCTTATACTAAAAATAATACAGCAGAACTGAAACCCGTACCTACAACAAAAATTACATGTGTACCAACTAACTCGGAAAATGTAGAAACACTATCACTTACATCTATACATATACAAAATGATACCAACAAATCATACGTTAGAAGTTATCAATAAGGGAACATCCTTAACAATAAAATTACTCGACACAGCAAGACCTGAAAAAGTAACCGAACATAAGCAGCAAATCATTAGGATTAGGTTCAAAGTTAAGTACAAAGCTGCACAATGGGCTGTCTGTGTTCTGCTCACTACGAGTAATGAAACCAGGTTTCTAGTGTTGACAGTCTGCAGCCATGCCACTGTGTCACGAGACAAACCATTAAGAAATCTACCAAAATGCAGTCAGTAATGCTAATATCTCGACTCATTGAGAAGGGGTAAGTAAATTCACATTTAGTGTTGTCTTTACAAGCGTATCGTATAGCATCACCATTGAAGAAGTAAAGAGAACTCCAAGCCTAAAATATGTTCATAATCAAAGAACAGTTACATCCTGGTATGAACCAGAAAGAACAAAGGAATAAAAGTGTTATACTATGGTACACCAGTTATACAGTAGAACCACTGAATACATCTAATAACCCGAACATGAAAGGAAGAAACTGCTGAAAATGTGGCCTTCATCGAGGGCAATGTCTATTTTTATTCGTTACTTAAGGTGTGAACAAAGCCAATATTTTTCACAGTGTACACAACTTAGAAACAACTCAATATGTGCTAACTGGCAAAGACTAACTTCATATAAATGTTAAGAAAATCACATAATTCGTAAAAAATAATCAGCAGATAGAATTGCTTGAGAATTACAAAAAACCTAATAGACCAGCGAAGCAACAAACTGAGACTTACCCAATCAGTGATAATACGAGTGTTACAAACAACCAAAGAATATACAATTGTTACGTTTTTTTATGTGGACTGAACGCAACAGAAAGACACAAATAACAGCTTATATAATTTATTACAATAAACTATTATATATGTGACAGATATAAAATAAATTATACAATAACAATGACAGATATTCAGTTTCAACCTTCAAAATTAATTACAATACAAAATGGTACTGGCCTGTGCCTAATATAATGATCCAGAATGAAAGTTCAAAAGTCCAGATCAGAAATCCAAAATTCCAGTCTAGGGGGTGAATTTGGTCCCACGAAGAAATTCCGAAGTTTGAATGGAAAAGTCCAGAAACAATTCACAGTCCAATAAATTTGCCGAAGTTCTTTTTACGATGTCTTTGATGAATGTCTCAAATTTGTCGTTTTCCAACTTGCCTCGGTCTCCCCTAAACAGTACTGTACGCGTTGACCTTCAGTATAACCAGTAATTCGAATGAATCGTAAAGATTGACGAAATAAAATCACATTTTTTGTAGATCTAGCTCCAGTCACAAATCCAAGTTGAATAAACACACAGCAAACGTTGAAAAATTCTCAAACGAAGATAATATCTCTTGAATCGAGTGACTGACTGACTCTCCTCGCATCGCCGTTTGTTTATATACTAGTGGGCCTACTGTGTTCTCGAACAATTGCGTAGCTTCCACAGAATTCCAGAGTAATCTGCGCATGCCTGTTTTTGCACGAGGCTCGTACAGACACCAGGCTAAAATACATGATAGATCTACCAAATTCTAGAAATTTCTACATACGCTTCATACATAACACTCTCCCCTTAAAAGCAAAAAAAGTTTGAACTTGTGAAAACTTTTTTTTAACTTATTATACATAACATTGAATTAAGAAACAAATTTTAGTCAACCGATAATTATAACAAAACACTGAACAACTTAATTACCGTGACAACGCATCCGCGATGACATTGTCCGAACCACGGGTATGATTAATGGACACATTGTATTCCTGCAGAATAATACTCCTCCTGAGTAACCTTTGATTTTTGTTTTTCATTTTGTTCACGAACACGAGTGGATTGTGGTCGGTGTAAACATTAACAATCAATGGTTAAGAACACAAATAAACATTAAAATGTTGTAAAGCTAACAACAATGCAAGTGCTTCTTTCTCAATTGTTGAATAGTTTCTTTGGTGCTTATCAAGTTTTCTTGAAAAGTAACACAAAGGGTGGTCAACACCATTTTGCTCTTGCAACAACACAGCACCAACACCAATGTCACTCGCATCTACATTAAGCTTAAATGGTTTGTCAAAATCTTGAGCTTTGAGGATTGGAGCACTCATGAGCATGACCTTGATCCTTTCAAAGGCAGTCTGGCAATTTTGATTCCAGGAAAATTTTACATCCTTTTTTAGTAAGGCTGTTAAAGGTGCAGCCACATCAGAAAAATTTGGACAAAATTTCCAATAATATCCTGCCATGCCCAAGAATCTCATAACACCTCTTTTGTTCGTCGGCTCTGGATACTCTGCTATTGCCTGTACCTTAGCTTGGATAGGCTTCACTTTACCCTGACCAATTTCATGGCCTAAGTAGACAATTGTTACTTTACAGAAGTCACTTTTTAACAGGTTGATAGTCAACTGAGCCTCGGAACACCTCTCAAAGAATGCACGAATGTGACTTAAATGCTCAGACCAGACACTGCTAACTACAAGTACATCATCAATGTAAGCATACACATTTTCTAACCCTGCAATGACATGATTCATCAACCTTTGAAATGTTGCACCAGAGATTTTCATGCCAAATGGCATAACTTTGTATTGGTACAAACCATCGGGTGTTATAAAAGCTGAAATTTCTCTTGCTTGAGAAGTTAGAGGTACTTGCCAATAACCTTTGAGTAGGTCAAATTTGGTAAGGTACTTTGAGTTACCTACACGGTCAATACAATCATCCATCCTAGTAATAGGATATGAATCAGTCTTGGACACATCATTAACCTTTCTGAAATCTGTACAGAACCTAACTGAAACATCAGGCTTTGGTACCAAGATACAAGGTGAACTCCAATTACTGTTTGACAACTCAATGAAATCATTTTCAAGCATGTATTGTACCTCTAACCTGATTTGTTACAATTTCACAGGATTGGCCCGATATGGATGTTGTTTTATTGGTCGAGTGTTCTCAATAATGACATCATGTTCTATGACGTTGGTTCTACCAGGTACATCAGGGAACAAATAAGCAAACTCTAAAATCAAACTTTTCAACTCTTGACTTTGTTATTGGGTTAAATGATTGAGTTTCTCATCTAAGTTTGCTAATACTTGTGAGTTTTTGAGTTTAACGTGAGTGTCTGGAATGCTATTTTCTATAATTTCAGGAGGAGAAGGAGGAGGATCATGATCTTCATTCACACCACTTGTCACATTCACAGGAACAGCATTCGACACATTGATTTTCTTTCGCACATGATAGGGTTTCAACGTATTGATATGACAAAGCTGTTTGCTTTTCCTCCGATCAAGGTTAGAGATTACATAGTTTAGATCATTGATTTTCTTTTCAATTGAATAAGGTCCAAAATATTTAGCTTGAAGTGAAGAGCCTGATGTGGGCAACAAGACTAGTACTTGGTCACCAACATTAAAAGATCGCTTCCTGGCCCTTTTGTCATACCAGGTTTTCATCTTTTCCTGAGAAGACTTCAGGTTTTCCTTGGCAACATTAAAAGCATTGTGCAATCTGTTTTTGAAATTAGAGACATAGTTCAACAAGCTAATTTGTGAGTTATTGTCCTCCAACCATTTCTTCTTAACCAACTTCAATGGACCACGAACTGAGTGACCATAAACCAACTCAAAAGGGCTAAATCCAGTAGATTCTTGAACAACCTCACGAACTGCAAACAACAACAAGGGAACACCCTCATCCCAGTCCTTTGAGTGCTCGTGGCAGTAATTTCTAAGCATGGCTTTTAGAGTTTGGTGGAAACGTTCAAGGACACCTTGTGACTCAGGATGGTATGCACTGGATGAAACTTGATGGATGTTTAGTTCATGCATGGCTTGTTGAAATAGCTTGGACATAAAAATTTGAGCCTTGATCTGATTGCACAACTTTTGGAATCCCGAACATGGTAAAGAATTTAACAAGAGCCTTGACAATGTTGGGAGCAGTGATTTTTCTCAAAGGGATAGCCTCGGGGAAACGTGTAGAAGCACACATGATTGTCAAGAGGTATTCGTTTCCTGCTTTGCTTTTTGGCATTGGGCCAATACAGTCGATAATGACCCCTGAGAACGGTTCTTCAAAGGCAGGAATAGGCTGCAGTGGTGCTTTGAGAATTCCCTGATTTGGTTTTCCAGCCATTTGGCAAGAATGGCATGTCTTACAATAGTCAACAACATCTTGGCGCATCTTTGGCCAATAGAAATATCGTCGGATACGATCTAGGGCAGGGGTGTGCAACAGGCGGCCCGCGGGCCACAACCCGGCCCGCCAAGCCATTTAGTGTGGCCCTAGTTGTTGTAATCTAACCATGTGGGCTGATCTGTAATCCAACGCAAATGGAATATTTTTAAAAGCATCGATCCTACGGGATTCCCAGGCTTCGACTCGACAAACTTCTAAAATTATCTTTGCTAGAGAGGAGCAGGCCGAATTCGATTGGTCGGCCTCCTTAGGGCATGAATAGGTGACGTGCACTAGCACTATTGTCTGCGACTCAACGTCATGTCCTGAACCTCGCCTTCGCCCGCTGGCGACAATTTTCCCTAACCCATGCTGTCCGTCATTCATTATTGGTGAAAATTTTATTACCTTTTACAGTTACTACAAGAGATTGAAGGTAAATTGATTATTATTTAGCATATTGTTGTGACTTTACTGAATTTATTAAAATTTTTGCTTTCAGATGCATCTGATTCTATGTACAGTGTGACCTCGTTATTCGCGGGGGTTACGTTCTTTACCCTCTTGACATGCGAATATTGGATGCAGTTTTAAAACGTATATGTATGCGATTATATACTATATGAAATGCTTCCCAAACACTAATGATACATATACTCATTGATGCAGTAATAATGTAGCAATATTGCATACTGTTATGTATTTCATTAAATTGTACCGTGCGTTACCGGGCTGTGCTTTGCCGTTTACGTTGTTGGGGAAGCTGAGGCAGTCAGCCAATAGCAGTCCAATCTTGTTTGGTGAAGACGACAATTGATAAAAACGGCTTGATTGAGTAAATACAACAGAAATCTCCTCGAAAAGCCCTTTCAGTCTCTGTGACCTACAAAAACGCAGTTCGCGCATAACCCGCGAATATGCGGGGCCGCGAATGGCGAACCGCGAATAGGCGAGGTCACACTGTATTTTGCTATTCTCAATTAATTTAAGTACCGGAAGGCTATGATCGGGATGCCAATTTAGAAACATGTGTTTCTGTCCATAAGAGGTTCCATGTGTAAATAAATTCTATGTTTTTTTTCTACTTTGCTATTTTCGTGAGAATAATTTTTGTTTTGATTTCAGGGCTAGTAAAATGTCAGCAGTTAAGAAACGAAAAATTGATGATGAGGGAAGGTTATTCAACAGTGAATGGTGCACAGAATATCTTGTTGTCCCACATAATCAAGGTGTTGTCTGCCTCGTCTGTCAAACTACAATTGCAGTCATGAAAGAGTACAAAATTAAGCGACATTACGCAACTAAGCACTCCTCCCAGTTTGATGAAATTGTTGGTCAGGCACGAAAGGACAAAACTGAACATTTAAAAACATCCATTGAAAAGCAACAAGGTGTGTTTACCACTTTCAAGAAAAATTCAGAACTGGTGACAAAACTGAGTTTTAAGCTTTGTGAATGTATGGCAGAAAAGGGAAAGCCTTTCAGTGATGGAGAATTTATTAAAAATTGTTTGACAATATTCACAGAATATGCATGTCCAGAGAAAAAATATTTGGTGGAGCAAACTAGCCTTTCCCGCTTTACTGTCTCACGCAGGACAAAAGATCTTTCAGAGGACATCAAAGAAACTTTGAAAGAGAGATTGAATTCGTGTGAAGCTTTCAGTCTGGCTTTGGATGAAAGCACTGATATCAATGACACATCCCAGCTTGTCATTTTCATCAGAGCTGTTACTGCAGGCTTTGATGTTTTCGAAGAGTTTTTAGATATGGCAAGCCTTTCCTCCACAACCACAGGACAGGATATTTGTGAACAAGTGCTTAAAGTTGTAGAAAAGTTTGAACTGAATCCTTATAAATTATGTGGTGTTACAACAGATGGTGCTCCTTTAATGACAGGTAGGACAAATGGATTCACCAAGAAATTTCTAACTGCAATTGGAGCACAAGACGTAGTTGTAAGCCATTGCATTATTCACCAAGAGAGCTTGTGCACCAAAGTTCTGGATGTTGCAGAAGTCATGAAAAATGTCGTCCAATGCGTAAATTATATTCGAACACGAGGATTAAATCATCGACAATTTAAAACTTTTTTAGATGAGCTGGACAGTGAGTATTCAGATGTTTTGTACTTCTCTGCTGTACGTTGGCTTAGTAGAGCTGCTACTTTGAAGAGATTCTGGAATCTGCGAGAGGAGATTAAGTTCTTCATGGAGACCAAACGTCAGAATGTGGACTTCTTGAGCAATGAGAACTGGCTGAATGACTTAGCATTCCTCACTGACATTACACAGCATCTTCTGATTTAAACTTAAAACTACAAGGGAAAAGTCAACTTGTGAATAAGTTGTTTGAGCATATTTGTGCTTTTGAGAAGAAATTGGAACTTTTCCAGGTTCAGTTGAGAAGAGCCATATTGACCCATTTTACATGTCTTGCAACCAGGAAACTGGAATTTCCTAATCTGGATTGCACCAAATATGGAACCAGTGTACAAAAGCTGTGTGATGAGTTTGCAAACAGATTTCCAGATTTCAGACAAACTGAAATTAGACTGAAATTGTTCGCTCAACCTTTTGATTTGGCAGTGGAAGACAGTCCAGATGATTGCCAAATGGAACTCATTGAACTGCAGGCTGACATGGACACTAAAAGGAAATTCTCTGAAAACAGTTTGCTAGACTTTTACAAACTCTGTGTACGTGAAAAGTTTCCCAATTTGTCCCGTCATGCACAAAGAATTGCCTCCCTTTTTGGTAGCACCTACTGCTGTGAGCAATTTTTCTCCAAAATGAAGCTCATCAAAACCAAATGTAGAAGTCAGCTGACTGATGAACATTTGACCAGTCAGTTAAGAGTGGCAACCACTTCTGTCAAAGCTGATATTGACAAGCTCTGCAAGGACTCTAAATTTCAAGTGTCGCACTAAAATGATCACTCATGCAAAAATATAAAATATTATTGCTTGCATTTTGAGAATTTTTTTTAATTTATTGTGCATGTACACGAATAAGCTTGTTTTTTAAGTGGCCCCGCTTGATTGATGAAGTTGGTTATATGGCCCACCGACGAAAAATGTTGCACACCCCTGATCTAGGGTCTTTCTTACACCTTAATGTCCTGACAACTAATGATCATGAGCAAGACTAAGAATATCATTCCGATAGCATTTTGGAATGACGATTTATTGAATAACATTCCACTCTTCATCAGCAGCAACGTCAGGAGGTCTGTATTTTCTCATTAACACACCTGACTTCTGGTAGTAACAAATAGGGACAGTTCTATTTCATTTTCATCAACGGCCAGTTGTAGAAGAGAACGAGTTTCAGGATCACTGTCCTGTTCCTCAACAAGTTTGTTTCGATGAAGAGAGTTGATAAATGACTTGGAGTCATCAGTAGAACTCAAAGTTGAGTCATAAATCTCATCGATGTGAGACATGAACGTATCAGATAAAGAGAAATCCTCTTTGGATTCCTGAGAACGTGTTTGAGAACGAGTAGCAGCACAAGCGGGGAAACATCAGGAAACTCTTCAACGAGTTGCTCTGTACTGGGACTAACAACAGGTGCCTCAACAACACAAACCTCTGGTACCACCTTACTACCAGCCAAATCATTCCCCAAAAGCATAGACACACCCTCAACAGGCAATGAAGATTTAATACCCACAGTCACTGGGCCCGAAACTAAGTCCGAATGCAAATCCAATCTATGAAGAGGAATAGAAACGACGCCACCTTCTACACCAGAAATGAGCACATTGGCCCCAACGGATGACTTTTTAGAAAACGGAAGTACACTTTCCAAAATCAAACTCTGAAAAGCTCCAGTATCCCGCAGGATCTTAATTGGTTGTAGATGTGAATCGCCAACAAAAGAAACAAAACCTTCAGTGATGAAAGGCTTAAATTTGTCCTCAACAAGATCTTCAGGTACATCAAGAATATTAGACTTGGAATTCACAGTGAACTGGACAGGGTCAAAATCATTGGGAACCAATGATGTATCCAACGAGGGCGAAATGAAACTATGGGGTGATAGCTTTTTTTTGAGCTTATAGCACTCAGAAATCAGATGGCCAGGTTTCTAACAATAAGCACATGTTTTGGATGAGAATGACACGTTTTTGGTAGATGATGAGCTTTGAGAATGAGATGAAGTCTTTGTTTGAGAATCAGAAGTTTGCTTTTTTTTTGTCTTTGTCGACATTTCCATAATGTTTGAATGAGTCATTGGGTTTCTTTGCTGTGTGATTTGTTTTGCTTTTGTATGACAAATCTTTGTGAGTCAAAGCATACTCGTCTGCCAAGACAGCAGCATCATGAATTTTGGAAGCTTTTTCTTCATCAATGTATGTTTTGAGCTCCAGGGGAATACATCTTTTAAACTCTGCAACTAACATGAGTTCTCTGAGTTTTGTGTGATCACCTTTGATTTCTTTGGAATCACACCATCTGTCGAACAGAGTTTCTTTTTCACGAGCAAATTCGACATAAGTTTGGCTGTCAAACTTTTTATAACCACGAAATTTTTGTCTGTATGCCTCTGGCACCAATTCATAAGCATTCAAAATGCATTTTTTGACGTTCTCGTAATCATAACTCTGCTCGGCCGTGAGTTTGGAAAATACTTCCTGAGCTTTACCTTTGAGAACACTCTGAAGTAATATTGTCCAATATTCGGTAGGCCATTTTAGCCTAAGGGCCAATTTTTGAAATTGCTGAAAGTATTTATCTACAGCCTTCTCATTGAATGGAGGCACTAAACGAATTTGTTTGGAAGCATCAACATTATCCAACCGCATTTGGACAACCTTTTCTTCTGTCTGTGCCTTTCTCATACTGATTTCCTTATCAGCTTTAATGCGTTCTTTTTGTATTTCGGCATCAAGGCGTTTGTTTTCTTTTTCTGCTTCAAGACGTTTGCTTTCAATTTCTAAACGAAATTTCATTTCCATTTCCATTCTTTTTAATTCAAAATATGGGTCAAAATGAGCGGCAGGCAATTGTTGTACAACTTTTTGAGGCAAAACTTTTTGGCTGACCAAATGTTCAACAACAATTCGTTTGATATCTGCTTTCTTCATTGCTTGCTTCACTTCAAAACTGAAATGTTTTCCAACATCAAGCAATTCAGATTTTTTCAATTCACTGATCAATTCGAAAGAGGGATTCTGATTAAATTTGTCCATAAAATCTTCGAGTTGGAATGTTATTTTGAATATACAAGCTGTCGATCTGTATGGAATATAAATCTAATTTTGGAATAGAATTAAATTGTTTGATCTATCCCGGACGGGCCCCAAATTTTCTGTTACGTTTTTTTATGTGGACTGAACGCAACAGAAAGACACAGATAACAGCTTATATAATTTATTACAATAAACTATTATATATGTGACAGATATAAAATAAATTATACAATAACAATGACAGATATTCAGTTTCAACCTTCAAAATTAATTACAATACAAAATGGTACTGGCCTGTGCCTAATATAATGATCCAGAATGAAAGTTCAAAAGTCCAGATCAGAAATCCAAAATTCCAGTCTAGGGGGTGAATTTGGTCCCACGAAGAAATTCCGAAGTTTGAATGGAGAAGTCCAGAAACAATTCACAGTCCAATAAATTTGGCGAAGTTCTTTTTACGATGTCTTTGATGAATGTCTCAAATTTGTCGTTTTCCAACTTGCCTCGGTCTCCCCTAAACAGTACTGTACGCGTTGACCTTCAGTATAACCAGTAATTCGAATGAATCGTAAAGATTGACGAAATAAAATCACATTTTTTGTAGATCTAGCTCCAGTCACAAATCCAAGTTGAATAAACACACAGCAAACGTTGAAAAATTCTCAAACGAAGATAATATCTCTTGAATCGAATGACTGACTGACTCTCCTCACATCGCCGTCTGTTTATATACTAGTGGGCCTACTGTGTTCTCGAACTATCGTGTAGCTTTCACAGAATTCCAGAGTAACCTGCGCATGCCTGTTTTTGCACGAGGCTCGTACAGACACCAGGCTAAAATACATGATCGATCTACCTAATTCTAGAAATTTCTACATACACTTTATACATAATAACAATACATCACCAAACACAACCTCAAATCAACTAATGCATGCAAAAAACAACAGCACTCACACAAAAATCTGGTTCACCAACAAATTAAAATCGATAAATTAATAGAGTTACCCAAGCAATGATAATACGAATGCCACTAACAAAGAATATTGAATACCACTTAACGAAACACCACCTGAAAGAAACTCGTACGTGCCAAAACCCAGAATAAGCATACGCCCAAGCAACCAGACACAATACAATTCAGGAACAAGAGTTTGATTCAGTTGATAACTGATAACATAACGTTGTTCATATTGAGTATCTCCAAACTTTGTCATTAAAGATTTAAACAGCGAGCACCCAGCTTTTAAGTGCCATTACAACTAATAATAGTGAAAATAATAATAATCAAATATATGTATGGCCAATTGTTTCTCACATACCCTAAAAACACTTGGTTGTCAGAATAGCTATCTGGTTAACGTCTGTAAATATAAAAATTGCTGGTATTAAATTAAAATTTATCTAAACTGAACGATCTGAAGCTCAAGCTGCTATCTTGTCACGTGAACTACGTCAAGCAAAACACCAACTCAATGCTGCTTATGACGCACAACATGAACGTTCTTTCTCGGGCTATCTGCTCAGTTCACCATGAGGAATCGAATCTCTGGTTTTAGCATTGCAAATCCGTAGACTTATAGCTGTACCAGCGGGGAACCCATAACCAACTAATTCAAAACGTCTAAAGAAAGGACTCTATTAACAGCATCTATTAGAGTGGTTCTCAAAATTTTTTGGGATCGTGGCCCATATGTAAAAATAGATGGCCAATCACGACCGTGTAAATAGCTTTCGCACGAAAATATACGCTTACTAAATTTTCCTCCATTGGTTTAATGGAAAGTTCGAAGGCTTATATACTGTTTTGGTACCCAAGGTGGTCATATCACCAAAAACCTATTGTGTACCTTTGTGCTTAATAACAAAAAATAAAAAAGACCATTTCACAAGTTCTACGACCCAGCTTTGGGTTGCGATCCATAGATAAAGAAACAATAGTCTATTTTGCAAGATGCCTTACAGATCGGTCTCAGACTAAACACTTATCGCCATATAACATCACCAGATATGTACGATTAAAAGACTACATGATAAATCAGTTCAGAATCAACACGTAACGGCTTACCACTAACATCTGAAATGTGAACAATCTACTATCTCACCTTTCATCAATAAGAGGTTCCTTTTACTTCGTTAAATATGCCTTTCCTTTTACAAATCGCACAGTGGGTACCACATTTTGATTTCCTGTTCGTAAGAGAACGAATAGCAACATTCTAGAAAAATCCTCCTTTCTAAGTTTTTGTGTCATCTTCTTTGGTTTGTTTGTTTTGAACTTCGTGCAAAGCAGCACGAGAGCTATCTGCGTTAGCCGTCCCTAATTTTGCAGTATAAGACTAGAGGGAAAGCAGCTAATCATCACCACCTGCCGCCAACTCTTGGGCTACTCTTTTACCAACGAATAGTGGAATTGACCGAAACATTATAATGCTTCCACGGCTGAAAGGGCGACCATGTTTGGTGCGACCATGATTATGTTATAATATCCCCACGGCATGTTTGGCGTGGCAGGGATTCGAACCCGCGACCCTCTGATTACGAGTTAACCACCTAGCCACCGGGATCTCTTTGGTTTGTATGTTACAATAGTTAAAAGTAAATGGTGATGTCTCATTTCCAAGAACGTTTGGTTTCTTTTACCTCATTAAGACCATCGCAGGCTAATTTTTCAGCGCTCATTTACAAATTCAATGCCTAATTATTCATTGTCATCAACGTCATTAGTATATAAAATGGATTTATTAGAATTGGCAAGTATTTTGTTCTTGAAAAGCTGATAATTTCGTTTTTAGTAATAGATCATAATATTGGAAAACCATACCATTATAGTTCTTGTATTGATGTATCTGATGTTTTATGTTTTTATTTTATTATTATTTTCTCCTTAATACTCAAAAATAATTATTTTACGTCCTTCATCAGAACTTTCAAATAGATTAGCTAACAAGCTTCGAGGTAAATTTTTATAATCGTACATTTGGCCAGTTTAAAAACTGACTTGTGACTTTAGTATATTTTAATCGTGACCTATATGTGACAATTCTTATCTCCATCTAACGCAAGTTGGAGTTTATCGTGAAACATTTCTATGCGTGAACTTGTAGGATATCGATAGCTCCTAATGAAGCTGTAATATCGAAATATTGAGCTAATAAAGTTATATTTTGAAAATATAGGTCGTGATCTTATTTACGTTTATAGAAATTAATTAATGAATAATTATTTTTATTTTTAATTTTCTGCTTGACTTCCGCTAGAAAGCACTTTATCTTTTCTTTCTTACTAATTGGTACACATCAACTTATAATGTTTCTTACAGATTATTCAGTTTTTCTCGTAATATTGTTTCATGCATAGTGATACATCATAAATGTACTGTAAGTTTACACACTGTTTGCAACTCCTTTGAAAAAAAATATCACCTGTTACTAAACTTAACGTTCAAGTACATCATCAAATTATTTTATAGCATGTGCGAAACTCGTACGTTTAATTAAGTGTGTCAGATTTATAATACAGGATGCTTCCACGCCCAAGTATAGAAAGACTTATTCATGTTTGTAACTTTCGTGTTGAGTTACCATATGTTGTCATACAACGCCCCTGGTGGTGAACATATTATTTTGTTGGACATTTTATTATTCATGCATGCGTAAGTACAAAGTATCCCAGCTGTGCAGTACAATAAACACGTATTAAAATACTGGAGTTTTTTATGTGTGGTTCAGACTAATTCACGTAATCGTTTTCTATGATTCTTATCTCAATAGATACTTTACATTTACACAACTTACTCATTGTATGAAAGTTTTTTATTACTTATTTATATGCACGTGTTTGTGTTTTAAAAATTCTCTCGGTTTACCTCATCTTATCTTGTCAAAGCCTGTATTTACTGATATATATTGATAAACCTATATAAAATTATCCTACATTAGTGTAGAGTATTTATGTACTCGTATATGTGTGTGTGTGTGTTTGTACATATATTTTACAGTCATTCGTGTGCATGCGGCACAGTAACATGTTTGCGGACTTACAACACTAGAAACCTGGTTTCGATACTCGTGGTGAGTAGAGCGCTTTGTTTGTTTGTTTTGGAATTTCGCACAAAGCTACTCGAGGGCTATCTGTGCTAGCCGTCCCTAATTTAGCAGTGTAAGACGAGAGGGAAGGCAGCTTGTTTGTTTGTTTTGGAATTTCGCACAAAGCTACTCGAGGGCTATCTGTGCTAGCCGTTCCTAATTTAGCAGTGTAAGACTAGAGGGAAGGCAGCTAGTCATCACCACCCACCGCCAACTCTTGGGCTACTCTTTTACAAACGAATAGTGGGATTGACCGTCACATTATAACTCCCCCACGGCTGGGAGGGCGAGCATGTTTAGCGCGACTCGGATGCGAACCTGCGACCCTCAGATTACGAGCGCATACCTTAACGCGCTCGGCCATGCCAGGCCTTGAGTAGAGCACAGATAGCCCTTTGTGTAGCTTTGTGCATTTTTTAATTACAAACAAACTCGTGTGTATATATATATATTATAACCATAAATTTTAAGCCATAAACAAAACACATTAATATGAAACAAAATACGCTGCATATTTTAAAAAAAGTTAAATTAAGTATTTACATCCAAGTGAAGCTAAATGAATAAACGAAATCACGAGGAAGAACTGCGTTAAAAAACTGCAAATCACAGCCTCTGATTAATTATAACAATAAATTTTTAAGCCATAATCAAAACACATTAACATGAAACAAAATACGCTGCGTATTTACATATATATATACTTATACATACTTCAACAATTTTGTATTCATTTATTCGACTTTAACTTTCATTGTTTTATCAAAGCATGTAGTTACTACGTATGTGTATCAATACTTTAAAGATAAAGTTATGAATTATCCAACATTAAGTTATATTGTTATATACAAAAATACTATGGTGTCTTTTATACTTCACATCATATGATTGTTGTTCAGGAAAAATGGTTTGTTTATTTTGGAATTTCGCACAAAGCTACTCGAGGGCTATCTGTGCTAGCCGTCCCTAATTTTGCAGTGTAAGACTAGAGGGAAGGCAGCTAGTCATCACCACCCACCGCCAACTCTTGAGCTACTCTTTTACCAACGAATAGTGGGATTGACCGTCACATTATATACCCCCATGGCTGGGAGGGTGAGCATGTATAGCGCGACCCTTGGATCACGAGTGCACGCCTTAACGCGCTCGGCCATGCCAGGCCTCAGGAAAAATGGTGATACAAATAATGTGAAAACACCTGAATGCGTCTGATGTACTCTAGCCATCCTGATAAGTACTAGTATTAACGAAAGGTCTAGTTAGTACTGGATATAGGAAATATAATGTGAATGGCGTATTATGACATATTCTTATTTACTTTCACTCGTTACTTCTTACAGTTACGTTATGTAGCTACTCATACACATATTAACATGTATATTTGAAACATCTTATGTCGGCCCGTTACAGTATACATTCCTGTGTGTTTTATTGTTATTATTAGGATTTTCTCTAAACATAGTACACACTTTATTTTTCATCTCTTATAAGTTTCGCTAGTTCAATCTAAGCCTTTTTTGTTATTATGTATTTCTGTAGTTACAATATGTTCTTAATTTTTATTTATTATAAGTTTATCTAGTTTCAAAATATACCCAAGTCGTCTGTATAGTTTTAATGTATACTCAATTTTTCTGCTCTTACATCTAGTTATTATCTATATGACATTTACATTCTTATTTAATTTTTTCTAGTTCCAATATATATCTTCTACATTTCTGTTATTGGGATGTTTATTGTTAAAAAATATACCGTAAGTGTCTGTTACTATGAGTTTTTCTAGTTTCATTACATTCTACATTTTGTGTTATAAGTTTTTCTAGTCGTATTATGTACTACAGTTTTTGTTGTTATGAGTTACTCTAATTTTAAGATATGCTTCAATTGTCTGTTATTACGAGTTTCTGCGATAAGAATATGTATATGTATTCCAGTTTTCTATTATTTTAAGTTTTTACAGTAATAACTTATATATACTTTAGTGTTCTCTTGCAACGAATTTCTCTCTGTATAGTATGTACTCAATTTGTCTTGTACAGGGTGTCCCAAAAAATGTATACATACTTTGAATGATTACAAATGCAAGGTTTATAAAGATATATCTAGGTTTTATAATCCAAGTTTAAGAAAACAAGTGTAGAATCTTTTGAGTTATCACAAGTGTTCGATCTGATGACCGTTCTGATCCAGGAACTGCAGATAACGCGGACAGATGGAATTGCAAGCTTCATGGATCATTTCATTTGGTATTTGGGTGCATTTTCTTTCAATTGCTGCTCTCAGCTCATTGAGTGTTGCAGGTTTTGTGCTATAAACCTTATCTTTGACATGTCCACATAAAAAAAAAAACGTCTGTGAGGTCTGGTGAACGTGGGGGAAATTCACTGCTACATCTTCTCCCAATTCATCTGTTTAGTTTTCGTCAAGATAAACACTCACATTACGATTAAAGTGGAGAGGTGCTCCATCTTGCTGGAAATAAAACTCCTCATCTTCAAATTGCTCTCGAATGCGTGACACGACAGATTCTTGCAGCAAGTTCAGATAAACGAGACCAGTGACTGTGTTTTCGAAAAAGAATGGTTCATTTACGCCCAACACTGATAATCCACCTTACATTGTAACCGTTGGTAAGTTTACGTGGTTTTTAACCGTATTAAATGGGTTTTGAGGTGCCCTGTGGGTGCAATTGTGGCGATTAACTGAGCCATTTAAATTAAATGTGGTCTCATCGCTTCAGACAATCTTGTTTGGAAACTGAGCATCCTCTGTATATTTTGCCAGATACCACTCACAAAATTCAACACTTCCGTCAGGATCATCATCACTGAGGGCGTGGACTAATGCCGGAATAAAACTTTTTCAATGAATGCGCTTCAACATGCGATGGACACTCGATTTTAGGATTCCTGTTTCACGGGCTGTTTGCCGAACATATTTTTTTAGAGATTGGTGGAGACTTTCCAACAGCCCTGCTTCTCGTATGGGACTGGTGAATGACCACCGTCTTCCAGAACGCCCTTTATGGACGTCTTAAAGAGTTCAATTTGTTTCAAACTTATCTTTGATGCGAGTAATGATGAGTCACGCTGGTGGATCTGTTTGAAACTCCCTTCTAAACCGTTTTTGCACTACAGCTACGTTCTCGCACTTCCAGTGCCATTTTAAGATAAATACCCTTTTCTCAAGTCTCGCTTCTGCTACTACTTCAGATCAGTTGCACTTGTAAAAAGAAAGTTTGAGTGAGTTATAATAATTCAAAGTATGTATACATTTTTTGGGACGCCCTATATTATGAGTTTCACTAGTTGTTATATACACCCCAGTTTTCTGTCAATACGAGGTTTTCTATCTTCATAATGTGCTCCTCTTCTTTGTAATTATACATTTATGTAATTACAGTTTATCTTATGGAATACCAAGACTTACTTTGGTTTTATGTAATTATAGGACGTTTTTATCCATGACATACATGTTATGCTTTTTCTCTACTTGGTATTCGATATCTGTGTTACTGTCGAGATTGATTAATTTGTACAATTGAACATATGTTTGAACTTTTTTATTTGGTTTTTAGAAATATTGCTGACCTAAGTTTTGGATAAGTAGAAGAAGTGAAGTACTTTTGTGATTAGACAATTTAATCCTACAAGTGATAGGAGACGAAGAGTGGTTTCCATCTCTGCTATTCTCGAACCAACTAACAACTAACGTAAGTCTCATTAAACGTTATAGAAATTCGTTTAAAAACATGTATGAACTCACTTACTGCTAGTAAAAGAAGATTTAAAAGAAAATAAATGCATATCAGTTTTATAAAAGTTACTTTTTATGTTGTTATCCCTTTTCTTTGAAGTATGATTTAAAACCGATAGATGGCAGAGCAGTATTGTAACCATTTACGCTTTGCTTTCAGATGAATATTGATTGATAAATCAAATCGAAACACAAAGAAAGGTTAACTGACTCTACAAACATATGTTGAAGCTAACTTTTCTGTTATCAAGACTGAGATTTGATTATGAAATCATACAGCTTGCACATTTAAACATATAGACTCTTTTTATTATTTTACAGACATGCATTTATCGGTATTTATTTTGTTCATAAAACAATTGGTAATTTTTCATCAATTTTAATGTTCATACGATTTTAAGGCCCAGGTTTGCACACGTTTGAACATTGATTGTTATTCATTAGATTGTTTGTTTGTTTTTACTTTACTATGATAAGATTTACTTTCATTTTTAAATATTAAAGGTCTCAACAACAGAATTTTTTTCCATATCTAGTGCACTTTGAGTTAGATTATACATACAAATATCCCACGTTCTGTGTTTAAGAATGTTTTTAATGAACTTGGGAATTTTCCACTTTTCTCTTTACATAGATGCTGCCTAGTTGTTTACATCCACTGTTATGAAGTGCACATCTCTCTACGTCCCATTCGCATGACTGTTATTGGTTGAAAGATAATTCTGTTGTCATGGTAACTCGCTGTGTTTTGGATACCTGGACTACTTGGGTAAACATCTCGTGCAAGTGAAGGAGCCACTGACCTGTCTTATCATTTATAGGTTTTGACGTAGACTATGAAAATGACCTATTATTATTAATATTGTGTAGTTTGCTCGTTGAATACAGTTTAGGGAACACTGGCAACTGTTTTAACATAATTTCCGTGTATGAACGATCAAAGAAAATTGAACTGTTTTTTAATGTTTAGGCAAAAACGTATTTGTGTCTTTAGAAGTATTTAATTGTTGAAGTTTTAAGCGGCATCAAACTTTACATTGACTTCTCTGATGGAGTGTTTGTGTATGAAAACTAAAATTAATCAAGTTCATCTAATTAAATAATTAATTTTAATAAAATAATTACGTATTTTGTTATTGGTTTAATTTAAAATGGTTTTATGCTTTCATTGTTTTTACCAATCGGATTTTGGGGTTATAGTTGCGATTTAATAGTAATGGTTTGGTTGTTGTTAGGCGCAAAATTATGTGAAATATTTGTGCTTTGCCATTCACGGGTAACAAAACTCTATTTTTAGCCTCATAAGCCAGCAGACGTACCGCTGAGTTGAGCCACTGTCCAAATCCCATTATTCAGTTAGAGAAGGGTAGTTTAAAAATCGGCTGTGGGTATTATAAGTATTATCTTTCCAAATTAGGGACAGCTACGTGGAAACATCCCATCTTGTAACTCTGTGTGAAAATTTTGAAACATGCCTGTAAAGAATCTGAGATTGAATTGTTCACTTTAAATAAATCGCTTCCGAAACAAAGTGAACATTAACAGATATAAAGTATTTTGACAAATTATGTGCGAGAATCTTTTTAATACTTACTTTTGGAAACTGTGTTAATATGGTTTAAGCTCGTTTGGTTTTAATAACCCTGGGAAACACTCATTTTGTTGCATTTAAAAAAAGACCTTTCTATAGTCAATTGTGTGTTGATTTCAAATCTGAAGTCGGTTTTTGTCTGCAAGCTACAGATGTTTATGCAATTTGACATTTTTATTTATTTTTTAATTTTTCGTTATTATAGGACATTATAGGAATAGCTTATCAATTTGTTTGTGTATTTTATTCAGGTAGGAATTTGCGTTTGTACACTTCATCTGGACAAGCTCGTTTAATGCTCCAGCAGTAGTCAGCCATCATACTTTTGTCCCAGCGCCCTTGGTAGCGTTTTTCCATGAAAGGTCTTGGTGGAATCGTTCTCCTTGTTCGTCACTCACAGCCCCCAGGTTGTCAGGGAACTTATCAAGGTGGCTGTTCAAAAAATGAAGCTTGATGCTCATGTTGCACCCGAGATCACGAAAAGCGAGGAGCATTCTGTTCACAAGTTCACTGTAGTTCTCCGCCTTATTGTTTCCAAGGAAGTTCTGAACGACTGCCACAAAGGATAACCATGCTGCCTTTTCTAAAGCGGTCATCTTAGCAACAAACTGATCATCATGAATTAGGGTTCGAATCTGTGGGTCATCAAACACGCCTGCTTTGATCTTCTCAAATGATAACCCTGGTAAAGCTGTGATGATGTGTTGGAAACATTCACCTTCGGTTTCCAGTGCCTTGACAAATTGCTTCATCAAACCTAATTTGATGTGAAGAGGAGGAAAGATGATCTTATCTCTGCTTACAATTGGGTCTTGTATGATATTTGGCATGCCTGCTTCAAGGGTGTCACGAATAGGCCAGTCCTTCTGGACCCAATGTCTGTCTCGTGCTCGGCTGTCCCACATACAGAGGAAACATGGAAACTTGGTGAAACGTTTCTGTTGTCCAAGAAGAAAGTTGACCATCTTTAAGTCTACACAAATGATCCAATTGTGCTCATGATATTTTAATAAGTCCATGACCATTCTCATATCATCATAGTCTTCCCGCAAATGCACTGAGTGACCGACACGTACTGCTCCATAAACATTCCCATTATGTAAAAGAACACACTTTAGACTGCGTTTTGAACTCTCTAAAAAGAGTCTCCATTCAGCAGGACTATAGTAAGGTACACCCAGTTCTTTGAGAAGCCCTTGGATGTAATGGCAGTAAACAAACTGTCTGTCTTCTGAAAAGAAGGTCACAAAAAGCTGGTTACGCTTTCTGAAATATGATACTTTAACAGAGTGATCAACAAGATTTCTGCCTTGTAATCTTGATGCCAAAAGCTCTGCTGCTTTCTTTGAAAGACCTAAATCCCGCACTAAATCATTCAGTTCAGCCTGGGGAAGAGGCTTGGGGACGGGGAAAGGTTCAGTGTCTGAAGAACAGTTCTCCGATTGTGTACACTTTTCTGACAATTCACTGTCACAACTGTCTTGTTCGCTTGTATCATGTCCAATGTCTTTATCGTCCAATGAAGGCAAGCCTTTGAAAACTGGAACAGGAACACTTCAGAGTGCGGAGCAGGCCGAATAGCTGAGGGAATGTTCGGATACGTAATCTTATGTCGGTTTTTCTTCCCAACACCCGTTGTGTTTACCATGCAGAAATAACAGTCAGTTACATGGTTGGTGGGTTCGCGCCAAATCATTGGAACACCAAAAGGCAGACCATTGCGTTTTCCTTTGGTCCAGTCTCTAAGCATTTCCTCACAATTGGGGCACACAACATGAGGAGCCCATTGCTTGTCTTGATCACCAAGATGAACTTCAAAATATGACTTGTAGGCACGCTTGACGAACGAGGATATGTTACGTCTCTGACGATTGAGTGTGTAGCATCCACATATGTAGCAGAAGGCATCAGGCTTGTTTCTGCAATGATATCTATTTTTGGAAGCCATGTTTGATCTGAAACAAAAGAAGAATGATCAAAATTTTAGAAGCTATCTATATATATGGACGTGAAAATGCTTATACATGGTTTACGCAAGTTCACATTTGTACAATTTCATTAACCTCAAATTGCATACAAACTAGAGCTTGTAGAGAAAAACTAATTTCAGATTTGAAATCAGCGCCTAAAACTCCTTCAGAATCAGTCAAAATATCCAATGCAACTCAAAGTTGCTGAAAAAGTGTTCCCCAGTGTTATTAGCCTTCAGCTAATTCCTTAAAGTATCGCTTTATTTCATTGATGTATAATCTTTTCTTTAAATTTTTGATACTCTAGTTTTGAGACAAATACCAGCATCTTTCTTGCCTTTATTGTACGAGGTTGCTAGTTAGTGTCTATGATGGTTTACAGATTTCATACTCACAACATGTTAGCACTGTGAAAGTTCAGAAGCCACCTTCATTGTATAAAAATTATCCCAACCATAATTAAGACCACGAATTCGAAGTTTTCTGTGTGTTTTTTTAATGTTATGTTTCCCAACAATTTATCTGTTTGTTGGTTTTTGCATTCAGGGATGGTTTCAGTCAAGGATTACATTATGTCCAGTTACAGCGCAATTTCAATACCATCAAGGAAGTGAGTAAACAGTCTGCATTGTAAGATTCAACTTATTTACAGTGACCTCTGATTCGTCACAAAATAATTTTATATGTGCTCTATCGGATAATGCTTTAGCCAAAAGCATAAGTGTTTCAATGTTTAATCAAGTACGTCATTGAGTTTCTTCATCACAAGATCGAATTCTATTACCCGCTTTAACTGTTCTTTTTACTGATATTCTTTGAAAACCGGAGCATTTCTAGCCCAAATAACTTCTTTTTTCACCAACTATTGACAAACATATTTCCAAAAGTCAACTTGTTTCAGCATCACGTACTCTAGGACCACATTCACTGTTCCATTCCACTACCATACACAAGATAGTATACTTACAGGAACACCTGTGAACCCGTATCTTGCAGTTACATATCCTCTTGAATCATAATGGATGTAATGCAATTTTACTCCTTTCGGCAAAGGAGCAGAGATACATAACTGTCAGAGTTTATTTTTCGAGAAATATACATCGAGACTTTCTTCGGTCATCGTCAGGCTCATAAAGAAAGAAAGAAGCTGACCACATGTTTAAAAGGGGGTGCGTAACTGAGTGTCAAAACATAGAGGGCGGTGTTAGATGTTTGAATATATAATTTTATATTATTTATTTTATTATTTTTAATATAGGTATAAAGGTGTTCCTTTGTATTGATTTATTTTGGGTTTAAGATATTGTATAAGTAAGGCTTCTTTAATTTTGCCAAATGTTGGTTATTTTTCTGCTGATGTCGGGAATATATGGTATGCAGCAGTATAAGGTTTTGTAGTTTGTTGTATCTTGGGATTTATTGTTGTTTATTTGTTGTCGGTCTAGGTGTGTGCGTATAATTTTTCTACGTTTTGTGGAGGAATACCAAATTTGTTCAAAAACCAGACACAAAACTGAGGTCTATACTATGTAAAAACTACACTAACAAACACCACACCAACATTATTTATAAAATACAATGTGATAACCGCCACGACTTCTTTATTGGAGAAACAAGTAGAAAAATGGAAACCAGATTCAAAGAACATTAAAAGTCATCATCAAACGTTTTCGAACACTGCAAGTCAAATATACACAACATTATAAAAAACACTCAAATACTAAATAAAGAAACAAACATAAACAAACAAAAAAATTAAAGAAGCCTTACTTATACAACTTAAACCCAAAATAAACCAATGCAAAGAAACACCTTTATACCTATATAAAAATAATAAAATAAAGTTATATACACTGTATTCAAACATCTAACACCGCCCTCTACATTCCGACACTCAGTTACACAACTCCTTCCAAACATGTGGTCAGCTTCCGGTCAGTTACCTCTTTCTTTCTTTGTGAACCTGACGATGACCGAAAAAGGTCGAAACGTTGTTCGCTCTTCTATGTAAAATATTTTATCAACCCAAACGAGCCGTTTTTACATATATATTTCTCTACAAGTGGATTTCTCGACATCACTGATTATTATTTTTCGAGAATATCATAATTATCATGGGAGGGAGTCCTAATGAGTTGGTCTTTGTATTAAAGAAGTAATTAGAAAACATCATGAAGGTTCTGATAATATGGTTGTTGTTCTAAAGAAGTAGTGAGAGAAACATCTCATCAGAACTTTCACGGTGTTTTCTATGTTTTTTTAACTACTTCTTTAGAAAAACAACCAACTCATCAAAACGTCCACGTTGTGTTAAAGAAGCAGTTAGAAAACATCATGGAAGACCTGATGAGTTGGTCGTTGTGCTAAAGAAGTAGTTAGAAAAATATCTAATTTATTTTTCGTCATATGAAAAAGAGCTGGCTGGTTTGCAAGACTTACATCCTGGAAATTTTTTCAATGTTTACTTCCTCAGGTTTAACACAGAAGTCGCCCGTATCTGTAAGAGGTATGTTAACAACGACAATTTATCAGTGTTCTTTCTGTATTTCACAATTGTATTTTCAAGGCAATGATTTATTAGTAGTACCAACATGAGCTGGGAGAAGCCTAATATTTAGGGTTCCAGACTGTAATTTTGAGGACCCATGGTTCACGTCTCGTTACTGCAAAAACCGTGATGGGCGGTGTTAACTATCTGCCTTTCCTCTAACCTACCAAATCCAGTTTAGAGACAGATATTGAAGACAGTTGTTGTGCAGCTTTTTGTGAATTTTCAAAATAACGACAACAATTTTGTTAGTTATAAAATCCTGGGTCGCTAACTGTGTGCGAGTGCTTGTGTTCGATCCTGGTTAAGCACTTGTGGATCTTGAATTAACTCACATTATTTCTTAATTTGCAACATTTTGGGATCTAAAGCTTTTTCTAGGTAGCTGATATGAAAACGTGTTCATTTTGACAGTTTTTTAAGTCAAGTACTTCTCTTTCCCCCATTTTTGTTTACTTTCAGTGCTTAACTATTGTCTTACTTTGTTCCATTATATATGTATATCATTCAACACTTGAACACAATTTTTTTTAACAACTACAGGCATTTAGCTACAACGTTATGTCTATTAACAGCATTGTTCTAGCTTAACAAGCTTATATCTGAGCTGTACAAAAAATTTTAAACATTCATTTACGTATACCATTTGGGTGACTTTGTACGTTATCTGCAACAGTCTCTAACTCGCAAAAGTAAAATGAAATTCAGAACTAAAAACAGTTGTTGATAAGATTCGCAAATAAGGTTTGTTACTTGATAAATGTATGCAATATCTATACGTCTACTAGCTTTCTTACAAATTTGCTGAGATTGAAAATTTAAGTGTTTATTCTGACAGTGCTCACAAAATATTTCTTATTCTCAAATTGTTGGTGTAAAGTTCGACAAACCTCAGAAATGGTTTTGGATAACTATAAATACCACACGTCGATTTGGTATTGCATGCAGTTGTGTTAATAAAGATAAATCATTTGATTTTGTTTATTGGTTTATTAAATTTTATTTACTTAAAAATATACCAGCCACACCAAACATGCTCGCCATTTCAGTCGCGAGTACGTTATAATATGACAGTCAATCCCACTATTTGTTGGTAAAAGAATAGCCCAAGAGTTGGCGGTGGGTGGTGGTAACTGGCTGCCTTCCCTCTAGTTTTACACTGCTAAATTAGGGACGGCTAACGCAGATAACTCTCGTATAGCTTTGTGCGAAATTCAAAAACGAACAAACAAACATACAAGCCACATAGTTGATATTAAAGCTCAAAACAGCTGTCTAACTAATGCCAACTTCTTTTTTATACAAAGTACCACAACTAGTAAAATTATCGTTATTTGGGGTATATGATGTTTCTTTTACTTCGTTGGTTAATATGTTAAAGGTTGAAGTTTGCTGATCTTGTCGACATTCGGAGTATTTTGAAGCGAGGTATCTGCTATGCTTCCAAGTATACCGTGTTAAATAATAATATATTGGCTTTGGTGCTGACATGTAGGTGGTAGGGTTTCTTGTTTGTTTGTTTTAGTGTTAACATTCGCTATACGCAAGGAAAAGTACCGTATCGTTACTTCAAAATATGCTAAATTCTTTACATGTCAACGTATTTGTACACTCGTAAACTTTCATAACTATTTTTAATTACTTGTCTACGAACATACATACTCGTGGTTTTTAATGATAGTTTTGTCTCTATCTCTATAACTGCACTCTCGTACTCGCACTTTTTGCATATTTGCTTGTACTTAGTATCGCGACTATGTAATCGTGAATTTTACACTATTATTTCCCTCTACACGTCAAAACTACTGTGTACTTGTAATATTTTAAGGATTGTTTCCTCTTGCAGTTTCCAGACAGTTGAACATTGTTGTTGTTTAGAATTAAGCACAAAGCTACAGAATGTGCTATTTGTGCTTTGCCCACCACGGGTATCGAAACCAGGATTTTAGCGTGTAACTCTGCAGACATACCGCTGAGCCACTGGAGGGTCAGTTGAACATATCATTTGAAGAACGGACACCAATTTATAGTTTCCAAAAGTCAACATGCCCTAGAACAAGGTACAAGTTTTCTTTTATTTTCGTTTACTTCAAATTAATGCACAAGTACATGTGAACAAGATACACACCCTTGTGTAAATTAATTGAAAGAAGACCGAAAATTACGATTTTTTCAATTTTTTGTTTTATTTCTGAGAATCCAAAAATTACTCACAAATTAATACATAATATGACCGCTTATAATCATTAATCCACTTTGGCATCGAGTCCACGAGTTGACTGCGATCTCTATTAATTTTTGGATCACAGTACTACACCTCAATTATGGCCTCAATTAACGTATCTTTCGTAGTACAGTTGTTTCCTCGAAGTTTTTCTTTACAAATCGCCCAAAGATTTTCAATAGGATTTAAGTCTGGAGAGTTTCCAGGCCAGTCCAGCACCTTTATTTGCGTTGTAGTCATAAAATTCTTCACAAGTTTTGATGTGTGGCATTGAGCGAGATCTTGCTGAAAAATGCCAGATCCATCTGGAAATCTCTTTTTCAATTCTGGAACGACTCTTCTCTGCAAAACTTCAATGTACTGTGGTCCTCGCATCATAAATTCTACGATATGTAAGCCTCCGACGCCATAGTAGCTGAAAAAGCCTCAAAATATCTTCAAGGGATGTTTTACGAACTGATTGATGTGAGATTCTCAAAGTTTCTCACCTGGAGATCTGCGAACATGCAGACTTATTTGACCCTGTACGAAGAAATTGGTCTTGTCACTGTGGAGACAATGTCCCTGTCACAATAACACTCCTATATTATCGCCATTTGTCTTACATACTCTTTCAGCTTTATCATGCTCTATCTTCCTACTCTAAGGTCATGGTCTACACTCTCGCTCTGAGGTTACTTAATCTGTCTCAACATTTCATTAAAATTTTCTGCAAGGAACTCAGGTTAATCAGCTATAGGATATGTGAGCAAAGTACATTTGCAGTCTCTCGACTTTTGTTTATAATACTCGTTGTATTCTGAGCTTGCAGAGTATGTAGTGAGGGTTTTACATAACTACTTTTTCGATGGTAGTAATCCCCTTCACCCCAACCACACCTCATAAGGTCAACAGTGTGGGTGTTCTTGTGTGTTTTGTTAAGTGATTTTCGTTATTACAACACCTCTTTTATGTAATACGAACAGAATATATTTGTACTTTTTATCATTTGAAAACACATATATATTGTTATATGGATTTGTGTTCAAACACAGTTCACTTCTTTATAGTATGTTATTATTTTATTAATCCTATTGAATTGGTGCAATTTTATTCTAAAGTTTTTAAAAGCTCTTTTTGTAACTCTCCTTTCGCAGGTGTTTTAATATAAATTTTACCTTTTTATAATTTAATGTAAGTTTTTTAATTCTTGAGCATTTGAGTAATTTTTAATTTATTAATAACCAATTCAGAACAAATGTTTTAAGTATATTATGTTTTTATAATTGACACTCATTTGGAACGTTTCTGATTTCTTATTGGTTTGTTTGACTTTGGTGAAAGGGAAATATGCTTTTTATTCATAACAAGTAACACACGTAAAGACAAAATAGTTTGACTTTCTTGTCATTGATTGGTTAATTGAATCATTCGGCACATTTATTATATCAGCCAAACAGATTTGAAGCAGTCTTTGTCAGTATTCTCAGATTAAATCTGACACTACCTTTTTTTCTGTAAAAATCTTCACATTTTATATAGTAAAGATCTGTATCCCTCCAAGTTTCATACAGTAAAGACATCTACCCACCATACTTCTGTATAGTAAAGATCTGTATCCCTCCAAGTTTCATACAGTGAAGACATCTACCCACCATACTTCTGTATAGTAAAGATCTGTATCCCTCCAAGTTTCATACAGTGAAGACATCTACCCACCATACTTCTGTGTAGTAAAGATCTGTATCCCTACATGTTTTATACAGTGAAGACGTGCATCCACTATAGTTCTCTATAGTACAGAGCTGTATCCGGCCATGTTTTGTATCGTGAAGACTCGTATCTGTCCAAGCTGTGTATAGTAGAGGTGTATAGTATAGTGGTGACCTGTGTCCCTGCAGGTTTTATATACCTGATTCAGATCCTAGTAACTGTTTATTTGATCTTATAGTATTTTAGTGCAGTCTTCTGTAAATGCTTGTTTAGTGTTTATAGTCAGACTCGGGTATGACTTACTCACTAACGTGCCAGGCTGTGGATCATAAGGTCCAAAATATAAGCTTGTAACGTACTGTAGAACACGTTTTGTACTTTCAGCTGTAGGTGTGTTATGAATATGGCCAGTCGATTTCATTGCTCAGAAGTAGGTAGTGCTGGGAAGTTACCCTCCCTCTGACCAACAGTTCTAATTTAGGGACTCTAAACTCCGTTTTGTCCATGAGCCGTATAATGTTCCGTTCAATTTGATAATACCTAATACTAATTTTGTTTGTGTAGGCCATCTTTATACCCTAGTGTACTGTAGTTAGCTTTGGAGTAAACACGGTCTACAGCTTACCACAGTATTTAAGCTTATAAACATGTATTAAAGGAGAAAATAAACTAATTTGTTATCAAAACCTGTCAACTTAACAGTTTTAATAATTTCCGATCAAATGAGAAATGAGAACAGTATTTCTGAGTTAAAATTATTTTTAAAATATATGCAAACATGATGTAATAGAAATAAATTTTGATTTTTAAAAAATGCAGTAGATCTCAGTTTTAACATTAAAACTGAAGGATCAGGGACTCTTGTCGTAATGCTGCTGACCATAATTTGCATTTTCAGTAGCGGTGGATATTAAACGTGACTGTCATTCCCTTTTTTCAGTTCAAAGAGTTTTCAACAAAACCCTTGTGGCAGCGGTTATAACTATCCAGTTGCTTTCTTTTTGATCAACAGTACAAAATCAGGAGCGTCTGTATCCAAATCCGAGGAGAATTTTGTCTTTGCCATTTGGATCACTTATTTATTTTTTAGGTTGAAAATTGCGATCTCTATCAAAGTGAAAAGTACTTGGAATTCATAATTTCTAAAATAACTTTTTTATGAATATTTATCAAATAATAGTTCTACGAAATTTGAGTGAAAATAAATTTTTTGTCATTCCATTATTAAAAGTGCCTAAACGACATCTCTGAACCCCCCCCCCTTCAGTGACACAGCGAAATGTCTGTAGATTTACTACGCTAAAGTCTCGGGTTCGATATCCCTGGTGGGCATAGCACAGATAGCTCATTGGATAGCTTTGAGCTTAGCTTCAAACAGGACATATCAAAATATTGAATTATACTAGAGAATCTTTACAGTTTCTTACACTTTTTGTAATGATATTTTACATCTGGATAAGTATGATCTTTACTTTTTTAATTAAAGCAAGCAGGGCGTGACTTAATGGTTATAGCGATCGGACTTTAAGTCCTAAAGTTCATGGTTCGCGACCCCTTTGTTAACAAAAACGCGTTTTGCTCTTTATAACAGTAAATGCACCATGAGAGTAAAGATTAACTCCCACTGTTTGGCCAGACAAGGGTTGGTTAATTGGTAGTAAATGCCGTTGCTGTCTGTCAGTTCAACATAACTTGCAGTTAATCATTTGTGTGGTTTTATGAGATAATTATGTAATGCAACTAACTCACAGCCTTTTTAACAGAGATAATCACCTACCATAATAATATTAATTATAACTTCTCATAATAATTCATATCAGCATAAACTCTATATTCGAAGATTTGACTTATGAGGCAAGCAATGAGTGTATACGAACGAACAATCACTTCACACTGTTAGTAAGATATTTATTGCAAGTGTAGGAACTGATCTGCAGCTATTTTTAATTAATTACCACTGCTGCAACTGTATCATTACGAATTTAACGTATAGCAGTTCTATTTTAAACGTGTATTTCTGTGGAAACTGATAATTTGCTTCAGAAAACTCGTACAGTCAAATGATTGTCTATTAATGAAACGAAGATAAGTACCCTTAATCATCTATTTCAGTTGAAATAATAGGCATTCATAAGAGTTAGAAACTTATTTATATGCACATTAAATGAATTTTAATATAAAAATAATGCAAATAGTACAATAATAGTTGACCATCCACAGAAAAATCGCTAATTTATGAATTACATTTTTATAGATCATCAGTGCTTAATATTCTCATGGTTGACTTAAAAATATTTATGCACTTTCTCGTCTACTTACACGGAGCTAAACTTAATATTTTAGTTAAAATATTTCGCTAAACAATGCTTTCTTATTCCTATTGTTGTTTTCTTGTTTCTTCAGATTTCTCCACTGGTGATAAAACGTTTGGCATGGCCATTCTGTAAAACCAGATTCTGTAAAAATATTGAAGTTTTAAAAATTAAATTATCTTTATTCGAAAATATGATGCAAATAAGCCTCAAACTGTATGTTAATAGCATGTTAAGGCTGTTTATCTTATTTTAAATATTTTGAATCTTTATTAAGTCTTTTTTTAAAATTAAATCAAAACAGTTTCATTAATCAATTTACCTTTTTATACCCGACAAGAATATTAAAATTATGCCACGGTGTCTTCTGCAAAATCCCGTAAATATTTTAATCAAAGAAATTTAGACACTCTGTTTTCCAATGGTGGTAACAACTGGTGGGCCCCCCAGTGGCTCAGCGGTATGTCTGCGGACTTACACGCTAAATTCCGGGTTTCGATACCCGTGGTGGGCAGAGCACAGATAGCCCATTGTGTAGCTTTGTGCTTAATTCAAAACAACAAATTCTTTTATCTGGGACTAATGCACCAATGTGTTGTCTGTGTAGCTTTGTGCTTAATTCAACAACAACAACAACAACTGGTGCTTTTATCGAAATAAAATTGATTCACGCGACTTTTGAATTCGATTAAAAAAACAAAAAACATCAACAATTTATATCATAACTAATTCTACAAAAAGTTATTTCATTCTTTATTATTGGCCCGGCATGGCCATGTGGTTAAGGCGTTCGACTCGTAATCTGAGGATCGCGGGTTTGAATTCCCGTCACACCAAACTGCTCAACCTTTGATCCGTGAGGACGTTATAATGTGACGGTCAATCTTAGTATTCGTTGGTAAAAGAGTAGCCGAAGAGTTGGCGGTGGATGGCGATGACTAGTGCCTTTTCTCTAGTCTTACACTGCTAAATTAGGGACGGCTAGCGCAGATAGCACTCGAGTACCTTTGCGCGAAATTCAAAACAAACAAACCAAACCTTTTTTATTATTATTTTGTAATTGCAACTTTATTAGTAATAGAAAGTTTTCCCACTGCCAGCGAATCCCTTTAATGAATCAGCAGTAAGTCTACAAGCTTACGACACTAAAATTCGGGTATCGTTACCCGTGATGGCTGTAGAATAGAAAGCCCATTATGTAGCTTTGCGCTTAACAATGATCAATGCAAGATTTTCCAGATAATAATATGCTACATTATATAAGATGGCGTCTAAGTTGAAAGTTCCACTTCATCTTACTGGTCCCCTGCTGGTACAGCGGTAAGTATACGGATTGACAACACTAAATTCAGGGGTTTGATTACCCTTGGTGTACTCAGCAGATGGTCCGATGTGGCTTTGCTATAAGAAAACACACACACGCTCATCTTAATGGTCCCATGGTGAGAAAGCAGTAGCTGAATGTGGTTTTACTCTCAAACCATCCCACTAATGATGCTCATATAAACTATTTCTGTACAGTTTGTTAACTTACAGAAACAAAAATTCTAATATTTTTATAGTAGTTCACTAAACAACATTTTACCAGTTTACATAAATCATAGAACACCTGTACCTTTGTTCAAATTACAAATCTTACAGGCCCGGCATGGCCAGGTGGTTAAGACGTTCGATTCGTAATCTTAGGGTCGCGGATTCGAATTCCCGTTGCACCAAACATCTTCGCCCTTTCAGACATGGGGCGTTATAAAGTAACGGTCAGTCCCACTATTTGTTGGTAAAAGAGTAGCCCAACAGTTGGCGATGGGTGGTGATGACTACCTGCCTTACCTCTAGTCTTTCACTGCTAAATTAGGGACGGCTAACTCGGGTAGCCCTCGTGTAGCTTGCGCGAAATTCAAACAAATCAATCTATCTATTCAAAATTAGGGACGGCTAAATGGTTGTTTATTTACTATTATTATGTTAAAACTCAGGATGTCTAATTATTAATATTAATTTTAAGTGTTGTAGGTATAATATCGCTGATGCTACAGATTCAAATATTATTTTTTATGTTACGTACTCTGTTGTATACTACAGTTTAGTTTGTAATACTTTCTCAAACGACAACATTAAATTACTTTGTAGATTTATTGGGAATAAACCCTACATCTTATTAAATAAATATTTCCAAGGTAACTCATCAGTACGCTTGAAGATTTACAGTGTTGAAATTCAGGGTTCGATCCCTGATATGTACAACTTCACGCTTATACAAAAAATAAAACAATGAGGACATGTAGAATAATATCTTAAAAATGAAGTTTATATTAACATGTGATTTGTTGTGACAGATTAGTGGTTTTTCGTTGCTTGTTTCAAAGCTGAAAAAACTAGTGTACATGAGCTCTGACACGTGGGTGGTGTAATTTACATGTGACCCATGGCCCCTTTTGGCAAGCCTCTTTGGAAAATAGAAGACAGTTTCCTCACTTCAATATTACTCGAATATCGGAAACGTTTACCCATGAATTTCCAGGTCTAAAAGTCCTAGAAGTGTGCCTCAAGGATATGAAAGTTTAGTAAGCCCTTTGATATTAGTATATAAAGTGTCTTTTAAGTCAAAAAGAAGACATGTAGGTTCTTTGATGTCACGATCACTAATGGAAGACAGTACCAAAGCGGGTTGTTGCTGTTAATTCAGGGCTCACGAATTCTTTTGTTTCTTTTATAATAACATGTCGCAAAAAGTGGGCAGGCTGGGCGGTTTACATGGTGTCTTTATCCCAACATTCCGTGCTGCGTGTTTTTGATTTGATCTGTACTGAGGTTATTTTACGGGCGGCGTCCAGGACCGATGTCCCCGTGAGAAAAGCAATGTTTCTGTGCTTTTGTCTTCCTGTAATCAAAACATAATTAGTGTTTATATCAGTTGGTAAAATTCCGCCCATCACCACCCACTCTCCTTCTCCTTGACATCGCATCACGCACAGGTCTCCGAATTTAAGGAAAACGCTGCATATAATTATTCCTTTTGTAACAGTTATGGACTAATCGTCCCCGAAAGAGGTGGGAATTGGTAACTGGGACACCTAATCAGATGTTAAGGAGCGCCGTGTGTGACATAAAAAGAGCACATCTGTCAGTTGTTTAAGTAATTTTTAGTGGCTCAAGATTTCTGTAAAATTTTCTTGAAAATCCTTGTCGTTGTCTATATGTGGTGTTGTCGTTTGGTCAGGTAAGGCTGATTTATTTAGATTGCCACTAATGTTTATATTTACCTGAGTTACTAATATACAGACATTTACCTGATTCAAATATTAGTTCTCACTTGATTTCTCCATGTGTAAGACCTCGAATGTGTGAAATAGAGTGATTTAAAACGAGCTTATAAACTTTTGTTGATTAATTAGATTTACGTCACTTTATTCATAAATTATTTTGTACCTCTACTGGCTATCGATTTGTTTCAAATGCACATTTTATAACACACTTCAAGCAGCTTTGGCTTATTTGTGTCTACTTTATCGTAAATGAAAAGGTTTACTCTGAACAATATCCATCAGAAGTCTCACATACCTGATATTTTGAATATGTGAAAATTGATTTAGAAAAGAACGATCAGTAAGAAAGTTCCATACAAGAAACGCATGTATGGTGAATTGACTTTGATGACACGTGTAAGACTGCTATCCAGTGTGGTGACTGAATTTGATAGTTTTGACAAAGCATGGACGCTCGGGTGGTTAATTGAGTTTCATAGCAATTGTACACATCACGCACGTGGTGAAATGAGTCTGATAAGTTTACAAGGTACACTCATTGGTAAATTGAGTTTGATAAAGGTTTAAAGCCGGCACGCGTGTGTGATGAATTGTGTTTAATAGCAGTTTTACACAGTACGCTTAGGTAGTAAATTGAGGCTAACAATTTTATATGGTTTGGTTTGTTTTGGAATTTCGCAAAAAGCTACTCGAGGGCTATCTGTGCTAGCCGTCCTTAATTTAGCAGTGTAAGACTAGAGGGAAGGCAGCTAGTCATCACCACCCACCGCCAACTCTTGGGCTACTCTTTTACCAACGAAAAGTGGGATTGACCGTTACATTATACGCCCCCACGGCTGGGAGGGCGAGCATGTTTGGCGCGACTCGGGCGCGAACCCGCGACCCTCAGATCGCAAAGCGCACGCCTTAACGCGCTAGGCCATGCCAAGCCATTTTATAGGGTCTACACTTGTGGTGAATTAAGTATGATAACTTTACACGGCATGCTAATGGGGAGAAATTAGTTTTAGTGCGTGTTTTCTTTCAGCAAAGACACATCAGGCAATCTGCTGAGACCACCGAGGGATATCGAGCCCCTGATTTTAGTGTTGTAAATCCGTAGGCTTACCGTTGTAAATACATCTGATCATGTAATAAATGAATTCACGAATAAGATGTACAATGTTGATTCATAAAAATATTCACGTGCTTGTTTGTACATTTCTTAAAATTTCTCAATGTTGGACAAGATTAGCCAGCAAGTAAAAATACGTAATATTTTTTTTTAATTCTAGGTAAATCCTTTATCAAGTAAAATTACCTATGTTTTCGTATTGTCGCATAAAAAGGTTAAAACTAGATTTTTCATCATGTAAATTTGTTATTGATTTGAATTAGAAGAAATAAATATAAAATCGAATAATTCTTATACATTTGTTAGTCACTGCAAATTCGTCGTTTTAGTTCACTTTTGTTCGTATGGAATTAAGCACAAAGCTACAATAAAGGCAACTTTTGCTCTATCTGTCGGAAGTATCGAAACCCAGTTTCCAGTAATGGAGTCACAGACATACTGAAGTGCAATGGTAGAAAGTAAGGGTTTCGTACCCTTTCAAGTCGTCGTAGATGGCATTCAATGAAGACAGAAAGAAATATATTAAATGTATATATATATATACATATATGTATTACATGTCTCTTTCGTGAATAAATCTTAGCTCAACGAAATTTGACATGTTGATATCTATATGTGTGTGTGTAGCCAGTGAAATAAAAATTTAAATATGCCATATTTATAAGATGATAGCCCAGGTGGGTATGGCGTCTGTCGTTCTTGGTAGACCAGCAGGTTTGGGGCTCACTTCATCTTAGTTTTGGCGTCCGTCATTCTTAGTAAACCAGCAGGTTTGAAGCTCACTTCATCTTAGTTTTGGCGTCTGTCATTTTTGGTTAACCAGCAAGTTTTGAAGCTCACTTCATCTTAGTTTTGGCGTCTGTCATTCTTGGTAGACCAGCAAAGTTGGGGCTCACTTGATCTCAGTTTTGGCGTCTGTCATTCTCGGTAGACAAGTAGGTTTGGAGCTTACTTCATCTTAGTTTTGGCGTCTGTCATTCTCGGTAGACAAGTAGGTTTGGGGCTTACTTCATCTTAGTTTTGGCGTCTGTCATTCTTGGTAGGCCAGCAGGTTTGGAGGTCACTTCATTTTAGTTTTGGGGTCTGTCGTTCTTGGTAGGCCAGCAGGTTTGGGGGTCACTTCATTTTAGTTTTGGGGTCTGTCGTTCTTGGTAGGCCAGCAGGTTTGGGGGTCACTTCATTTTAGTTTTGGGGTCTGTCGTTCTTGGTAGGCCAGCAGGTTTGGGGGTCACTTCATTTTAGTTTTGGGGTCTGTCGTTCTTGGTAGACCAAGCTTAATACAAGACATTTGTTGACGACTGACTGCTTTTAAGGTGTTCTGGCACTCTGTGATCTACTTTTTGAGTCAGCGTGGCCAATCGGTAGCGTACGCTGGGGATGTGTATACACTAAAGAGTGTCGGTCTAATCCTCCTATTGGATAAGACAAAAGTAGTTCAACATTTGGCGGTAGATGATATTAAGCAGTTGTTTTTCTTTCAGTCAATCAGTGCGAACTTAGAAACGATGCGCAGATAGCCTCTTGTATTGTCTTGAGATAAATTCTGAAATAAACCGACAACCTTTCGGTCAGTGTCGGCAAAACTAATTTAAACTACTAGCTTTACAAACACGAGGACAAGAGAAGATTCTTGATAGTTGTGGCGCTTGAAATTATTTAAGGAAAGATTAGAGTAAATTAATATATGAGACCTATTTTCCCGGTTTTTGTTCGCTATATTTCTGTGCGCCATCAATTCCAAGCTCAGGCGTGAATATACCCGATTCAACGTCATTACTCATCAGGATTTCTACCAGCCTATCATCAAATTGAAAATGTTTTAAGCAGGACGAGAGTAAATTAACTTATCCGACCTTGAGCATCGTCAAATATATCAAATTAGAGGGTATGACTCTTAAGTCCAAAACTTCAATTAGATCTCAACAGTGGCGTAGCAACTATTTTTGCCGCCCGGGGCGGTCGTAAGATTTGCCCCCCCCCGCTGGCCGTTGATAATCCGTTAACCTTCAAAATTCCAGAAAGTTCTCAAAATATTTATTTTCATTTTGGTATAAAATTTCAGATTTTTGTTAGCTTTTTATTATTTTAATTTTTTTCTATTTTTCCCCCCTCAAAATGCCGGCCCCTGGCACGTGCCGCCCGGGGCGGACCGCCCCTCCCGCCTCCCTTCCTTTGCTATGCCACTGGATCTCAATTCGATCAAGAGATGACGGAGTTATGAACCAAAAGTTTGTACTAGGAAAATTCAGAGCTGTTTTATGAGACACTATATCGCGGCTGAAGATGAAAGAACAATAAAATGATTTTTAATTGAAAACTCTGAATAAAACTGTTCTATAAACACAAAGTTAGAGTTATTTTGCTTTTACAGTCAAACATAACAAATTATAAATAAATAAAATAGTCTTAGTCCCAATGTAAATATATAAAACAGTTTGATATATCTTAGGAACTATATAAATCTGGTTGGACGCCAATTGAGCTGTTATAAAATTACCTAAGATATATGAAGCTGGCTGAAATATCACATGAAATATTTTAATGATTTATCTAATTCTCATACATCACAAACCTATTTGAAATACCCTAATATTTTTTTGGAATCAAAAACATATTTTTATTACTGTTTAAGCCAAATAAAAAGCTACTTATATGAGACTCTAAAGTTTAGTTATCCTAAAATCAAGACTTGATATTCCAACAGGATAATTTATATACAAAAAGAATTAGAGAGTAAAAGTTTCATTTAAGCATTGCTAGGCCGAATGTACTAGAACCCAGTTCGCATCAAACTAGAAGAATATAAAGATAGGTAATAAAGAGCAATAGGTAACCTCTCGTGCTTTTTTTTATGAGCCTTGTGATATTATTAGACGAAAGTTTTTATATTATTGTACTGCAAACGTGAGATACTTTTGTATATCAAATATCAATTTTCTTGAACTATTTCGTTTTTTATAATGTTAACCTCTTCTTTCCACGAAAGGTACGTTTATGCACGTAACTCATAATGTCCATTACATTCTCTAAAGTATATTATAGACTTAATGACGTAATCTTTAAGAGTTCTTAGTATAAAAGTACGTGCACGGGGTTGTCAGTTTGGGTTTATTTTTCACTGTTTCCATGACTAAATCTTGAAATTTGTAGTGTATATAATAATATGAATAATATAAAAATATAACCAAATACATACCTTATTAATAACATGAACAGCTTAAGATTGTTATCAAGTGTATAGATTCTGAATAACACCAACTGTGTACGAATGTTATCAAGTGTATTGTTTCTGCATAACACTAACGGTGTAAGAATATAACTTATTCTATAGCTTCTGAATAACATGTAAGTTGTAAAAATATAGGTTATAGTACTTCATCCCGACAAACTGACCAGTGGTCAAGACACGCTATGTTTATCATCCATTATTGAGCCACAGTTGTTTCTGTATGAAATAAAGTTGGTCATTTTTATCAATTTTACTTAAGTCATAAATTCTAAAATTCAACTTATGACCTCCTATATTAATATTGCATTATTTATTTATTTTGACAGTAAACTTCTTGTTGACTAACATTTATTATTTATATCTTTAACATTGAATTACAGGCGAACCAGTAAGCCAGCTACTCTTTTGATTCCGTAACAGGTCACGTGACCACGATGTCAGCGTGAGAAGACCCCTTTAGTAATTATAAATATTCGAGAACGTAGAGAAAAATGTCAATGATATGTCGGTTTTTATCATCAGTTGTTTGGGCATCAACTGTTTTGGTGTGGATAAGCTGATTATTGTAATTTTTATCGATTTTATTTAAACCATTGTACGTGAAAATTCCACTGATTGTTTATTTGTCATTATATATTGTTAAGAACCAATAGGAATAGTGAGCGACCTCTTTTATGTCTAGATAGTCACTGAATTCTGAATAAGAAAGCTCCATAATTATGCTTGTTTAGTTCCTGAAGGTTTTACTTTTCTCCATTTGAAGTTTCAAGATTATAATAATTAGTTTGTTTGTCTAGAAATAAGCACAAAGCTACACAATGGACTATCTGTGCTCTGCCCACTATGAGTACTGAAACCAGATTTGTGTCTGCAGACATGTCGCTGTGTTACAGGGAGAGCTATAACAATTACAAGAATCACATTTCCAACTAAGTAACAACGTTTTTAGAAGATATTCGATTAGTACAACTCCAAGCGTGCTTCTTTAGAACTAGGATGTAAAATATTCTTAACGCAACTATAAAGTATTACTTGTGCGACTTTAAAGAAATCGTAATGATAGTGAAGTTCAGAACACAATATTTAAATGAACTGAAAGCATATACTTTCAGATCGTTTTCTCAATTCAAGTATGTACAACTAACGAAATAAAAACAAAGCATAAACTGAATCATGAATTATCGTTAGTCACTATAATGTAATCAACATCAAAACACGTATCTCCCCTAAAGCATAAAATATAAAGTAACATTTGCAACCCTTATTACTTCAAGCATTATTATTAAGATACGCAGCAACATGATCTACCTTCTGTTGGTTAAAATATCCTATTACACCACAAAATATGACGCTACTTTATTTCTCCCTGTCACTTGAAGCATCAGAAACACAATTTAAATATGCAGAGTAGTTTGTTGTTTGTTCGTTTTTGAATTTCGCACAAAGCCATACGAAAGTTATCTGCGTTAGCCGTCCCTAATTTAGCAGTGTAAGACTAGAGGGAAGGCAGCTAGTCATCACCACTCACCGCCAACTTTTAGGCTACTCTTTTACCAACGAATAGTGAGATTGATCGTCACATTATAACGTCTCCACAGCTGAAAGGGCGAGCATGTTTACCGCGACGGGGATACGAACCCGCGGCCCTCAAATTAGGAGTCGCACACTTTAACACGCTTGGCCATGCCGGGCCCATGCAGTGTAGTAGTAGTAGTGTGTGCGTTTTTTTATAGCAAAAACACATCGGTCTCTTTGCTTAGGCCACCGAGGAGAAGCAAAACACTAATTTTAGCGTTGTAGATGCGTAGACTTACCGCTGTACCAGTGGGAGATGGTTTAGTAGTGCAACTGAAAAGATAAATTATGAGAATATGAACTAAAACCGTACTCGCATAAAGTTGAAGAAAAATTAACATCTTTAAAGTTAAGGAGTTCTAAAGTCTCCTGAATACCTGTAAACTTGACTGGCTATAATGGAAATGGAAATATTATTTATTCAAATTGGTTCCAAATAAATGTGGATAAAATAAAATGTATTTCGAATATCTCTCATGTTCAAATTCTAAGTCTACTCTGTGCATGTGGTGGTGGCGCTAACAAAATATTATAAAATATCACTGACCGTGTATGCACTAACAAGGTATATTTAACATTAATTAGTTTACGAAGTCTTAAGTCACTTAAACATGAATTTCACTCATTATTGCATCAGCAGACATCCTGAGCTTCTTTCATAAAACTCCAACAAAGGACAATAAGTTAAAATGTAATTACATATGTATACACACGTACTTTTTTCTTTTAGATAATATCGTTTAATGTACTTTGAAGCTCTCATCTTAGAAGTTATTACGTTGTGGGTGATTTGTCGTTTGCTTTACTTTTAAAGGTTATAAAAAATACGAAAACATATACGAAATAAATCAAGGGTTGTTTTTTTTAACTTGTATGAACAGTTGTAGTGGATCGTTTATATGAATAAATAACATACAAACGTACGTTTAATATTATATTATTTACTATGCACTTAGAATAAGATCTAGAATTAGATCAAGCGTGATCTAATGGCTAGCGTGTTCGGCTATGGATTTGGAAAGCCTAAAGCTTTAGTCGCAATGTCTTTAAATAAATTTTGCATTTTCAATTTATGTGTGTTATAAGAGTGGCGGTGAAATCCATTATTCGTCTCAAAACTCCTAAAATGCTCCTATTGTGGCATATTCTTCTGATTGTCTGCTTTCCATTTGATCAGCAAATGAAAATAAAGGACGGTTGTACCCAAACCAGAGACCTCTAGCACGGCCACTCACTCCGTAAGTGTAAGAAGGTGCTAAAATTCAGGTTGAAAATACCAGTACCTAAGAATATAAGTCATGTTTCGTGGACAAAGAAATGTGTATATAGCAGTTTTTAATAATTCAATGACACAAAAAGTACCAGAGAATGTAAACAGTGAATACAGAAGGATGTGTGTTGGAAAAATTAGCTTTAATATACTAAAAGCAAAACCAAATGATATAAGTAGATATTAATGAACATTAGAATGTTTGGGTAACAGTTTATTCGTTATTTCGCTCTAAAAATAGATCTGAAGGATGAACTGCAGCGTATCGGTGTACCAATTATACAGGTAGTGGAAAAAAAAGAAATACCAATGTAAAGTCATTTAATGGGGTGTTGGGTCACAACTTGCGGCCAGTATGACTCGTATGCGCCGTGGTATTGAGTCTAGAGACATCTGGAATCCTGCAGAGGGAAAACAACATCACACTTCCACAAGAAAGTCGATCAACTCAAACGTAGTTGATGGAAGTGGAGAACATTGTCTCAGATGTCGTTTTACAATATTTCATAAGTGCAGAATTTGGTTCATATTTGGTGATTGAGAAGGCCATGACATGTGGATAACGTCACTAACACGTTCCTCTAGTCACTAGGCCACCAGTCGTGCTCTAAGGACGGGACATTATTATCTTGAAAGACAGTCCCTCTCTGCAAGACAGAAATGATGTAACATGAGATGAAGATGATCCCTTATTACCTATAAAGTAACGATTAGCACCAACCTTGCCTTGTAAGTATATGAGTGCACCCAAACCATAGTAGAAAAATGCGCTCCACGCTAATGCGAAACCACCAGAACCCTTCACAGTTGGAACTAAGCACTGAAGGTTATAGAGTTCTTTAGGTTGGCGCCACATGCGAACTCGTCCAGTTGTCGAAAACATAATAAAGGATGATTCATGGAACCTTATCACATTTCTTCACTGCTCGATAGTCCATATCTTGTGCTCTTTGCACTACTGGATGCGCAGCCGTGTATTACCAGGTGTAATGAGCGGTTTGTGCGTTGCAACTCGTCTATAGTATCCCATTCTGTGGAGTTCTCATCGGACTGTTTTGGGTAAAACTGGCTGTTCTCACCTTAAGATGAAATTTATAATTAATTGATCTGTAGATTTTCGTCTGTTTTACTCTGCATTCAAATTAATACACAGACATCACGATTCTGGAGTATGTGCTTTCACTGTAATCATTTGCTGATGATGTCTTTTCTTTGGAGTTCTTCACTAACATAACCTTAGACATTGTTGTTCGTAACATATCAGCAAGATGAGTTGTCTTGGTCGTTGAAGTTCCCGTAAAACGCATCCCAACAATCACCTCTCTTTTAAAGTCACTGAGATCTCTTGCTGCATCCACGCTAGCCATGATTATAGACAACCAGGATTGCCCAGCCTTTTCATACATGAACATGTGCATATCTGGATGTTATCTGCTTAACTAATGAACGAACCACACTTGTGTGGTAGCCTCTGCATTGCATATAATTTTTGTCCTTCATTTACTCAAGTGTTTCCTTGGTACACTACCTTTATGGTTTAATTGTGTATTTTCTATATATGATAACTTTTGAATACTATTCGAATATTCAATTGAAATTGAAACTTCATAGACATTTTAGCTAATTAATCATATTTTATCAAACTTTTACTTATTCGTAAAGCGAGGTTCTTAAATGTAGATAAAAGTAGATGATAATCTAAGAGAGTTATTACTGTTCTGGATGAAATCAAAAAATATCCTATCGCAAAGTTTTAGTAAGGAAATAGGCTTCTCATTCATTCCCTTAAATCAATACATAGCAAAACTGCAATTCAAAACATTAAGGCTATGGTTACGAAAATGAATCTTCTGGCCAAAAAACACAACAAAAACAACAACATTGACATGAAGCTGGACATATATCATGATAAGATAATAAGCCGAAAGTTCGTAGTTCTCTAGCTTCAAAATCAACGCGTCATTTTATTACAAGGTCGACTGAAGAATCTGGCATCACGTGCTTTTCGAACTGATGTAATTCTTATGGACTATTTTGCCTTTTGATATTCTCGAACATAATGTTGGAGAAGTATGATCATTTGGCGGAGAGTCTGTGGGAAGTTTGTCAGGGTATGTATTCTGTGACTCGAAGAATTTCGTTACAATAGAAAGTTCGGTATTGGACAGCACGTGTAACCATTGCTGTCAGACTGCTTAAGATAATAAAGGGAGTAACTTGATAAGAGATTTAGAATATCACTGTATAAAACGCGATTGCTCTTCACTATTAATACAAATGTTGACTGTTATTTGGATGAAATGGTTGCCTGAAGGATATGTTTTATTATTCACTCTCTGTGATCTATCTTAAAATACGTTGTTAAATTATTTTCTTTATTCATTAAAAGCTTTTGCATCACAACTGTCTGCTGATAGTAAATGATAGGTTCGGTGCTCAAAATATGTTCTTATATCTTTTGAACACTTAAAACATGTTTGTAATATAATAATAAACATGAAGAACACATGTATATACTTTATTTCTTTCGATGGAAAATAAAATTAAGAACATTCTCTGGAATAACCATAAAACAGGTCGGTTATACACAGCTGTGTTCACTTCACGTGATTCAAATACGTTTCTATGGAAAGAACTGTACTATTTCGTGTAAGGGACTGCCGCAATAAACTTTGTTGTTATGGCAACGACTGCAATTTTTACCAATGCTTCAGTTTTAATAAGTACCGTATTTGATATGATAGTGACCCTTGATTGTATAAATATGTAGATATATTGTACAAGTAGCTTTCAATAAACTTATTTTAATCAAGTTCCAGTATTTCAATAACTATTGTCTTCCATATTTTTATCCAAAATACTCATCTTGATGAAAAATTAGAGAAACAGATAGGGCTAACTTGGCCAAAAATAACAAATAAACGGTATTTGGAAACTTTTTGACAACTTACTAATCTATAACAATGATAGTTAAAACACTATTCAATGAGACAAGAATAACTTGAAAGTTTATTCAAAATTAGCAATTGCTATGCTCGAAATTCTGAAACAAATTTAAAACTTTCGTGTGATGAAGATGTGACATCAAGTACATTCGAAACTTAACTAACATGGGTTATTACCATTAAAAAGAAGTGTAAGGGTATGTGTAATACATCGTTTCCACATTATATGTTTGTCATTTCAGAATTTAGAGGCAACCCTTGTATATAGAGTGATAAACCTCATTAAGGCATCCAGTGTATACACTTCACTACAATGTAACAATATTAAGCGTTCCTGCCCTTATAATTTTTTCTTAGCTTAAGTTCCTTTGAGTTCTTTCATTACATGCCGCCTTTTGTGAATAAAAGAAATTAAGTAAAACTGTTCCCAGATGTAGAAGGCTCTGTATTATAGCATCTTCTAAAATTATAACCAAAGAGTAGGTAGTGAGTGACGTTTTAAAAACATTTTAATCGTTTGAAATTTCACAAATAAACAGACGACCGTATTTTGCTTACCTATCTGATCATTGATGAAGTATTTAAAACGGTGTCTTGTATGATATTATTGATGGATTATATACAAGTAATATTTCTGTGAACATCGAACATTTCTCTAAACAGTTTATATCTGAAGATATTAAATTTTAGATCATCGTCACTAGGTGGGGCTGAGTTAGTAGTAATGAGTTGGATTGTTGCTAGGTAGGTTACCTGTCATGTACGAGAAATGTTGCAATACTTGTGATCATACAAGAATGTTGATTTTATTTCTATTTATAAAGTTGCAACATGATAGACTATAGAATCTAATGCTCTATAATTATATAAAATTCCAGAGGTATTATTTGGCGTATTTAATGTATTCTGAATATAATTACGTCCAAAGACAAAATTTTCAACAAAAACTTCCGTACTCACATCATATAACAAAATAATTTGCTCATGTGTACAATTTACAACATCGTTCGCATCCCGCTGGTACAGCGGTAAGTCTTCCGATTTACAGCGCTAAAAATCAGGGGTTTGATTCCCCTCTGTGGACTCAGCAGATAGCCCAATGTGGTTTTGCTGTAAGAAAATAAGTATGATCTTGTTTTTTGTAATAATATTCCAGGTGAGCATAATTAAATATTTTATTTGTTCATTATTTTGATGTTTTAAATAAACAAAAATATGTTGAATAGCAACCAAGTTAAAACTTTCATAATCTTTAACTTAACCTTTTTAAAATTGTTTTAACACATAGTTCCATCGAGTAACAAAAATGCATTATACACACTAATATCATTGGCGGTTACTGATAATGATTAGCGTATTGATCAATTATTGTTATTGATTTAATCAAACAAATCATATAGCCAGAAGAAGTAACTCAACTAGTTTAACAATGATTGACATCAAACTGCTGAACGTCTAATGGTTTTGTTGCCAACAGCAACTAATTTCCTTGAAACATTTACTGGTTTATTTGAATAATATTTAATAATTGTTTTGATTCTGTGAGTCGTGACGTGTTTCCTTTCTGAAGGACAATGAAAGGCATGCGGGTTGGAAAAAAAGCAGATCAAATAAGTTTCGATATTAAAATAATACTCAGTATACTGACGAGAACCGACAGAGCTACACTCGTGGTTATGTCTATTTTTCAAAGGAATAGTAGTGGTAGTGCTGAAGTTTTATTTTTAACGATTGAAGTGCTATTCCCTAATTAATTTGAATGTAATATATTGTTACTGTACCAAGAAATACGTCCTACGATTGGATAGCGGTAAGTTTGAGGACTTACAAAGCTAAATTTCAAGATCTGTTTTCTGCGATGGGTACAAAAAACAGTCTAATGTGGCTGGTTTGTTTTGAATTTCGCGCAAAGCTACTTGAGGGCTATCTGCGCTAGCCGTTCCTAATTTAGTAGTGTAAAACTAGAGGGAAGGCAGCAAATCATGACCACCCACCACCAACTCTTGGGGTACTCTTTTACCAACGAATAGTGGAATTGACCGTCATATTATAACATCCTCACGGCTGAAAGAATGGGAATGTTTGGTGTGAAAGCGATTCGAATCCGCGACCCTCAGATTACGAGTCGAACGCTTTAACCCACCTGGCCATGCCGGGCCCTATTGTGTCTACTAGCAATAAAATTCAAGATAGCTAAAAAAAAACATTTAATAAAAAGCACCAAAGAGCATTTCGAACATGTGTAGTTAGTTTTGATCTGTCGGATGTAGGTTCTTGTAGTTTGAACATTAAAATGCGAGTTTGATTCCCCACAGTGGACAGAGCTCCTGTAGCCTATTGTGTGAGTTTCAGCTTATCTGTAAACTGGTTATAACTTTGGACTTCTGAAGTATTTCGTGTTGAGAAGCTGGAAATAAAAATGAAACCAGTACTTATAAACTTGATAGTTTTTGCAGCATATAGAAATGTATTTGATCATTTTCTTCTTCAAGTCTTATTAATTTAGTCATATGCACGTTTGGTAAGGATATAGAAATATATGTTTATTCGTACGTACGTTCAATAAGAATCAACATGTAAGTTATTATAACAAAACCACGTGTTTATACTAATGAAATAAAAGCATGTATTATATAATCGTTAACACCGATTAGTCAAATTTATTACTTGTAAAATAGTTTCGAATCTTAGTCTAATTTATGTTTTTAAGACTTAGGGTATGTGAAAAAGTTGCATACACGAGTAATTTGTCGATACATGTTATTCAGTTACCTATGGAGTCTTATTATCTCGTCTAACATTTATTAAGTACTGTGTTTTACATTTTTCTTTAGCACTCACAATCTACACTCTTTTAATATCCTCTGAGTTAATAAGTTTTCCTATTACAATTAAACTACTGAGAGCGGGTGAAAGAAAGTTTGCTTGTTTGTTTACAATTTCTGCTCAAAACTATGTTGTTGTTTTGAATTAAGCACAAAGCTACACAATGGGCTATCTGTGCTCTGCCCACCACGGGTATCGAAACCCTGATTTTAGGGTGTAAGTCCGCAGACATACTGCTGAGCCACTGAGGGGCCGCTCAAAAATATGTAAATGCTATATGCACATATATATATCTTTAATTCTGAACTCATAAACATGTAAGGAAAGATCTAGTCGACAGCACCTACCGTCTACTTGGATTGTTTTTATCTGACCAAATAACGGGATTTGACCCTCACTTGTATAGCACATTTACGACTCCAGAGTGCAGAGCACATTTCTTTAGCAACAGGCCGCGAACCATAAATCCTAGAGTTCACAATTCGAGGATCCTGACTGTTGACAGAAAGACAACGTGAGTGATGTCAAAGTATACAGTTTTCATTTGGGTAGTTTTTTATTAGTGTCGACGTACCTGAACGAGATATTTATATTTTTCACGTTTCTCACGTGATATCGGTTCCTGATAAAATGAAGATTCAAATCGAATGTAACAACATGATTTACTTCCATGTCACTTGACGACAGCTTCTAATAAGGGAAACATGTATGTCTCACATTTATAACGTGAGTACTTGTACATAAAAGTAAAAGTCTGTGCGTATATTTTTATATAAAACTCTGAATTGTGTATCAGTACCACCAGGTTACAAACTCCATCCAGCTATCAGAAAAGTTCGTAAGTCGCAGTTAAAAATAAGCAACTCGAGCAGTGGTGAATCCATGATGAATAAAAGGCGTTTCTCGAAAGCCCTGGATAAGCCATTCTTTCCTTAATTTATAAAGGCGTTACTCCAAAAGCCCCTGGGTTAGCCTGTTTTTCCTTAAGCTTTATAAGGTTTTATGATAAAAAAAATTAATGTTACTGCTAAATGACTTTTCCTTAGAGTTGTTATTTACTTTCTAAACTTAAAAATAACGAAGATAACGAAACAAGTTAGATATAAATAGTTTCACACAAGTTTCGTATGTACAACACATTCAGAAAGATAAAAAGATTTAGGCGTCTTTCGAAAAGTTTTATTTGTATGCAGATTCGCTCGTTTCTAGTATAGGCAATATTTCTGTCACACAAGACTTGCCTGTTTATCAGGTGGAATTTGAATTGCAAAGATCCGGGAAATTTCTGCTTTAATTTAAAGGAAAAGCTAGATAGCAGGAAGCACGAATTTTGTTGTTGTTTATGATTCACCTCTTTGAATGTGTTACTTGTCACACATTCCAAGGAAGGCGCCTCGTTTCCGTTAAAGATGACAGCCGGACTCTTGAGGCTAGAACCTTCACATATTTTATTTTGAATTTTAAACTGGAACAGAAAATATTGAACTATTCTTTCTGTATATTTGGGCTGAATAAAATCCATTCGAAACCAAACAACATCATAAAATTCAAGATTTTTCTAGCTTTGTGTAAATAACAGGTTATCGTTATAATAAAAATATAAATATATAAACAAGAAAGCCTTGCCTGAGGCTCAACTCACTCCTCACCTGTTTGTGGAGACTTTAGCAAGAACAAGGATGAATCAGAGCATTACACTTGTTTCCTTTTATAAAGTAATTTAGGCCAAATAAGGTGTAACACATGTAAGCTATACTACCACTCCTCTGAGGTGTGTCTGTAAACTATTTTTTATTGATAGTTCCTCAGCGGATTAGAGAGAAGTCATTCACGTTCTGTATGGATAGACAGATGAAAATGGCAACAAAATTATGAAAGTATGTACGATTACGTAGAGGTACTTTAAACTATTGATAAATATCAAACTTAATGTTAAAGAGGTGGGTCAATTGATTTAATATAGATGGTATTGACAAATATCAAACTTATTTATTTGTATTTACAGAATATACTTCTCAAGGTAAAACACAAAATATGTTTGTTTTATTTTCATTTTGTTGTTGTTTTTGTTTACCAAAATAATAATATGCGGGATAAAATAATTTTATTTGAGTATTTTCTGTTAGGAAACAGTAAAACGACAATAACTAATAGTGCATTTTAACTTACTAAGCCTGTAAATGAAAATAAACGCAAATGCAGTATTATCAACAAACCTATAAAATCATTAAAATGTGGTGTGCGAGAGATGAAAATACAATTCAATAAAAAAACAGTTTATATTAAGATTACTAATTGCAGGTACAAACAATCTACTAACAAGCTTTAATAGAGAAAAAAGAGATGACGAGACATAAGAGTGATTGTAGAAAACGCTAAGGGCGTATGCTGGTTAGAGGGGAAAGTGTTTGGTCCTGACAATCGATACCCTAAAAATTTATTTTGTTAATATTGTTTTTTTGTTGCGAACGTTTTCTGTATAACTGATATTTCATACTGGGCACATTAATATGTAAAATTAAATGAATCACATTGTTGACATCATTGTTACAAATTTGTAAATGTTGATTCAAATTGTGCTCTCTATACTTTCATTTACTGATAATTACAACAGTATGAAATGATGAAAACGTAAGATAAAATAACCTTCACATAGGTGTGTTGTATATATGCAGATCATATACTGAATAATTGGTTTGTTTCACATTTCGTGCAAAGCTGCACTAGGGTTTGTTTTTTTTTGGGAATTTCACACAAAGCTACTCGAGGGCTATCTGTGCTAGCCGTCCCTAATTTAGCAGTGTAAGACTAGAGGGAAGGCAGCTAGTCATCACCACCCACCGCCAACTCTTGGGCTACTCTTTTACCAACGAAAATTGGGATTGACCGTCGCTTATAACGCCCTCATGGCTGGGAGGGCGAGCATGTTTGGCGCGACTCGGGCGCGAACCCGCGACCCTCAGATTACGAAGCGCACGCCTTAACGCGCTAGGCCATGCCAGGCCCTCTGCACGAGGGCTATTTGCACAAGCCGTCCCTAATTTTGAAGTGTAAGACTAGAAGGAAGGCAGCTAGTTATCACCACCCACCGCCAATTCTTGGGTTAATATTTTACCAACGAATTGAGTGATTGACCGTCACATTATAACGCACCCACGACTGAAAGAGCGAGCAAGTTTGGTGAGATAGGGAATCGAACTCGCGACCCTAGGATTACAAGTCGAGCGCCTTAACCCCCTGGCCTATAGTGAATAAATTGTTTTTATAGATGTAATTATAATACTGTAATAGAACGTATAAAATATCATCTAGATGGATGAGAGCATCAATAGATTTTTAACGGTTCAATTAGTAAGAATTTATCATTTTTTCCACACATATATTCACACAGTGGTTTTACACTTTTTTTGTAGAACGTGGATGAAATCGTGAATAAATATCTACCACCTCTTCCAGATCAGTTGTTTCATAATAATTTACCCGAAGTAAGGTCAGTACACTTACCTGCTTCTGACCACCTGATGCTCTCATATATAATTATTAAAATGTAAAGCGACTTACGCTCACCTGCAGTTACAAGTAACGTGCACGTGCACACTAACTTCAGTAATACTTGTTTTTGAATTTCGCGTAAAGCTACTCAAGGGGTATCTGTGCTGGCCGTACCTAATTTAGCAGTGTAAGACTAGAGGGAAGGCAGTTTATCATCACCACCCATCGCCAACTCTTGGGCTACTCTTTTACCAACGAATAGGGGGATTGATCGTCACATTATAACGCACCCACGACTAAAAGAGCGAGTATGTTTGGTGCGACCCTCAGATTACGAGTCGAACGCTTTAACCAGCCTGGCCACGCCGAGTCAACTTCAATAATATCAAGACGTTAGAAAAAAGAAGATATTTGCAAAGTTTTAAAACACTTACATGAGTAACTGGTCGATACGTCGAACATTTTAGTTTCCAGATTGTGATTTCTATGTCACATAATTTCAGTGAAGGTAGATCATTTTTGTACAGTTCCACTCCATGTAATAAATACATGTGATAACACAAGACCGAGTAGTGATTTCGCCAAACTTGCAGAAGTATAGAATTTTCCTCAGAGATTTAATAACACATGGTCCAGAAGAGGAATAGCCACTAAAATAATTTTGGATCATCACCACATCGTTATATTCCATGTCGCCATGTCAGGTCATACTTTATCTGAAAGTCATGAGTTTTGACAATACCCTCACAGCGCAGTTTCTATTACAAAAGGTTTCGTTATAAGGCTATCACGAAAATATAACAACACTTTTCCCTATGTGCTTTCCACTAAATATCTATTGTATAAGAATGAGTTTTCAAGCATCCGTTTCTAGGGTCCAACTAAATAGAGATCCTTAAGCTTTCGGTCTGACAACTTTATCCACATGTGTTCCTATGGGATAGCTGTCGTCGCTTTTCCAGACAGAGGTGGTTCTTAATTATGTTACATACTCATACCCGGACCATGTGGACAGATTTTGCCATCAACCTTTGTGTTCACGGATTCTCAACTGTCACATAACATTGCACTTTGCTTACTAATATCATTAAATGCAGTAGATATCACTATCTCGAAGTATTTGAATCCCCAATCTGAACATATCGTGGATATGATCTGAATGTAGAATATTTTGCGTTTCGGAAAGGTTTGTTGCACGCTGTTACCAAAAGAGATCAATGTTCGGTAGTGTCAAACGACCTACGCAACGCCAAATATTGTCATAATTTTGTACTGATAAACGCCTTTCTGCTGCGACTATATAAGTTATCAAGTCAAGTGACAAATTTACTCTGTCACGTGATTTAATAATTTGCACATTCAAAATCGTTTTAATATAATGTTCGACACTTTCTATAAAAGCATTACCGATAGTGTTTTCAGAACTGGAGTTCACGCAGTTTTTCATTGTTTTATTAACAGTAGTTATTGCAAATTAATATGTGATTGTTTATCTTATTTCTAAGTATTTAAATTATGCTGTTGTTCCATATTTATTTTGACATGATTTATAGTGAAAGTAAAATTTAACACTTTGATTAAAAGGGCTTGTGTGTTTGTGTTTTTCTTATAGCAAAGCCACATAGGGCTATCTGCTCAGCCCACCGAGGGGAATCGAACCCCTGACTTTAGCGTTATACATTAAAAGGGATTAAACAAAATCAATAAAAAAAAACTTTCTAAATATAACCTCTAACTTCCCACTTGATAGACAGTTTAATATAATGTTTGTTGAATGTTGACACTAGTTTGAGTTTGTTCCAGTTTATAAAATGTTCTCCGTTTCTAAACCTGCTTTATTTCCCAGATTTCTTTCTTTTCTCTTTTTGCAAAATGATAATGATCATGATATATTAATGCTCATTATTTTAGTATCATGAGGCAGTTAAAATAATATTAAGAAAGTATGAAATTGATGAGGAGTGGAAATATCCGAAACTATCATAAACCGATAACACACGTTGATTTAAGTATAGATTGAACTGGACCTCACCTGAAGTTAGACTTTTAACTCAGACATTTTTCGGAATATTATATATGTTTATTATGGTAAGAAAGTAATTAAATAGTATGATTGTATTTAAATCTAATCTATCTGTAAGAAGCTATAGAACAAAAATAACTTGTAATTTCTGTCTTAATTAGAAGTCTTTACGATTCAGAACGTTAATACATTTGTTTACATCACAACCATATAAATTCATCTTCTGGAAACTAATGATATTTCTGTTCGTTCATCACAACTTTCAAGATGGGACAATCAGCAAATTTAAATGTTTTCTAAACTTAAAACGAGATTCAAATCTTACGATAATATATTAATAACAATACTAATAATGTCGAATAAATAGTAATGCACAAATTACTGTTATTATCTGGAACCTAACGCAGGCATACACAACAATAAATGTTGAAGTTTATATAAGGAAACAAATACCTGATTGGTTAAAGTAATGTTACATTATAATTGTACTAAAAACACATATATATGATAGTATACACCGTCCCTAAAGTAAAATAAAACAATATATTATATATATATGATAACATATAGTATCTCTGCAGTGAAGAACATACATGTATGATAAAATATAGTGTCCCTAAATTAAATAATATACATATATAATGCCGTACAGAGTTTCTGAAACAAAGAACATACATATATAATAATATACAGTATCTTTGAAGTAAAGAACATACATATATGGAATATAGTGTCCCTGAAGTGAAGAACATACATAGATGATAAAATACAGATTTTAAATTTTAAAGCAACGTATAAACTATCACTTTGGTTTAAAAGCCTTCATGTATATATTGTTGTCGTGGACTGAAGTAAAGAACATGTATATATGATAATATACAGTGTCTCTGAAGTAAAGAACATAATGTATAATAAAATACAGTGTCCATGAAGTAAAGTACAGATATGATAACATACAGTGTTTCTGAAGTAAAGAACGTACTTATATGATAACATACAGTGTCCCTGAAGTAAAGAACATACTTATATGATAATATACAGTGTCCCTGAAGTAATACGAAGAGTCGTCATCAGCCTGCAAATTCAGTTTAAATTCTCGTATGAATTTATGGATCCAACTACAACTACAAAAACAATCTTTCTTTACGACGACTTTATAACGTAGACTGATACTACTTAAAAGTAATAATTATAATTGAAAATTACCAATCCCATAGAAACAATTTATTCCTACATGTATCGGTGCGAATGAAATTATTACCTGTTTTCAACAATATCATGGATATATTATTGTACCTTGCTTAAACATGGACATAACAATATCATGGATATATTATTGTACCTTGCTTAAACATGGACATAACAATATCATGGATATATTATTGCACCTTGCTTAAACATGGACTGAGAACGTTTTATCTGTGGAATGAATACAAGCTAGAAAATAATGCCTTATTTAAATAATGATAGCATTTTACTAGAGAAAAGGAGAAAAGTGATTTTTCTTTTGTAACGTTACATGAGAGATACCTCTAATATTAATTAGTTAAATATATATGCGAGTGTATTTATGTGTGTGTGTGTATATATTCTTATGTATGTTATTTTATATTTCAACAGTGTGTAGCTTGGTGCTTAATTCAAAACAACAACAACATTTCAACAGTATAGTATCTCTTAACTGAGAAGACAAATTATAGCCTCCTTACTGCAATGAAACTGTTCTAATAGTCCTTCACAATTACAATAGAATGTAATTAAATCCACAAATTGTACACACATAATTATAATTGAGAACTTTTGATACGAAGTAATTAAATGAAATGGACAAACATACTATATTTGTCATTTTGTACAAGCTCACAGTTTTAGTTTTGAGAGTCTTATGAAAACTATTTCTTAATCTCCAATTTTCTTTTCTGAGCGATTTGTATTGTCCCTGTTTCGTTGGTTCCCTGAGTCTATTATTTATTATGTTATCATCTGAATTTTCTCTGCTGTGATCATTTAGATTTCAACAACTAAACATTTTGTACTTCAATATACCCCCCAGGTAGGACAGCGGTATGTCTTTGGACTTAATTGCAAGAAACCAGGTTTTGATACCTGTAGTGAGCAGATCACCTGTAGCTCTTTTTGTAGCTTTGCGCTTAACTACAAAAAAATAAACAAAATATACTTCAATATAAAAAACATCCATATGTTAAAAAGTACAGAGTTTAAATGTCATTTCAGTGTGACACAAGCAACGTATAAACTGTCACTTTGGTCTAAAAGCCTTCATGTATATATCGTTGTCGCGGTGATCGTTAAGAAACCTTCATCGCCAAAAGTGAATTGAAAGAAAATTAGTTTAGGTAGATACTGAAGGGAAGAGTGAATAAAAAGGGTTGAGTACATTATATTATAGTTATTTGAATAAACAAATTGCAGCTTGATAACCACAGTTTAATATTAAATTCTGGTGGAACGGAATGTATCAAAACTACACTTTGACTATTTGCGTAGTGTGGTGCCACGAACAATTTATTGGAAGAAGATTATGTAACATTTCTTTCCGAGGCAAAATGAGTCTATACTCATATCATAAAGACAGCATCAATGATTTATCAAAGAGGGAGAAATCTCTTGTACTTAATGGAACTGGAAAATAAAAACGTATAGATTAACTTGGGGTTCCACCACTACCCAGCAAGACCACCAACAAATTATACTCCAGTCTAGATAAGATAAGTGTGACATCTTGCTACAGGTTAGAATTCACGAAAGCTGACGGTATAAACCATCCAAGGAACATAACTAAGAATGTTCTTCTGGGAAATCGACAAACGTCATGGGTACATAAGCAGGTTCTTCGATATATTCTTTAACAATTACAAGTTTCAAACAGCTGGGAAATGAAACGGCTATTAATCAAATCTGTAAGATCACACTTTTGAAACTAGCGCTCCGGCTAGAGTGATTGGGTTAGGAAGTAATTGTGTATTTTTTACGTAAGGGTCTTACGACAGAGCCTTTTGCAAAGGAGACTACTATGCAAAGATTACGTCAAAATATACGCTTACAGAGAGAACATATTTGAACTTGTCGACATGGTCCATAATGACACGATGAGACTCCAAAGTCGTTTAAATATAATATGCCTAATCTTTGTGTGACGTTTCACTAGTTGGTGTAAATAAAATGATAAAATAATTTTTAGTTTGGGTTATAGAATTTCCAGAGTAATATGACCGAATTTCAAGTAACAATGAAGCAGATCACACTTCGTAACCAGACCCAATAGTAACGGTGTCTTTGTTCACAAGGTCTATTTGCGAAAGCTGCTCCTCGCGATATTTAGCCAGTTGTTTTAACTTTGCAGTTCAAAACTTTCACAGGTGGCGCTGTCATCATCTTTTGGATGAAAGTTGAACTAGTATAAATTCGACACATTTCGTGATAATATTCTGGTAATTTTTATCTGAATAGAAAACATCTGCCAAATCTACTTGTTGATAATGTATTCTAAAAGGAAATAACAGTTCTAATAAAGATCAAGTAATTTTCGAAATATAAAATTTGTCATTCACACAATTATTTTAATACCAAAGTTTTAGGGTAAATGTTTCGGTAACGTTGAAGGAAATACAATATGTCATTTTATTTTGGTAGCGTTCATTCTTGTATTAAAAGTAATATCAGGGACATTTATAACAAAACTTTAATATTAGATATGACTCACAATAGCAATGGCATGTGATAAATGAATTTATTAAAATGCGTTTTATAACATAGATATATTTAGAAAACAACTAAAAAGACCCTTTTAGAACTTCAAATAGTTTGTGTTATTCGATTAAAGTACATAAAGATCTAAAAGTGTTTTATATACGTAATGACTTCACAAAATAACCTGCAAAGAGAGTTTACAATCAACGTGTAATTACATAATAATTCATAATCAATTTAGTGGACCATGTTATATTAATAGTTCAGTTGTGAGGTCTAAAAATACCATTCCCATGTGCAGTTGAAACTCAATCATTCATAGTATTAGCTACAAGAGTGTGTACGGTTTTTCAAAAACTATAACTACCTAGAAAACCTGCATGCAATTTAGATGATGGGACAAACTGTTGAGTTGTTTATATTTTCTGTAATGCATCAAAACAATATTCACATTTATTCCAAGTTTGAAAAATACATAAACAATTTACTTACTATATATGTAGCATAAACCTAAGATTAAAAAAAAAAGTTCTCGATGAATTCAAAAGAAATGTTTACATTTGAACATTTTATCGCATATTCCCGCGACAAATGTATTATGTTACATCACACATATACACATATTTTATCGTATAACCTAGTGACAAACGTTTCCTGTCACGTCACATATTCTTTTTTATTGTATGTATTTTATGGCGAGACTTACAAATGATATAAAATTAATTTTCCAGTGGCATCAATCGTATTCTCGATCTTAACTTTCGGTTTTGTGGTAGTAGTAACAAAAGTTTGATTTGTTTTGGAATTTCGCGTAAAGTTACACGAGGGCTATCTTCGCTAGCCGTCCCTAATTTAGCAGCGTAAGACTAGAAGGAAGGCGGCTAGTCATCACCACCAACCGCCAACTCTTGGGCTTCTATGTTACAAACGAATAGTGGGATTTGCCGTAACATTATAACGCCCCCACGGCTAAAAGGGTGAGCATGTTGGGTGCGACGGTTGTTCGAACCCGCGACCCTCAGATTACTAGTCGTGTACCTTATCCACCTAGCCGTGTCAGGCCACTGATAAAAATGCTATCTAGGTAATTAAGTATTGCACAAACAAACTTTCCCAAACGAATGGCTTACTCTCATTTGTTTATAAGAAATTAGATACTATATGAAGATCGCGACAATGGTAGTCTATTCTACTGTTATTATTTTCATGTCAATAAAAAAATTTTATTACCTACAGTTGAATCTTCAGATATTTTATTTATGTAATAAACTGTTAGATATATGTTTTAATAATAAGAAAAATTATATACCGTATTAATGACACTATTTATCATTTAAATTAAGTTTCCAGGCCGACGGTTATCAAGTGGCAACAGAAGTGATGGGGCCATATTATTGTGCTAAACACAAAGACTGTAAGCTTTCTTTGGCCACTGGTTTTCAACGGTTGGTCGAACTTCCTGTCCAATAAAAGCCACAGCCTTAAGGTTCGTTCTGTTTCGGTTTGGTTCCCATGACAACCGTTACTGCAACCAGGTAAGCGAACGATGTCGAAAAAACGTTTTTTTGTTGGACAGCAGGATATTGTAAGAAAAGCTTAGCCTTGGTTAATCTACATTCCGCTAGATTGTGTGTTTATTATTCAGAAAGAAATGTTCAAATCACTTTATAAAACCTAATCGATAATTAGGTTCATAGCATAAGGTAGTTAACAGTAATAAATAAATGGTAATGATCATGCATTGTGCTCGAATCAGATGTTACGGGCTAAATATAGAGATGTTTGGGTGTCTATGTTGTTATCTAACACAATTATAACAAGTTATATAAAAACTATAAACTCATTTTTTTATATTTTTTGGTATTATGGAAGTTTGTCTAAAAATTTCATACCTTAATTTAGTGAACGTGACATAACTTCTTAACTGATGCACGACTAAACCGTGATTGTATAAAAAGGAAAGCATCTTCTAGTTTTATCATAAATTAAATGTATGCAATTGGTGTTGGTGACGTACGCTAGCTCTCAGAAACTAAACATTTCGAGGTACATGTTGTGTTCATCATAATAAGAAAGTTACATGCATATATGAATCGTTGGTGAACTTGTTCCCTACCTCAGAAATGTTAGCCATCCTTAGTCTAGTAGTGTAAGACTCTTGGGGTAGTTTTTTGACAACGAAAGTGAGATTGACCGTCACACTTATAACGCCCTCACGGTTGAAGGGGTGAGCATGTTTGGTGTGATAGGAATTCGAACTCGCATCCCTTAGATTACGAGTCAAGCGCCCTAACCACCTGACCATGCCAGCCCTCGAAAGTTTTAGTAATATGATGTATCAACCTACGTGAATCGAATGTTGGGAAAGTATGTTTAACACATTTGTGTTATACAGAAATGCAGAAAAATGTACTTGAATACAAGAACACAGACCCTTAACTATAAAAGTTAAAATAATTCAAGAAAAACATCACACTGGAATTAATTTTGTTAAAGGGTTATTGAAAACAGGAAATATTTAATATTTCATTTCCCTTAAGACAGCTTACATCATGCCAAATGCTTCTTTCAGTAACAAAAAAGCAGAATGCACTCTTATGTCTGTTAACTTATGTAACTTTTAATATATTCTTCTTTCACACCAATTACACTGCTATAAACTTACTAACGGAAGCTATTTGTTCTATAATGTTTGTGTAACAACAATGAGACTACTATAAACTTATTAACGGAAGCTATTTGTTCTAAACTGTTTGAGTAGCAAGAATGAGCCTACTATAAACTTACTAACGGAAGCTATTTGTTCTAAACTGTTTGAGTAACAACAATGAGACTACTGTAAACTTACTAACGGAAGCTATTTGTTCTATACTGTTTGTGTAACAACAATGAGACTACTATAAACTTACTAACGGAAGCTATTTGTTCTATAATGTTTGTGTAACAACAATGAGACTACTATAAACTTATTAACGGAAGCTATTTGTTCTAAACTGTTTGAGTAGCAAGAATGAGCCTACTATAAACTTACTAACGGAAGCTATTTGTTCTAAACTGTTTGAGTAACAACAATGAGACTACTGTAAACTTACTAACGGAAGCTATTTGTTCTATACTGTTTGTGTAACAACAATGCCACTACTATAAACTTATTAACGGAAGCTATTTGTTCTAAACTGTTTGAGTAACAACAATGAGACTACTATAAACTTACTAACGGAAGCTATTTGTTTTATACTGTTTGTGTAACAACAGTGAGACTATTATAAACTTACTAATGGAAGCTATTTGTTCTATACTGTTTGTGTAATACGTTTAAAACTTTTTTTTTTGTTTTTTCTAAATAGAAAAAATCTCATAATCGTCAAAGAGAACACAGTCGATCGTATTAACCATAAGAAGTTTAATAAACTATATATTAATTTAACATATTATCTCCAACTGAATAGAACCAACTAATAAAGTTTCTTATGAATAGAAGATACAGTCATATGGCTGTGCTTGGCGAACTGATGAGACTTCTTTTTGTTTAAAAATGTAATAGTTAAATTTTATGTAACTAAATAATGATACTTAGAGTTCAGCTTCCAAGCTGATCATAAATGAATAAAAAAAAACCAAGTAATAAGATGTATTTGTTGTTAAAACAGAATACTAAAATTAGACGTGACCAAGCAACAGGTTCCATTAATGTTAAAAACTTGGCACAAATAATCCAAACAGTGGGACCTGTCTGTTGTAGAAGCTGAGCACAGATAACTCAAGTCATGAGACCTGTCAGTTGTAGAAACTGGCGCAGAGAACTCAAGTAATGGGACCAATTGTTTGAAGAAGCTAAGCACAGATATCTAAAGCAACAGGGCCTTTTAATGGTAGAAGGTAGGAAATGATAAGACAATCTGAACTGCTTAAATAATGATATTTTCAAACTACATACAAACGCATAATAAGACCTGTTACTGGTACGACTTTTTATTTTAACGCTGGATATTGTCAACTAGTTAGATCTAATGTTTATTTTAGTGTATTTATGAAATCATGAGACTTGTTATTGGTAAGGAAAGTTGTGTTTACGCTGAATGTGGTCAACTACTTGGACCTTCTGTTGAATTGAATGTTATTTTCAAACTGTAAACAGCCAAATAATGTAACAAACCTAATATTGATTTGAAATGGACTTTCAAGTAGTGTATATAACAAAACAAAAAGAATTATCCAAGTGACATAGCAGTATGTCTGTGAACTTATACTGCTAAAAACTGAATTTCGATACCCGTAGTGGGGAGAGCACAGATATCTCATTGTGTAGCTTTGTGCTTAATTTCAAACAAACAAAAGGGACATGACAATGATGTTTGAAAACACATTCTTAAAATATGACGTCAGCTGCTTATGTAATATATTAGTTTAAAATACATTTTTCAAGTTGGGCATTTATGATTTTCTTAGGTAAATCGGAATCCATCAGATACATATTAAGACTAAAAAACTGGTGAATCGTAGGAAATGTAAGAACATTGTGATTAAATTAGATTCTATTATGAAATAGAAAACATTTTATTAATTTTAACAGCTTGTGATGGAGACTAAATCCTTACAGAAATGGTGAATATAGACAAGACCGCTTTATATAAGACCTATTCCAAATAAATTAACCAGGCCCGGTATGCCCAGACGGTTAAGGTACTAGACTCGTAATCTGAGGGTCACGGGTTCAAATCCCCGTCGTATCAAATATGCTCGCCCTTTCAACTGTGGTGGGGTTATAATGTTATGGTCAATTCCACTATTCGTCGGTAAAAGGGTAGCCCAAGAGTTGGCGGTGGGTGGTGATGACTAGTTGCCCTCCCTCTAGTCTCACACTGCTAAATTATGGACGGCTAACGCAGATAGCCCTCGTGTAGCTTTGTAAAAAATTAAAAAACAAAAACAAACTAATCCACTTTCAAAGAGGCTTCACCATATACGTTAGAATACCAGTTTCATCATCAAAAGGGAAACTAACATTTTCTACGTGTCACTTTCTTCTTATTTCCAATATTTAAGATCTGATGGTGGAAAATTTAATGACAGAAGCAAATACACTTGCACTAATCCTAACTTAAAGACTTGATTAAGCATTGTTCGAAGTTGAATACTTTTTACGGAAGTCTAAAGACAGATAAACTGTAGTGAAATTTTGAAAACAAATTATCTAAATATACCTGAATAAAGATATATTCGTTTTCTATATTATAAAAGGAATAAATTCACAATACATACGTATTACAGTTCCATTCTTCAGAACTGTCCTTGATATAACTTTTATTTTTGAATGTAAAGCTTGACTTTAATGAGACTCTATGACAACTGCAGACGATGACACGTAAATGTTTATTTTACAAAGTACAAAATATAGGAAATATTTTTAATAATATAAAATTGTGTAAATATTTAAAATACCCTAGAGGGTACAAGTATAAAGTTGTTGTTGTTTTGAATTAAGCACAAAGCTACCCAATGGGCTATCTGTGCTCTGCCCACCACGGGTATCGAAACCCGGATTTTAGCGTGTAAGTCCTCAGACATACCGCTGAGCCACTGGGGGGCAGAAGTGTAAAGTAAAATTAAATACGTTTTAACGTAAAAAGCAAAATTACATATCACGTGAATGAAAAACCGTTTTGCGTTATTAGAAAGTTGAAAAAGGGAATTACATTTACATTATAGACATATAATATCCGTTCTTTATTCTTTAATATTCTACAGTTTAAACACACACTCTTTAAATTCATAAACTTCCCACTTGTCTACGTACTTCTAACTTGAGGATTCCGTAATTTCGTATATTATTAATTTCACGAACTTGTTACAATTAAATTCTTTATTCCCTAGATTTTAGTTGTTTTTCAACATTTTAGATATGAATAATTCGCGCTTCTCTATATCACCAGTTTCTACAGCTTAATGCTTATGGAACTGAAGATTTATGGCTTAAGATCAAGCATATAAACTCAGATCTCTAGTTACACCTAAAGTGTGTAGACTGTTTGACCTTTAGTCCTATAAACTTTCACAAAGCACACAAACTCTAAAGTTTTCTTAACCACCTTTTAAACATCAGCTTTATACAAACACTGTTAAACGTTAGCTCAGGACCTGAAACACGAACATCTTGTTTTACTCTTTATATCTTAAAAATATCTGTTTTCACTCTTAACAGACTGCTTTTACATTTTATCTTCTTAGATACTTTTATGTTTTGATAATAAAGCTTCATATATTCATACCATTCATGTAAATTGCATAGGGATTTACACTTAATTTTATATTTTGTCATATCTCAAACCATATGTAGAAATAAAGAAGAAAAAACTATCTATTTTAACCACCGAGTTTTTAATTCTTTTATACACTCATATCTCTAACACTTGAAGTTTTACTTTTTATCTTACATATAGAAAAGTTGGTCTGCCCTTAATTTAAGGTGAGGAGATCACTTTCAAATTTATTTATGATTTACATCTGTTTGGCAAAATTTTTCAGAGAAGTCCTTCACTTGAACTAGGTCTATACAGGTCCTCGTGAGCTCATTTCTCAATGGTATAATGGTGTCTACGATTACGGTGATGAGTAATAAGACAAGTAGCTGTATGGTACAGCATGACTTCTTAGATTATTCTGCTGATTTCGTGGATATGAGGTTCTCCCCAAATATCACTGGCTATTCTAAAAAAATGTGGAGCATATTTGGAGACTTGGTTTGATAATAATATTCTCAGCTTACCCTTAGTTAACACGAATAAAGAGGACTTTAGGCTAGACGTAGGTTGGTACTATGGATAAAGATAGTCAATTGTCAAGAATATGGCTTTTTATATGAAACATGAACGGATTGGAAATAACAAAACAAATCAGTCTTTGTTAGGACGACGTTCAGTGATTAACATACGATTAAACTTTAGTTAACACTCAAATGTTTCTTAAATAACCCACAGAATTTCGAATGCCACATTTTTTGCTGGTTCTGTTGTTTTAACAATGTGTGGTTATGTTTTTCTTTTTACAAAGCCACATGGGGCTATCTGCTGTGTTCATTGAGAGGAATGCTCTAACAATATGCAAAGTACTTAAGTACATCTGAGATATCCCACCATAGTTAGATCTTTGGAGCAAAATGCCAAATCTAATAATAAAATAGTTGAAACTGCTAGTACAATACCGAAACATATTGCTAAATCTTGATGAATAGCTTTACAAGAAATAATCACTTAATATAATTTTTGGGAGCCAAACACTATAATATTTTATCCTAATTTTAATTTACTTCTATTTGAAATTTGAATGTAGCTCAGCTTAAATAATCTAACTGCTTGTTTGGAATAGATATCAAGAATATATTCAATAAATGCTTAAAAAGATGGAAATAACTCAAGATAAAACTAATATTGGAAAACGCTAAACAAATATAAATTCCTTATTTTTGAAACAAGGTAGTCATTGTGATATAATTTTACTCAGAAAATTGAACATTTTATTTTTCCAAAATCAATGAAATACTTGGAGAACCATGTTTTTCCCTTACTACAAAGTAGATTACGTCACGGTCTTGAACTCCTTCAATGAAACAACAAAACAGATACCTGTAATCGTTTATCTAAATAAAACATATATTCACCATCATAAAGCAAATGCAGAACCCAGTGTGTATCTCTCTCATTGTACTTTTGATGCTAATCACGGAAATATTTGTCGCATGTCTCAATATTCTGGCCTCAGTTTGTTATTACCTGAAAATTGTGTTCTATGCATGTTTACATTCATGTGTGTGTAATATAACAAACATAAAGAAACCCATGTGTACTATAAAATGCGTGCATATTTCATAGACACAAAACATAACACGATATACTATTTTTCAAAAAAAAAAAAAGGTGAAGCCAATCACATTTTGAAATAGGAATCAGGTTCCTCCTTAGAACTTCCTAAATTTATGATTCTTGTTTTAACCAAACTATAATCTTCTAACAAAGCTTTTTAAAAATTTAGTTTGCTATCTTGAAGTGAAATATCAATCATTCTCATTTCTCCCTTTTATAATGTTACCGCAAACATTTTTATTAAAAAGTCGTGCTCTCTCTCATCAAATAAATGCAATATAATTGGTAATAAATGTTTTATGAATGCACAATACATAAAACTTTGTTAATAACTTTGGACCAATTTAAAAACGTAAATCACGTGATAGAAAATTTTTCTTAAGATAATAACGATAGATCGTGGAGATATCGTATGTGTATGTTTTGTCGTAGAATCTCTTTTCACATATATATCTGTACAGGAAGTTATGTTTTTATTACTTCAAACTTCACCACTTCAGTCATAGGTTTCAAATATTATATGACAGATTAAGATGACTCATACTCCGATTGCATTAATGCTGTTAAGTATGGAATACATCAATTTACAATATCGAATGTAAAGCAAACATCGTAAACAATTATAAAACTTTCTTGTGGTCATGATTAGTTACTGGCATGGCCGAGCGCGTAAGGCGTGTGACTCGTAATCCGAGGGTCGCGGGTTCGCGCCCGCGTCGCGCTAAACATGCTCGCCCTCCCAGCCGTGGGGGTGTATAATGTGACGGTCAATCCCACTATTCGTTGGTAAAAGAGTAGCCCAAGAGTTGGCGGTGGGTGGTGATGACTAGCTGCCTTCCCTCTAGTCTTACACTACTAAATTAGGGACGGCTAGCACAGATAGCCCTCGAGTAGCTTTGTGCGAAATTCCAAAACAAACAAACAAATAGTTACGAACACCCCTAGCCATCCCTTCTTCTATAGTGTTGCCATCTGTAGATTGTAAAATCTACTACATAAGGCATCATGATAAAGATTATTCAGACAAAATCCAACAAAGCAAGAAGTTTACTACAATGATTTACCATAGTTGAAGTTCTTTGTAGTGCTTGTTTAAGAGCACAAATCACCTATGCAACTGAGTGATTGGACTCAGATTTTTGTCATTGTTTTTTGTATAGGTACAAACTAAATTCAAATCTAAATACACACAATAAATCCTATACAAACATCTACCAGTGCTCCATATATAATGCAACCTGTGTGCTTGAAAATTACCAAATTCTTCCAGTCTTTCACTATAGGATCACCGTTCTAGTCATGAGCACTTCTTCCCCACAGAAACACTTCCATTTTTCAGTAAGTAGTTGATGAAGTAAGGATAGTCCCGGCTCATCGCCTGTTCTTTTTATAGTCCCAGCTTCCATCTGTACAACTTTCATAACCTCTGTAATTGAGTTAGTAACACAAAATATCCTGTAAACAATTCATCATGAAATTCCACCCAATAGCTCAAAAAATAAAGGTCACAATTTTTCATGTTTTATCGCAGAAAACGAACTCAGACATATCAGTTTGGAGATTAACGATCATCTTTTTGGCAAATGTCCTAAACAGTTAGAAATTATACGCTAGGCTCGCTATAATTTTGCTAGTGACAGTCATAAGCAACCTTGTCATTATTTATGACTTTTTCCTTCTTAATCAGCTAAGTCAGATTATATGATACCTGCTCTTATTGTCTCCTATCTCATTCAACTCCCCGACCTACGACTTCAAATCCAACTAGTGCATGAGAGGTTTGTCAGTAGCGTGTGGTTTTATCTTGTAAGTGTGCTTAAAAAAATTACATGTCACATCACTCTGCAGCTCATAATATGTTGGAATGTACACAGTCTCACAACAAACTTCAGACTAGTTCAGTTTTGTTACTTTCATACTGCAGGACCATTCTAAAGCGACACTCAGTTTCCATGTTTCACTTTCCTTTTTGGTAATTGTCTTATAGTAACACCACTTTTGATAAATATCGAGTTTATACATCTGTTGACATGCATGCTTATTTGCTTCAACTAAACCACATCACAGTCACTCTAAATAATCTTGTTAACATTGTGTCAAATCTCCACTGAAGATGGATCTAAATCACATTCAAGGCGAGCTTCACTTTACAAGTGAACACTGGCAAGGTCAGTGAAAAAATAATTATGATGAGTTGTTGCTAAACTTTTCTATATGTTTTCAGTGAATTTAGTCAAACGTTGCAAACTCTGAAAGTTAAGTTTTACAATTTTTTTAGGTTCTTCAGCTAAATTATCATACTTAGGGTAATATGAAGCAGTTTACATCTTAATCACATCTAACTCATTCACAGCTCTGCAAACAGTTAGTTATCTAAGTTGCTACTTGATTCATGTGGATATCTTTATGTGATACTGACTTGCCAGTGATGAACTTTAATTAAGTGTAACAATTGATTAAACTTCAGCTCTGTGTGAAGTAATTGAACACAATTGGGACATAGTGAGTAATGTTTTTGGTTTGAGGACAACCAATATCTAAAGGTATTCTTTGCAAAAGATAACTTAAGCTCTTTTAAGGTCACTTTCTCAATAAAATTTGAAGTATTTCTTGCCTTAAAGCCATCTCAAACACTAACCACACTACAGATAATGTATGCATTAATGTGGCTTATTGCAGTAGTACAACATTCAGCTCTCATAGTTTCTCATATAAGTACTGCACGTTCTGTGCATGCTTACTACATTCGTCAAACTATAAAGGCTTATACTTCACCTTGCTGCATGGTAAATAACAAATAAGCTAGATTTGATCTTTCCGTTTCTACTCTTGAAACTTCTGATGGGCTATTTTTGGTACACACCCCCTACTGTAATCATCATTACATGTATACATTGTTGTCACTTCTGAATTTCTTCTTCATCTATGAAAAGCTTTTTCAATTCCACTATTACTGCGATTATTATTCAAGGTAAATGAACAGTGTTTCATAAGATAAGCTAAAAGAAGAATATTTTCTTTCGGTCATACATTGTAGTCAGTTTCTAAACAAGATACTATTTGCAGGATCAGTGAAACTTCATCCGTGCCTTCTACCTGGTATTAGTGCACACTTTTCAGGCTTCAGTTTAAAGCCTACTTTCCCTATCCATCTAGAAAATATATGGCAAAATACCAGAATGCTCATTCTTATAAATACAACACCTTTCCTGTTATAGTTCTCTCAATATAAACTCTATCAGTCGCCCAGAAATAACAGATACGTTATGTAATCTAAATATGTAATGTTATTTAAACATTCTTACAAGCTATATCAGTTGCTGAAAGTAGTTTTATACCCACTTTCAATGCACAACTGACTTTCAAGCAAAAATAGTTCATATTAAGTATAGGGAGGGCATCAGTGTGTGGTATCCCCTTATTCTTCTTTAAAATTACTATTGGAGATGGTCAAGCTGTATATTTCAGAGGCTGTATATTTTTAGCAGTGATAAAATTATTATTGCACGAAGAACAAGGCCTACATTGAAAGTTGTTTTATTGCATGTGCATCACCTGTGACTCTGTGTTGATGGGTGACTTTATTTTGCACATCCATCATTGGCTCTACAAACACATTAGCAGTGTTCTAAAATCCTGTTGCTGTTCTTATACCAAATTGTCTGCAAAATATTTATTAAAGTGACCACAATTGTTCTGCAATGCAGCTTGAGCACAGTAATTATAACTACAGCAACAACTTCAATATACTTTTGTATAGCTAACAATGTTTACATTTATTACACTTTACTGCTAAATATCCACTTAACCAACATTGACACAAAGCTGCTACTCCGAAAGCATTGTGTTTCATACTTTAGCTCTATCATCACAGCATTCAGTAAGTAACAATAAACTAAATTGGCTGTTTAACATAGAAGAAAATATTTTCATGTGCAAATGCACTTTGGCTACCTCATAAACATGTACTTATGTATTTTACTATTTATGAGGTACTATGAGTTGTTATTTGTTATCACAAATATCTAAGCTTACCTGTTACACGGACCATGCTAACTTCTGTAGCTGGTCAATCTATCAAATCCCATTGTACAGTTACATTCATTCTTTGAGAAACAGCATCAATGTTAAGGTGACGATGCGGTTCTCCACCTACTTCAAGCTTACCTTCAAAACCCAAGATAAGCTCAGTGCTAATAGGCAGAATATTGGGTTCATTCGGGATACCTGATAAATTACGAGTCGTAACAAAAGTCTGGAAGCAGCAGTATCCATAAAATGCTTAACTTGAAGTCCGGGTATTTTCACAGTCGTGCCCAGTCTAGAGTGATCTAAACTTACCCCCATACTTTTGGACAAAAGGAGTTTGATGCACCCCTGTAAGTGATTAGAATAACTCAGTCTTCATAGATTAAAAGTAGCTGGAAGAATAACAACCAAAGTTTATGTATGACACTCTGCTCTACAGCTTAACACTTGGCTAGAAATGAACCGTTTATTTTTCTGTTACATAGTAGGTATGAATGGTTCATCTTCTATTGACCAATCAGCCTGTAATTGAAAGTGTAGTTTCATCCCTCTCAGTTAAAACACTATATGTAAAGACTTGACCACTGAAAAGAAGGTGTTATTTTAACAGAGCCTTGGTGACCCTGACTAACTAATAGCAAAAAATGAAGCTGCACTACAATAAAGGATGATTCTTTTAAAAGTGAACCAGAAGGACATTGTTTGGACTTCGCTAGATGTGATACTACAAAGAACATTCTGGATTATATTAAGTTACTATATCCACTGATATCAGCTTCCACCTCTCTGATGACCTATTTGATAAAATTACTTTCAACCTTGCCACGCGTAAATGGCCTTAGTTACGGAAAAAAACATTTATTACACCATCACAGCTCGCTTATTTGCTTTACATCACTGTTGTCACTGGATTGTGGCAGTGACTACAACAATACCAGCTTCATGACTGACAGGTGCTTAAAACGCTTATATCATTAAATACATTAGTTCTTCCTGGCGGCTAAAGCAAATTTATTCATAAGCATGTGTCATATTGGCATATTATGGCTTTGTATATGTCATTTCATGCCCATACTTCTAGCCTGTAAGACGTTTGACAATATTAAGGTTCACCAAGTTTCTCCTGGTAGACTTTCTCTTTTAAGGGCATAAGTTACTGACATGTCTTAAACCAATGCAAAGGAACACCTTTATACCTATATTAAAAATGATATAATAAATAATATAAAATTATATATTCAAACATCTAAGCACGCCCTCTACATCCCGACACTCCGTTACACAATCCCTTTCAAACATATAACCAGCTTCCGGACAGCTACCTCTTTCTTTCCTTGTGAACCTGACGATGACCGAAGAAGATCGAAACGTTGTTCGCTCCTTTACGTAAAAAAATTTCTCAACCCAAACGCGCCATTTCTACATATATATTTTACATGTCTTTGTTAATTCCAACGAGCATTGCGTCTCAGCTTTAGTGTTAATGAACATCTTGGGGTCCTAAATAAAATGATTCACTTAATCTCAGGATGCCTATCAGTCCGACATCATGCAACCGTATATAAAGTGCATACTTTCCCTCAAATCCCGAAGTAAACATAAAAAAACTGAACAAAATATGTAGTTTAGAAAGATTATTGCCACCATTCTACTCACTAGTATAAAATCCATGAAAACATGGACACGGATCTTTAAATCTGCAGTGAAAGGTCTTCGACAAGTAATGAACTTTTTCTGGCCATATCACATTCTGGGATTTTAAAAGTTAATTCAGTGCTTATTTTATTTCTTGACACTAAGCCACTCATGCTATTTTCATCTTAATTAAAATTTACACTCATTAAGAAACAAAGATGTAAAAATAAAAAAAGTACAACACTGCTTTTTTTTCATTTCCACGCAAAATTACTTGAGGACTAATCCGTGCTAGCCATTCCTAATTTTGAAGTAATAGAATAGTAAATCTGGGTAAATCTAAAGTTTACAGTTAATCATTAAGAAACAGAACAAAATCGTGAATGATTAATTAAAGCTTGTTTGATTTTTGAATTTCGCATAAAGCTACTTTAGGGCTATCTGCAGTACTTCTGATAGGAGTAAAAACGGGAGCAGTTCTCAATAGAAATACTAACTTTGTTTGGAACGACACTCAGTGACCACTTTATTAGGTACACCCCTTCTTTAACCCAAATAGCCAAACATCGAATCATGTGGCTGTAAATTAATATATAAAGCATGCAGACATGGTCAAGACGTTTAGATGTTGTTCAACCTAACATTAGAATGGAGAAGATGCGTGATCTAAGCGACTTTGACCGTGGAATGATTGTTGGCTTCAGACATGATGGTTCCAGCATCTCAAAAACTGCTGACCTCCAGGAATTTTCACACACTACAATCTCTAAAATTTACAGACAATTGTGCAAAAAACAAAAAACATCCAATAAGAGGCAGTACTGTGTGTGAAAACACCTTGTTAATGAAAGAGGTTAGAGGAGGATAGCTAGACTCGTTTAAGCTGACAGGAAGACTACAAATACTCAAATGAGCACTCTTTACAGCATTGGTGTGTAGAAGGGCGTCTCTGAACTGCGTCAAAACTTTAAGGGGAAGAGCTACAGCAGCAGGTTCCACTCCTGTCAGCTACGAACAGGAAGCTCCGTGGACACGGAATCATCAAAACTGAACGATTGAAGATTGGAAAAACATCGCCGAGTCTCACGAATCTCAATTTCTTCTGCAATATGCAGATGGATTAGATAGTAGGGTTGGAAGTTGATGTAAACAACGTAAATCAATGGACCTGTCCTGCCTTGTGTTAAAGGTACAAGTTGTTGTTGGTGGTGTAATACTATAGGGAATATTTCCTTGGCACACATTAGACCTCTTAGTACCAATTGAGTATCATTTGAATGGCACAGCGTACCTAAGCATTGTCGCTGACAATGTCAGATAAAGTGTCCACTGAGGGTATAATTGCATTCACTCTCTGCAAACACTTCCAAGAAAGCTTTACAATACACACATCAAAGGACAATATTATAAAATAAAAAGTAACATTTTCGAGTGACTGTTACAGCAGTATTTCAGGTATATCATAGAAAGATTAATGAGTTATCTAACACAGCATTCCCAATGTAAGAGTCCCTCTCGTGGGGCCGTGAAATTTTTCTGAGGGTCTGCCAAAAATGGGCCAAAAACAAAAATTCTAAGTTAATTTTAACTCTAAATAAACACTAAGCTCATAAACATTTTGTTGAATAATTAAATGATACAGTATGTCGAAATGATATGTTATTGTCTTTAGTGCGGCACCATTTTCAATAACCATGCTAAAGTAGTGAAGAGAATATTTTGAGTCATTTTTATAGATTGGGGACCTCAAAATTTTCTATTCACTTCAAGGGAGACTCAAACTAAAAGAATTGGGTAACCACTAATGTAGTGTATTAGCTACTATCACACACATTTGTACTAGTCCTGTATGACAGCGGAAGTGCAACATCCTTATTTTATTTATCAAGAGCCTTTAAGTAGGTGCAAACAACTTCTACCCTATTGTTAAAATTGTAGTCAAAAGTAAACAAATAGAATTCTATTCATAATTTATGCTGTAAAAGGTGTTATATTCGTAATACTGGTATTTCAAACAGTCAACTAATTGTACCTGATACTACAATTACATAAAATATTCTGGTCGAGCATTACCGACTAATGAGACCTCATAAAGATTTGAAATAAAATTTTAAGCTAGATACGACCATCTAGTGAGACCTGAAATTGATTTAAAATTGAGTATTCAAAGTAAGTGTGATCAATTAGCGAAATGTAATATTGAATTAAAATTATGTCTTAAATTTATGCTTGATTCAATTAAGATCTAATACTGATTTAAAAGAGAGTTTTCAAATGAGCATGTCTAAGCAAGGCAACTTTATAACGCCCCCATGGCTAAAAGGACGAGCACGTTTGGTGCAACGGGAATTCAAACTCGCGACCCTCAGATTACGAGTTAAACACCTAAACCACCTGGCCCACATGGCAAAAGATGACACGCGATATGCGTTGGTATGGCCTTCTAGCTGAAGGATATATATTTTGATGACTTTCATGCTAGGATAGACGAGTATCATACTTAATAAATGGATATAAAACGGGATTTTTTTATATTTATTTTTCCCGAGTATCGTTCATATCCCGTTATTTCATTTCATTATATGGTCTTTTTTCTTATATTCTCCTGGTGGAATAGCGGTAAGTTTATGGCCTGACAACACTGAAATCCAGAATTGGATTTCCGTGGTAAAGAAGCAAATAGTCCAATGTAGCTTTAGTTACTGAATAATGGTGTTGTAGGTGAGCCTGTGGCTAGGCCTTCTTGGTGTCTGTAGTAGTTTATTGATACAGAACGTCCTCAATTCTACTATCTTGAAGATTGTTAGCTGAGTGATTTACTTGAAAGCTCTAACATTTTCAATCTTTTGTGTACAAGGTTGGTACGTTAGTGAATTTGTTGGATCCATAGAAACTGACCACTGCACCTTGTGAAGTTTGTAGTGATTGTTTTTGTAATCTTTAAAAATTGGACTGTATGCTTAACAAATAAAGATGTTTTACAAACTACAATGATATTATATCTACAAGATATCTAGGAGGTGGCATGGTGGATGGATGTCGGCAGTTAATTATATAAGGGCAGCTTTAAAGTTTATTTTGACAATAGATATGTGGAGAGGTGCACTGTTGGAATGTTGTTGTTTTCTTCAAGTTTTTTTTTATTTTTTCCTAGGGTAGTTAGTGAATTTTCATTATTGTCTTAGATGTTAGATTATACTTGGTCATCTTTAGAGTCAATCTTCTACTATACTTTGGAGCTTAACGGCATATTTCCTTTACTCCTGATACGATGACATTACCTTTATTTTTATAAAAATATTTATGGTATTATGCTTCTTTAACATCCTGAAGCAGATTTTGTTTTGTTAAAATGTGGTTTTAATTTGATGTCTTTCTGCACTGATGACTTTATTTGGACTATAAATGCTTTTCTTCCTTCTTTAAATAGACCTTTCTGGGATTATAATTATGGTTTTTTTTGTAATTAATCACGAATCCACACAATGGGCTAGCTGTCCACCACAGTTACCAAAATCAGATTTATAGTGTTATAAATCTGAAGACACTGAGGGGCTATAATTTGCAATTGTTAGTGTTAGGACAAACAAAATTCTTCACTTAGTACAGTTATTTTTTTATGTTAACGGTTATTTACTTAAGATTCGTATTACATATTTAAGTGAGTCTGTAGTAGACCTCATGATTGTTGAGAACATATAATAAATATATTTTCTTTAGAAAGTGTATTTTGTGTGAAATTTAAAAACTAGTGGATATCTTGATAGGTTTTTACGTCGTCTGCTGTAGTATTTAACTCCAAATAGAAACTGCCAATGTTAATCTGTTTGTGAATACGATGGTAGTTAATCCTTTATTAATTATATTTTGAAGTTAGTCTCTGGTATCATGAAGTCTTTGTAGGTAATTAACTTTAAATTTGTGTGAAATTACGCTCTGCTATCTGTATTTATGAAAAAAGTCGAAAGGGTTATTTATTTTAAACTGACTTGTAGTTGAATGTTTCTAATTTTTTAAAATTTCTCAAACATTTCGATGTTACACGTGATATGTAGCGATCGGATACCAATCCCAGTTATGGTTAATAACTTATATAAGCTCCTATTTCTAATTATTAATTAGTTACTTTTTGACTGATTGAAATTACAATTAGATGATCGTAATATATCCTAATAAACACATCCCAAATTTGTTGCAAGTACAACTCACTTTATTTGTTCTGCTGAAAATACGGTATTTGTAAAGATTTTTGTTTGTTTGTTTGTTTTGGAATTTCGCACAAAGCTACTCGAGGGCTATCTGTGCTAGCCATCCCTAATTTAGCAGTGTAAGACTAGAGGGAAGGCAGCTAGTCATCACCAACCACTGCCAACACTTGGGCTACTCTTTTACCAACGAATAGTAGGATTGACCGTCACTTATAACGCCCTCACAACTGGAAGGGTGAGCATGTTTGGCGCGGCTCGGGCGCGAACCCGCGCCCTTCGGATTATGAAGCGCACGCCTTAACGCGCTAGGCAATGCCATGCCAGTATTTATAAAGAAGTAAACGCCTTGATGTTTTTTTACTGTAGTGAGTGGGCCTGGTATGGCCAAGTGTGTTAAGGCGTTCGATTCGTAATCCGAGGGTCGCGGGTTCGAATCCCCCTCGCACTAAACATGCTCACTCTTTCACCCGTGGAGGCGTTATAATGTGATGGTAAATCCCACTGTTCGTTGGTAAAAGAGTAGCCCAAGAGTTGGCGGTGGGTGGTAATGACTAGCTGCCTTCATTCTAGTCTTACACTGCTAAATTAGGGACAGCTAGCGTAGATAACCCTCATTTAGCTTTGCGCGAAATTCAAAACAAACAAACCGAAGTGAGTATATTTCCTTTCGTACTAAGTTTAGGCAATGAATTTAGTTGACTGATACTGCTTTTAAGGATATTTTTAACGTCTAAATTATTGTCTTTTTTACTTGGTACCTCTAGTCCGGATTGATATCTTACTATTCTGTAATTGATTTACGTACCATTGAATATGCTCTTATTTTTTATATAAGAAAGTTATTTTCAAATGACAGATACGTTTTAATTTTTAGTAGTCAACTAATACGTTTCAGAAATACTATCATTCAAAGTCAAGCCTACGAACTTTGAGATTTTTCTCGTAACATTTTAGTCTAAACTATATACGTTTTGGAATATTTGAGCACTAATAAATGTTTCACAAAATTGTGATTTACCGACTGCTAGGATACTTTAACTGTGCTATACGCGATGTTTCATTGGACGTTTTTCACAAATTTGAGTTCGTATTTTATGTGCCTAATGTCACGTGCACATAGTGTAGATGTCATTTCCTGTTAGCCTTCAAACGGCTTAGGTCTGACTGACTCAAATACAACAATTTATTACAACAAGAATGAGCAATGCTCATTTTAAAGTTTGAGACCTATGGTTAACATTAGTCGTTTTTCTTGTATTATCATTATGCTTACTTTTATATTATATCTTTAATTCACGCTGATCTGACAACACAATTCTGTGGATTATTATTTCACACTAATCTGATAATACAATTTCATGGATGTGACTTTCAAATATAATTTTTAATAAACTGATCCTAGAAAGTGTATAACTACGACGGCGACTGTAATCAAATAAAGTTCTTAAGAAGTGATCAGAACGAATATCTGTAGAAGGGTTAAATTTCGATGAGCCATGTTTCATAACTCGTATTTACTACTTGTCTGATTGTGGGATTTTTAGTCGCAGCTCATAGAACGGTTCAGAGTTTTTATTGTTTTGTGTTTTCACGTTCTTTTATATCATAAATCTATCATCTATTGATCGATTTGAGAATTAATTATAGTTTTAAACACTGGAGATAACTCCTTTCGATTGACGTATTTTACCATGCTCAAGGTTTCATGGATTATATTATTCTAATCCTGCCTGTAAGAAGTTCAGTTTGAAGGTATACCGTTAGAGGTCCCGCTGAGCAATAAAATTAAATAGGGTATGCGCGCGCCCCTCGCTTGGTATTGCTGGTGCACATAAAATATAGTAATAAAGAGGAAAACAAAGGTCTTATAAATTAATTTACTTTAATCCTGCCTTAAAGAATCTCAAGTGACAGACTATTAAGGATTTCTTCTTGTCTCTTTCGGTTACTAATTACTGAACGAACTTTCAAACAGGTGTAATTGGCTCTGTCACTAAAAACCTGTAACAGGAACCTGTATAGCTTATGGGAACGATTTTTCGATGTGTACTATATAAGTTCGTCACACTAAACATGTTAGCCCTTTCAGCCATGGGGACATTATAATATTTCGATCAATCCCACTATTCATTGATAAAAGAATACCCCAAGAGTTGCCGGTGGGTGATGATGACTAGTTGCCCTCCTTCTAGTCTTACACTGCTAAATTATGGACGACTAGCGGAGATAGTCCTCGTGTAGCTTTGCGCAAAATTCAAAAAACAAAACAAACCAGAAAAACACGTCGGACGATCCTCAGAAATACCGTCATCTTGCACTGAATCAACCATTTTCTACATCCAAATTTTTAAAATTATTATTTCAGTCATTATTTAAATTATAAACTAATAACCTTTAAATTAGATGAACAGAATGCTTCTTGAAGTGTACAGTTTATTATTTCTAATAAAATATTAGAAACCATTCCCACTTTTTCAAAGTTCTATTTAACGGTATTCCTAACAACTTTCAAAAGTTAAATATTTTAATTTAATTCAGGATGTAATGTTGATTGTCAGCCACAATAGTGCCAAGCCTTTGTTTGTACTATATTGTCGTTTTATACGTTATCTTACCCTAGAGTATAGTGTATACACGATTTCTAGTACTCATATTTAATACATAAGCTCAGTAGTTTCTTGTTTGTTTTCTAAGGGTCAACATGACGTTGATTATAACGTTAGGAAATGTAAACATAAATCAGAACTCAGTGATGTCGAGAAACCCACTTGTTGAGAACTTTTATATGCAAAAACGGCTCTTCTGAACCTGACGATGACCGAAGAAGGTCGAAACCTTGTTCGCTCTTCTATTTGAAGTGTTTTCTGGGCCCAGAAGAGCCGTTTTTGCATATAAAAATAAATCAGAACTGTCTCACACCTGAACTAAAATCAGCTTTATCTGGATTATACACTCTATCTGCTCTCAGTTCGTGTGCTGTATCTACTAAAAAGTAAATTTTACATTCATATGCATTACAACAGAAACTTGTATGAAGTGACTTTAAAATTAATTATTTTTTTTAAATCATGCACTGATTCCTCTCAGCAACTTAACGGTAAGTTTTACAAGGTTTACAATGCTAAAAATCATATTTTTGATACCCGCGGTGGGCAGAGTACTAATAGCGAAACAAACAGATAAACAAACCACGAATTTAAAGGTTTCAAACAGATCATTTATTTTTATTTATTATGAACATTTTCAAAACAGTTAAAGCTAGGAATGCGACACTGAAGAAAAGAGGGGGTAGAGGAAGAGTAAACTGTAATATTACATGTAGAAAAGTGTTTATAATGTATGATAAACATTGTTTATACACAGAGATTTTCTATATATCATTTTCTTTCCCTGTCAGTTGCTAAACGGCTTTTTTTATCTAGCCAATCAACGTTGCGACACGAAACCGAAGCTACTTCTACGGTGTGAGACGACCATTCGAAAAACAATTAAGTGGCGTTTTTGTTGCTTGACACGGGTCACTCTTTTGTCCCTGAATTGTATGTGATGAAAATTCAAAGCAAAATAAGGATGTAAAGGAAACTTTATTTCTACTGTTTGCCTTGACATTCTTTATCCCTAACAACAGAGTTTTTACAACGTGCGTGGTAGAACATTTATAACAGGCAAGTCTTATCAAGCTGTGTAAAACAAGAGATGCGGATTAATTACTCTTTAAAAAGTATGTAATTATAAGGTTAAGAATAATTTTAATTAAAGTTAGGTAAGTATATATTTAATAGTGGGTAAGATTTACCTTACGCAAGTTCAGTATGACACATTTTATTCACTTTCATTAATATGACTGTGAATTAACATTAATACGAATAAGCTTCGTTACAAGTAAAGCTTGTTTTCTGTAGTGTCAGAGTAGGCGTTGGAACTGGGCAAGTGCTATGTTCAGATGCAAAATGAATATGGACAACTTCTGTGTTAAGTAAAGTCTTCATACCATCACTTGGAGTAAACACCATTGAGCACTTAAGCGTTTGCTGTCTTGATGAGCTGGAAATTGTCCAATAAATTATTATTTTTTTGGTTTTATACGTGTCTAGAGGGTCTGGCATGGCCAAATGGGTAAGGCGCTCGACTCATAATCTTAGGGTCGCGAGTTCGAATCCCCATCACACCAAAGATATTCACCCTTTCTGCCCTCGGGGCGTTATAAAGCGACGGCCAATCCCACTATTCAAACCGGTGACTACAGCTTAAATGTTTATTTTCAAACCGGTTTCGGACAATATCGGACAGCATTCATGAGTTATCGTTTTGATGGAGCATAACCGTAACGTTTAGTGTGGTAAAAGAGTAGCCCAAACGTTGGCGGTGAGTGGTGATGACTAGCTGTCCTTTCTTTAACCTTATACTGCTAAATTAGGTATTACTAGCGCAGATGGGTCTCGAGTAGCTGAGCGCGAAATTCGAAACAAACTTCTGTCTATATTCAGTGACGTTTATTTTATCGTCGATTTTTTAATTTAGTGTTAAAATATTAGTAGTTAAGATTGTCAACAACTGTCTGACTACATTCGAAATGTTTGTAGCTGTTCCCATATTCAAAACGTTCTAGTTTATCCTGGCATTCAATGACACAATTTTTGGCTGAGTCTAAAAATCAGTAATATTAGTTTTCTAGCCAACCTCAAAGTTTCATAAAGATAGTTTTTTAGTTGCATTCAGTATGCTAAATAAATTACTAGTTAAATAATGATGTTCTATTTCTCGTTTATCATTATACTCTATCACGTTTGCCCCCCAGTGGCTCAGCGGTATGTCTGCGGACTTACGCGCTAAAATCTAGGTTTCGATACCCGTGGTGGGCAGAGCACAGATAGCCCATTGTGTAGCTTTGTGCTTAATTCAAAACAACAACTGTCACGTTTTTGTTAAAATGTAGTTAAATTCGAGGTTAGTTTTTATTTTATTTCCAAAAGTAGTCTGGCCTGGCATGGCCAAGCGCGTAAAGCGTGCAACTCGTAATCCGAGGGTCGCGCTAAACACGCTCGCTCTCCCAGCCGTGGGGGTATATAATGTGACGGTCAATCCCACTATTCGTTGGTAAAAGAGTAGCCTAAGAGTTGGCGGTGGGTGGTGATGACTAGTTGCTTTCCCTCTAGTCTTACACTGCTAAATTAGGGACGGCTAGCACAGATAGCCCTCGAGTAGCTTTGTGCGAAATTCCAAAAACAAAAACAGTCCAAAAGTAGTTTTCAAGGAAATTATTTTTCTAGTTAATTAAATTTTCCAGTAACGTTCTAGTATAGTTTATTATATAATGTATTTAGTTTTACATATGAATTGACCAGTTTATTAGAACCCTCACCTAATTTTGGGTTGTCTTTGTAAAGAATCCTTGAAATAATTTTGTTAAATCATAGTCCTTTCGTCGAGAAATAAAGCTTGCAGTTGGTTTTAAAATCTTCAAATTCATCCTAAATATGTTTAACTGCATTAAGACCTAATGAGTTTTCTGGGTAAGAAAGATGGTTAAAATAAATGTGATTTTTCAAACCGGTTTCGGACAATATCGGACAGAATTCTTGAGTTATCGTTTTAATGGAACATCTGTCGATAGGGACGTGATTGTGGCAAAAGGAGGTGGACATAATTGACATTAGTGTTCAAGTACATTGAATGTCATTCGTCCATCAAAAGGAATAAAATGACGGAAAACATTATACAGTGACCTCCTTTATAAATTTCCTCATTTTTAGCTTAGGGTGTAAAGTTGATATACCAGTGGTTCCCAACCTTGGGGGTGCGAGATAACATTTGTTTTGACCACCTTCATCTTTATTCTTACACAAATAATTACTGTGAGGGGTACGAGAACATATTAAATTTTTATATGGGTGCGGGGCATAAGGTTGGGAACCATTGTGATATACGAATCAAACCACAAGTGGGCTTCTAGTCATTGCTGTCCACATTGTGCACTTTAAGCATCAAAGAAAAGGTCTCAAACTGTTGTCGGTTGTGTTGGAGATAATATAATTCTAATCACCGTTAAAGGAATCAGTTTACTGGTACAAAGTATCAAATATGTTGGACTTTGTAAGCCTATTTAATTATCTTTCCTCAACAATTGGGACCACAGGTTTTTCTCGTGACAGATGTATTCTTTTCTTGTTTGTCACTGCTAACAGAATATCAATGTATCTCAGAACGGTTGGTATGGGTATTAACACTTTTACTGATAAAGCAGAGAACAACGTTATCCTGATGATAAACTAAGAAGGTCGAAACGTTGTTCTCTGCTTTAGTTGTAGTGGCCCGGCATGGCCAGGCTGGTTAAGGCGTTCAACTCATAAACTGAACGTCGCGGGTTCGAATCCCCGTTGCACCACACATGCTTGTCCTTTCAGCCGTGGGAGCGTTATAATATGACAGCCAATTCCACTATTCGTTGATAAAAGAGTAGCCCAAGAGTTGGCGGTGGGTAGTGATGACTAGCTGCCTTCCCTCTAGTTTTACACTGTTAAATTAGGGACGACAAGTGCAGATAGCACTCGAGTAGCTTTGCGCGAAATTCAAAAACAAACAAACAAGCTTTATTAATAAAAGTATTAACACCCATACCAACCGTTCGGAGATACATTTTAACTTCAAGTGGGTTTCTCGTTATCAAGAACAACAGACTATCATGACAGATTTATTTAACAGAATAAAAATAAATCTTTGTTAACAATGCTTCAACTGGAGGAGCATCTACTTCCACACTCCAACTGGAGGAGCATCCTGCTACTAGAAGGGTGCTTTCTATGATTAACACTAGAAAGATTCTTGTTTTTGTGCATTACCTGGTAAAGTAAGCATAATCTTGAGGAATCACCTTAAAAGTCTCATGATCTAGTTTATTTACACAAATAAACGAAGGGGAATGTCGATCTAATAAAGCCACATGGAATGAAAATGAAGTCAACCTCAATATCAAACGATGTCATTGTCCTATTCTTGTCTAATATTTATTTATTTTTATTTATTGTGTAATAAAGTTCAATTTTCTGGCTGAATTAATCTGTAAAGGTATTATTCAAAATAAGTTAATAAAATGAAGTGACGTCATTTTCTTAGTTTAGCTTAATGTAAGAAATATCATTGAACTATTAGAATGGACTCAAGGTATTTAATAATTAGAACAATATTTAATTACAAGTAATAATAGTAGCACACACACAGTTATTTAGGTATATAAACAAAAAGAACAAAAGGTTAGTTAATTAAATCTCTAATCACAAGAACATTCACACCGTTTCTGAAAGTATACATTGAAGAAACTCATAGAGACGTAATATCTTCAATCGCTAATGAGAGATTAATCTGATTTGTTCCGAGATGGTGAAAGAATTGGTTTATTGTAATTAGACTAAAAGGGTTATTTCAAAAGTTCTTAATGCCCGTCCATTTCAAAATATTAGTAAATATTAGCACTAACAAGCTATTATTTTGTCATCACATTATTTACATGCTTGCAGAATATAATTTAATAACGCCATTTATAAACCTAGCTACATCATGAAATTATCGAAACTACGGATGTATACATCACTGCAACATATTTTAAGTTTCTTCCTTTTTGTAAGATATAAACATGATAAAAAGGAGGAAAAGGTATTGTATCGCTTCATACATATTAAATTTAAATGTAAATCAGGAAACGAACAATTCATTTGTTTCATGAAATGAAGTTATCAATAGATGATCTTCTGTTGGAAACTCTATGAGCTGAAGCCAGACCAGATGCTACCTACAGGTGAATATATCAGATCATCCCATAAGTTATGTCCGAAAATTTAATACAGAAAGTGCATTTCTGTCTGTGTTGAAGGCTTTAATGACTAAAATATGTAGTAGGACGTGTATAAAAATGTTCAGACAAATAAAAGAAACTAACCAAACTCCACCTTTTTAGATCATTAATCAAATATAATCCTTATAAAGACAGATGTGTCTGAGGAGCATATTACGCATGTAATGCTTCAGGAGTTTAAAAGAGGCAACAGTGCAGCAGAAACTACACGAAACATTCAAGGTGTTTATGGTGCGCAGTCTCTCAATGAAAAAAAATGTCAAAGGTGGTTTTAGTAGTTCAGTTTAAGTGATGCGTCACGTTCATGTCGTTTTGTTGAGTTTAATAATGACTTGCTGCTGGATGCACTTGATGGAGATTGTGCTGTAACAATTGAAAAACTAACACAAAAGTTTAATTCAACCCATTCAACAATTCACTATCATCAGCAACAGTTTGGAAATATGTTAAAACTTGAAAGATGGGTTTCCCATGATTTGACAGAAGCCAACCTGAGAACAAGAGTGAACATTTGCACTTCTCTCCACTCTCGTGAATGTAACTCACCTTTTTTGGACAGGTTAGTAACTGAAGATGAAAAATGGATATTTTATAAAAATGTTAAGAGCCTCAGACAATGGCTCAGTGCAGGTACACTGACTAAAGCACAGCCCAAAATAGACCTCCACCCTAGAAAAGTCTCGTTAAGCGTTTGGTGGGATGTTGTTGGTGTGATCCATTTTGAGTTGCTGCATCTCAATGTAACGATTACATCAGACTTGTATTGTCAACAGTTAGAGTACTTGAATGTTGCACTGAATGAAAAGAGGCCTGCTTTGATCAGTCATAAATAATTCACAGCTCCATACAGCAAGGATCACATCTGCAAAGACTGAAGAGCTAGACTTGGAAAAACTTCCGCATTCTCCTTATTCTCCAGACCTTGCCCCATCTGATTATCATCTATTTCGAAGTTTGCAAACCTATCTTGGTGCAAAAGAGCTTGAAACATGTGAAGATGTCTAAACTACCCTATCTTCATTCTTTTCCTCCAAATCCCGAGAATTTTATAGAAGAGGCATTTAGAAGCTTGTGAATGGTTAGCAGGAAGTAACTGATAATAATGAAACATACATTATTTATTAAATAACAGTAATGTAGCGTCTGAAATCCTTTCTCTTTTTCTGAACGTAAAATCTGACATTTCTTAAGGGAAGACCTGATATTTGTTTTGATAAATATCATTCTGTACTATCCTTTCAAGTAGTAGCAATCAATTGGCTGTAAAGTATCGAATGTACATAAAGTTAATAAAAAGAAAAACATAAAACTACTGGGAACTTCCGTTATGTTTCTCCATAAAAACAGGCGTTACTGGTCACTGAACTGTTTGGTTTGAACTTCACGCAAAGCTAGCTACTCGAAGGCTATCTGTCCCTAATTTAGCAGTGTAAGACTAGAGGAAAGGGAGTTTGCCATCACGACCCACCTCCAACACTTGGGCTACTCTTTTACCAACGAATAATGGGATTGATCGTAATATTATACCGCCCCCACTGCTGGGAGGGCGAGTATGTTTGGTGCGACCGGGATTCGAATCCGCGAATCTCGGATTACGAGTCAAACGCCTTAACACGCTTGGTCTGCCCGAACTGTTCATCTAAAATAAATTTCCTAATTAGAGGTCCAAAAAAATAGAATATTAATATAACAGAATATGTGTGGGGTATTTCATACAACTTATTGTTGCCATATGTGCAAAGATACATATGGCGTTTTGTGAAAAAAACAAAAACTGTACGCGATGGAGAAAAACTCGCATCGTTTTTAGCAGGAATCACTGTGGAACATATGAAACTTTCAAGACAACAAAACCATCGCAGACTTGTGTTATTAGTTATGTGCGAGAAAATTTCATATACTTTATTCATTGCGATTTTTCTGCGTAAATTGAAGAGCTCTGACCAACAAATAAATATAGAGGTAAATCCTAAGTTCGTCTGTTTTATTTTTTTCTAATTTTGCGAAAAGCTACGTGAGGACTAATGCACTACGCGTCCCTAATTTTGAAATGTAAGACTAGAGGGGTCATCACCCCCCACCACCAACTCTTGACCAACAGCTAAGATGCGAGAATGTTTGGTGTAAGAGGGATTTGAACCCGTGACCCTCGAATTACGAGTCCAGCATATTAACCACCACACCATATATGTTAGGAAAAAAGTTCTTATATCTTATCATCTATTTGATCATAAATGGAAAAAGCATGAGAACAAAAAATATAACACTTCGTTAAAGTTAATTCAAAAAGTAAAGCGATAGTTTTTATCTGGGCAACATGGAGAATGAGTGAGCTAAAAAGGATTGTATTAGCTTTGTTGCTAATTGTTAGAAATGAGAAGAATTTAAACTGTATCTTTCATTGTAGTATTTGAATTTTTATAGATAAAACTATGGTGAAGAGTGGCCAGTTCTGGGGTGTAATGGAAAACGAAAAAGTTAAAATATTTTGCAAGTATATCAAAATTTGAGTTCAAATTATAAAAGAACAAAGGAAAGAAATGTTCTTGTTTAAGAGTAATTTTTACACAATGATGCGATAACTTTTAATGTTCAACTATCTAGACCCAGTTCCCCTCTCTTCTTTGCGTACGTGTTAGTGACGGTAACTGGCAGCTTGTTTGGACTAACAATAACACTTGGGGCTGCCTGAGGCAGTGGGTACATCGGAGAACCTACGTTCCTTCTCTCCCCGTGGTCCGGTAGCAATCTTGTTGCCTACGGGTCTCTTTGTTTCCATTCTCCTCTTGACGTGATGTGGACGGATACTTGTATGTGGGCTGTACAGGCAGGTGGTAGTGTTCAACTAAATCTTTTCTCATAAGCCTGAAAGTGCGCTCTGTTGTTGGCGACTGCAGAATGTCTTGGCGCTATACACAATGTGAATAAATTTCACTTTGTACCGTCGAATCATGGAAGGATATTATAACATTGTTAAATGGCATATTGAAACAAATTAAAGAGTCATCAATGAATCAATAGAAAACAAGAAATACAAAAATGAGAAACATATGTATAATATAATGAAACCTTTTCACTTTCATTCACGGAGTATTCCAAGTAAGCAAGGTTTAAAGTAGGGGATTGACCTTTTAACTGAGGGTGTTATAAAAAAAATACACCAACATTTCTCTATACGTGCAGCAGTCATACAGTATTACGTGTAAAGGAATGTCAATCATTAAACATAATGAAAGTAAAATAATTACGAAAGCTTGACTATAAACTTAAAGACAACTGATATCGTTGGTCGAAAATATCAAGTTGTGAACATTTTCCCAAAAATCTGTACATGAGCGTTATTTCATTAATTTTATGAACACGTAGTTAGAATAGCCTGTAAAATAACAGAATTATAGGTGGGTGCTGGTGTGTTTTTCTTATAGCAAAGCAACATCGGGCTATCTACTGAGCCCACCGAGGGGAATCGAACCGCTGATTTTAGCGTTATAAATCCATAGGCTTACCTATGTACTAGCGAAGGAGTTCTAGGTGGTACCAGTAATTCTGTATCTAAATAAATAGTTACAGCAACCTGTGAAATACCAGAATTATGAGCCGTACCAATCATACTGTATCTGACTGAATATGTTATGTAATTATAGATCGTACTAATCATTTTGTGACTAAATGTATAATTAAATTCGATGAATCGAGCTGTCAGTAACATGTTTTCTTATTAATAATATAAAAAGGCATGAATTGGTGAGAATTAGATAAATAAATACTTTGTACCCATGGGAATGTTACTTATTATAATTTTTTTCTTTTTCTTTTCATAATTCTTTGCACAACCTTCTCAAATATTAATAACAGAAACCTTTATTTTAACTATCTAGTAAACGTTTGAAATATTCAAATAAACATAACCCGTTTACTTAACAATATTAACTAAAACAGTATTTATGAAGAGCACTTTTATGTAATCGGCGTAATACTAAAATTTGTTGAAATTTCATTATGTGCATATTTTACAATTGTAAACAGTAATTAAGATAATAATTTTTAATTTAATTCTAATAACTGATTTTTTTCAATGATGTAGGAAAAAGGTGCAAAGTAGGGGTGCTTGGTTGGCTAGACATGCAATTTTTACAAAGAGATTAAAAATGTAAAAAGTTACCAAAAGCAGCTTAACTTAGAAAACTCTAGGAACATACTCTCAGAAAAATAATATAAAAATATTATTTATTAGTCAACTATGTAAAAGTGGGGATTCTGCAATAACCCCGGTTCCGACGCCTCTGATTTTAGTCTAAGATTAAACAGCATAAGCTATATTAAAACAATATTTGAAAAACTTAAAAAACAAACAAACTTGTCTTCCTCTTAGAAAAAATACAACTATAGAACCAGAGGTAATATTTTACTTCTAAGAAACTTTTTATCACGTTTTTATGTTAGGCCTGTAAACATTAGATCTTCCAAACATTTGGTTATTTTTCATTCTCACAACTTGATGATTATGTCTTATTAAAGATTAGCCTTAATGATGTGTATTTTAGAAAGCTATAATTATGTAAGATTTCTAAGATAGGTCGATATTTATAACATTGGACTAAGGACCTTTAGCTATATCTTGATATTTCATCATTTGCTCCCACTATTTTAATACTATTTTATATCCAATAGAGTATTTTTAGCTAAGTCAATCTAATCACATTATTATAATTTGTCAGTACTACTTGTTAAGCCTTTATACGTATATATTTTTTTCAAACAGTTCAATGTAAGCCAGTTTTACCCAATAATTGAAAACCAATATTGATTTATTACTCTTGGGTTCAGTGTTTAATTCCATGCATATGACACGTTACCGACTTTACTGGTAGATGGACTCTTTTTTTTTTCAGAATTCGAGATTTATTAGGGACGATAGTTATAAAAAGTAAACTTGAATATGCATTATGTATCTAGTTATGTAATTTAGACTCATTGTGTATTATAACAGCTCCCAGTGGCTCAGCGGCATGTTTGCGGGCTTACAACGTTAGAAACCGTGTTTCGATACCTGTAGTGGGCAAAGCACTGAGACCTAATGTGTGTAGCTTTGTGTTTAATTACAAACACATTTTCAGTGACTGAGGAATCTATGCCAGTGATTTTAGTTATACATGGCCTAAGGTATTGTCGAACAGTTACTTTCAGTTGATCGGTAAGATATGGAAATAACCCTTAGTCTTGAAATGTAAATATAAAAGGGGGTAAGAGAGGTTGTGGCATGTTTATGTAAACCGATGGCGTTAATTTTATGATACAAAAATTGTGGTTTATATAAGTAAGATATCGAACTAACGTAGTAGAATTAGATAGAGGAAATCCTAGTAGGGGGAAGGGGGTTTAGAAACGACTTCTATATTTATCACAAGCCCATGCTTGAAAGCCTCTGATAACCGTAATGACATGCCATTATAAGAAATAGGATATACTGACCAATAGAGATTCTGAATTCGGAGGGGAGACCACGGTTCGTTGCCCTCGTGCAGAAGGGTTCGTAGGTTGCGTGTGATGGTTACTTGGCCGGAGGCGAACAACCAAATATCTCAAGATGGGGCAAAGCGACTAGCTGCTGACATAGGTAAGCACTATTGCACTATTCTTAAAGAAAACTCGATTGTGAAGCAAAATACATCAAATACACGAATTTTGTCGGAAAGACTAAAACAGTCTTAAGACTTCGTAGATGTTTAAGTTAAAATAAACGTTAGAAATTGTATCTATTATCTTAACCCTTTCATTACAGCCTTGGGTATATTATGTGTTCATATTTAATATTCCGCATTTTTTAAAGCGTATTTGTACTATTCCATTAACAAACAAAAGTTCACAATCTCTCATAATGATTTTCTTTCACTTACTGTAAGCTTTCATTGACTAAAGAAAATATAAGTGGACATACATGCTTCTTTCGTGTAACTGTACTACGGTTGAAAATCGTATGTGACAGATAATGAGGTTTTCCTGAAGTAAGAATTTCGACAACAAACCATAAAGGAACTAGAATGGTGTGGTTTAAACGTCGCGTTGTGTTTAGTTTTTGACAAGGAAAAATTAAACAAGAATAACTCTTTTTATTTCAATCTTTACATTATGAAACTTATTGAAATGGTGTTGTTTGGTTATTTTTATTTTACGATCACGTTTAGTTTACATTTTGAAGGCAGACGTCATTCACTAAAGTTCATACATGATTTATTGAAAAGCTAACAGAAATTACGTATACGCACGTATGCGCTTCCCATTGGCAAAGTGGCACATATAAGGACTTACAACGGTAAAAACCGGATTTCGATACCCGTAGTGGAAAGAACTCTTTGTTGTGTAGCCTAATTCAAAATAACAGCACGTACGCAAATTATTATTTTTTTTTTCATTCTGTAGATCACTCTGCTTTTTACAAGTATCTGAAGTAAGTGACAAATCATTGTATAACGTATATTATTCTAAATAATATACGTGTTTTTGTGTGATAAATGATTCAGCGTAGAATTAAACGGTAGAAAACGTTGACGTGTACTTGGACGTCATGGCCAGTAACAGGTTGGTTTTTACAAACACCTACGTTCTGAGCAAGCAGGGTCTTTGTTCGCCAAGGATCTGTGAAGCTGCGTGGAACGTCACGTGCAGGTGAGCGGAGCGCGAGATGCGGGAGAGTGACTCAGCCCATCTCCTAGGTGACGCGTATACCAAGGTGATGTGTTGGCTGCCCTCTGGGTGTGGTGTCTTTTACTGCCTTCCATGTGCTTCTTGCATCTTACACAGTCGTTCTTTCTGCCTCGCTGCAACACTGTATACAACCGTTTGTGTCTTCATCCTTCGCTGCGTGGGCTCAAGTGTTCTTTTGTTAGACTGATTCTGATTTCCGGTTATATTTAATTACCAGAAAGTTCTGAGTATACATTTCCAAATCTCTTGTTTTCATTCGAAATATATTTACTCTTACTTTCATGGAATCTTTAATCGTTTAATACATATATTCGTATGTATGCGTGTACATAAGAGGTAAAGTTTAAAGCGTAAAGAAAGACAAGTACAAAAATTCCCCTGCAATAACAAGAAGCCTCCCAGTGGCTCAGCGGTATGTCTGTGGACTTACAACGCTAAAAACCGGGTTTCGACACCCATGGTGGGCAAAGCACAGATAGCCCATTGTGTAGCTTTGTGCTTAATTCAAAACAACAACATGACAAGACGCATTCTTTAATGTGATGTTTCGGAATTTACACGTTTCATCATCACAGAGATAAAGCGGAAGCACATTCGACGCATGGCGTAAAAGACAGAAACATCAACTGCCACAAATAAATGTAAATTAAGATCTATTATTTGGCACAAGTAGCTGTATTACTATTTACACTGACAGTTGAATGGAACAGAAAATTATAAGTTAACTGGAAGGAAATTATTGTTTAAAATTGGGTGTTTATTTGAAATTGCTTAACCGTCTTTGATTACAAGTTCGTTTTTCAACGAGCTTAAAGCAAGAATATTGAAATTATTTGAGATAGGATAGTTATTGATTTCGCTGCACATGCGTATGGTGAGAACGAAGAATTCATGAATTTTTTATTAGTTTTTCTCGACACTACAATATTTCATGGTTGTGTGTATATATATATAATCGGCAAAAAAAATAAGAAACCTTTGAACTTAATACGTGTGTTTGTTTTCTTGTAGCAAATCCACATCGGGATATCTGCCGAGCCCACCGAGGAGAATCGAACTTAATATGAAACTGCATTCGTATTTCAACTTTTTTTTGTCAGTTTCATTTTTAATACAGTTTCGTTACCCATTCAAGCCGTCTCCAATCTTTATCACTTAAGGTTTCCGACTTGCGATTCAAAACAATTTTTCTGTCATAATATTGATCCTCGATGGCTTAGGGGTAAACTTGAGTGATTATCACACTAAATTTTCAAGTTTTATTCCTACGGTGAACGTAACGGGGATAATTCCTCTGTGCAGGTTTACGCCTTACAACAAGCAAATATAGTGTTATAACGATGATAACTAAACTAAGTAAAACAGTCTAATAGCGAGATAATAAAAACAGAACAGTTTTGTATGTACTGCCAGTAAGAGCTGGAATTACTGGTTTACTTCAATCTGTCCACCAGTCCTGATCTCTCGGACAGAATATGAATGGACGGATTTTAATTAAACTTAAGAAACAGTTACTACATACAGATCCGGACCTGATTAGCTTCTGAAGGTCGTGGGTCAAAGTAGAGACATAGGTTTTTCTCAAACATAAATTGCACTTGTTTTCCTTAATGCTTTAAAAACAAGTATTGTGTGTTTTTACGTATAGCATATTCCCCATCGTGCTATCTCATGGTCCACCAAGGTAAATCGAAACCCACTGACTTCAGTTTTGTAAATCCGAAGACTTATCGCTGTATCAACGGGGGACAAAACAAGTATTCTGATTTCTAGACATCAGATTCAAAATAATGTTTTTCCATAACAGTTAACATATTTTTAAGTTTGTGGTAATGAGATCATAATTAAATGGTCGGACAAATTTGAGTGGGCGTTAATCTAGTATTCTCAGTCACTTCTATATCATCTTTGGTTTGGTTGTGTTTAAAATTTCGCACAAAGCTACATGAGGGTTGTTTACGCTAGCCGTCTCCAATTTAGTAAACTAAAGGGAAGGCGGATAGTCATTACCATCCAGCGCCAACGAATAGTGGGATTGAATGTCGCAAATGCCTCCACGACCGAAAGGGCAAACATGTCTGTTGTGGCAGGGATTCGAGCTCGTGACCCTCAGATTACGAGTCGAGTGCCTTAACCACCTGGCCATGCACTTCTGTATCACCCAGAAGAATCTTTGCTGGAGTTTAAGGCAAAGAAATTAAAAGAAAAAAATCATGACATTGAATTGCTGCGTATAATTGCTACTCATGACTTTTTTCTGCGTAATGAAATGTCTTTTCAGGGAACACTTGCATCTTTCTAGCATAACCTATTTACCTCTCTGGTATACACGCGCCCCTCTTTCGTGGAACTTCCTCTTCAATCCTCCCTACAGGTGGTTGCGAAATGGACAGGCCCGTGAGGGATGACGGGCATCCTGTAAGGTGTGCGTTGTTTTCCGTGAAACGTAATAAGCAGCAAGGGACCCACGCTAGAAGAAGCAAGCTAACGAAACACAGCAAAGACGCCCTTTAAATGTTACAAGTAAGTTAAACTCAGAAAAGTTTTAACTAACTAAAGTTTGAAACCTATGTATTGTACAAATTATTAGTTTTACTAGTGGGGGAACTACTTTTAAACCAAGGTCTCATTCTGCTTATCACGTGATGAGGCTCAGTGTTTCATTTAGTTGAGATTGATAACAACGTGGTTACCTCTGTATAGACATGGACCTTGAACGACTTTGGCTGCCTCATTGGATTTATCATTACGTACTTACACCTAAAATACGTCCTGAACTCTTAGTGTAATGCTATGAATAATTAGATAAGCATATCCGGCAGCATTTTAAATTTTCAAGTTATCTTTATTGTTAACTCTAGTTTATTGTCTAGATATCAAATTACAGGGAAATCAGTAGTGCTGTATGCATCTTGCTTGTAAAAATCTCTTTATATTTAGCGCAAATAGCTCTAGAGTAGCTTTGCGCGAAATTCAAAACAAACAAACAAAATCTCTTGATAATTTATATACAATCATGGATATTCACAAAAAAATATTAGAAGGGGGCAAAATTAATCCAGGGGGAATATAAACCTCCTTACGGATACCTATGTACAGGTTATGCATATGTTTTATATTGTTAGTGGTCGATTTTGTTTTTTGATGGACACTCTCAGTAAGAAGATATTTTTCCCACGTGTCACGAGGAGTCTATCAGACTTGCATTGGGTGCCCCAGCTGGTGCTAGTAGTTTCTTCCACACCTTTTTTCTTTAAATGTAGAAAACCTAGTTATTTTACTTCGACTGCGTTTAGCAGGGATGCGTGACGTACTGACATGTCTAATTTGCCTGAAGTGAGGGCATCCAAGCGAAAAGGGTGACGACAACCCAGCCTGGTACGGTTGAACACTCAGCGAAAGAAAAATGAGATTCTCGTGAAAAATCAACCGCTAACAAGGTCGCTGACGTTCGTTACATCTTCTTTCTTTGCAACCCAGTATCAGTCTATCCGATCGGTGTCTCGAGCGTCCGTGCTATCAAGCATGTTGCCCCTGTAGCTCGCAGTCCTAGCAACAGGAGGTTGAAAGAGCAATCCAGCATCCGTATCAAGTCACGTGACATCTCGTCCGGGACACTTCGTTGGTTGCCACAGGGTCTTATTTTCAGTTTGCTGCTTGGCTTTAAAAACACGTAGAATGGAAGTAGTAGTTTCTCGCTAATGCAAATAAGACTGGGAATAGTAGAAAGGAAATGACGATATAGTAATTTTTATATTCTACCCTTACCGAGAAGAACTCCTCTTCTGATTGGTGAAGGTATGTAACAGTCAACATATTTTAATGCTAACTACCTATACAACCACGTCCTGGTATCTCATGGAAAATACAGAAACGAGTGCTTAATGTTCTATTTAGCACTCCCATTACTTCCTTCGTGAGATTACAATTAGAGAAAGTATGAACGAAATGGTAATCTTAAGATCATCTTGTATCACGAGAAAGTAGAAGCGACAAATAGTTTCGAGTGTGTTTTTTTCTTATAGCAAAGCCACAAAGAGCTATCTGCTCAGCCCACCGAGGGGAATCGAATCCCTGATTTTAGCGTTGCAAATCCGGAGACACATCACTGTACTAGCGGGGGGCAATAGTTTCGAGACAGTGCTATCTAGTCTTAACGAAGTTTCTAGACATTGCTATGTAGTTGTCACACTGTATCGTGACAGTATTATAAAATGTTTGACAGTTTTGACACACTGATATGTAGTTTTCATATTGTATCGAAACTCCTTATAAAGTGTGATAGTTTCGACACACTGATATGCAGTCTTCAAACAGTTTCGAGACAGTGGTATGTAATCTTCACGTAGTTTCGAGACAACGGTATGAAGTTTTTACAGTGGCAGACTAATTACAAGATCACTGAGAGATTAAGACGATGAAGGATATTTGTTACAACGCTGTGATTTATTCAAAATTCTTCCTAGTATATTTCATAGTTGTGAGAAACATTCGAGAGATAGTGAAATCTTGAACAATGACCGACTACCAGTATCGTGTGTGTAAACTTAAATATCGCAACAGTGTAGCTGTCGTTGGATGCTAGCATCATAGTCACACTGTCGCCATACCACTTGTTGCTCTCCCTTCCCCCTGGCCCCAAGCATGCAGGCGACTCGGATGGGATGTGATCCAGCAAAGGAAAGAGCTGTGTGCGTGTAAGCGAGCGACGGTACCAAGGTCTGCCTGTAGTTCTCTAGGTAGTAGTAGTAAACAGTCAACGTTATATTGACTCCATGCGCTTGTAGGCAGTTTCTACCTGGGCTGTTGTTGTTACTCGATACAGCATGTATTTCCGCTCCATCATGTCTTACTTGAGGGAAATGCCAGTCTTCCATAGAGGGCTTCAGCTTGCCATTTAATAACACATTAATTTGTTTGTTTGGTTTCCGACAGAAAAAGGAGGCGAGAACTGAACTTGTGTAGTAAACGCCAACCTATTGTTTTCGTAGAAATAATCTTTTCCATTTGTTTTTTTCAAAATAATCTCCCCTTAGAAAACATTTTTAACAACGTTTGCAAAAGAAGTAAAACTAGTATATATTGAGGTTATGAAGAATGATCTAATTATGCTTAGACATAATTTCAGCAAGTTCAAGCTGACTCATCAACACGTGATTTTACATAAACGGGAGTGTAAATAAAAATAAAAATACTTCTATTGCGTGAATTTAAATAGATTATTTAACGTGCTTTGCATTTTGACTTTGAAAGAAGTTTTTATTGTTTGTTTTGATTTTGACTATTAATGAAACCAGGCGCAGCTTGGCCCTGTGGTTGGACCAGCTGGGTTCGAACCTATAAAGTATATCCCGCACTTTCAGTTATGAATTCACTATAAGAGTTACAGTCAGTTTCCTTGCGTGGATGGTGGTTTTAGGGTGTTACTGATTGGCTACCCGCCCTCTGGTCAGTATCTCAAAATTCGGGATCGCAACAAATAGCCCTATTAGTTTTGCTATAAATATAAAGACTATTAAATTACTGTTTTGAGCCTATTTCATCTTAACAATTTTTTGCCTGCCAGATAGCCCATGCTGAAGTTCATTATAATAGTGTTTGTATAAATGTAGTTAATCTTTACCTTACGGTTTGATGTAAAAGGAAGCAGCTTCCTAAACCTACAAACTGTTTGATAAACAAACCCATTTCCTAACATGACATCCTTCGTTTCCTTACATCACATTTTCTGTCTCATCGGTTCAGAATAAATTATTGAGTGTATGTGTATCTATGTACATCTTGTCAATTATAAATATATTTCTGTGAAATTGTGCAAGTACGGAAAACAAAACGCATAGATTCGTACATTTAGATTTTATATGACGAAACGATTATTCATACTTCTAACATTATCAGTCCATTCAGTTTCTTCATATTGGTGTGTTGAGCCCGCTATGGAAACCCCACTTTTATATTTAGCACAATTTATGATCGTTATCATACAGGAAGACGTCAGTTATTTCGTTGTCTTACTTTTAAGTTCTGCAATGTTTTAGTTTCCAAGATGTAGTTCGTGTTTTGTTTTCATAATTGGTACCACGGTTTCCATCACGTGAAGTTCGTTTTCCCACACCTTAGAAACTTTCTCGTATTTCTGATGTACGCGTAACAATAGTCATCCGTGGAAAATGTTGCAATGACGTAAAAGCCAATACGAAATAAACCACAGGCTTAGTCGGAGCGCACCCGTTCTTATAGAACCACGTGAGACTAGACTACCTGTCTCGGTGCTTAAAAGTGGATGTTGATTGGATGACGTGCTTCTATAAACCGGATTTTCTTAGTTGCTAAAGGACGTTGGTTCCTGGTTGTCGGAGAAAGAAGATATGTAAACTTCCTGCTAAAGTTAGCATCAGGTGTACATCAAATTTTAGCCATCATATTTATGAGAAGAGACTATTTTACGTGTGCAATGCTCATAAACTTGTAGGATTGAATAATTTAATATTATACTCAGTGTGGACTTTATAATTTACAATGACGATTGCCAAAAGACATTTGTTAGGGAGTAACGGTAGATGTGGTAAGTAAGAAGGAGAATTTTTGTATATAGTTTTAATTAATGTTTTGGGGTGTATCAACATTGTTAGCAGTTGAAATATCCATGATAACGAAAAACCCACTTGAAGTGAAAATGCATCTTAATACGGCTGGTATGGGTATTAAAATTTTATTTAAAATAATGTAGAGAAAAACTCTTCGGCCTTCTTAATATCCGTTAACTGAACAACTTTAAATCTGTGATACTGTATTTGTACATCACTTTTATGATTTGACAAACGGTATGCGGACAATGTCTCATTGGGTTTTGGGGAAAAGGGCAATGTACCACCCAAATATTTTTTTATATAATGTCCCCGTTTATTTATTTAATATTAGATTTTGAAGACTTCTTGAAAGTTTGTTTGTTTGCTATTTTAGGTTTGTTGGTTTCCAAATGAGAATCTAATTAGGTAGGTAATTTGGTAAATATAGCTTGTATTTTTCAAGGTGAGAAATTACACGTTGTTGCAAAAATTTCAATACATTGTTGTGTAAAATTGGCATCTGATTAGAAAGAAATTGTCCTATTTCAACACATTTTTCAGTCGAATACAAGTTACTAAGTGTTCGGAAAATGATTGGAAAATACAAAAGACATTTATATACGAAAAAACAATTTGTCTATCCCAAAATAAAAAAAACAACTCATATTAAGAAAACTTAAAGCAACTGCTCACAATTGAAATATCGTCCAAAAACTACTTGAATATTTATAAAAATTAGAGAAATTTTGGTGGTCGACTTCATTTGTTTACCACATTTAAGTCTCATAGTTTTATAATTTTTCACAAAGTATACAACTTATGCTTTTTCCAAGAACACCAAAATTTTCGAAACTCTGTATTTATGAATATTAAAAGTCAGTTTGTTTCAAAGCGAAAGTCAGTAATCATGGAGGTGAACCATTGTCCTGAATCCGTTATAAGCAACACGACAGGAAACAGTTCTCAACTTTATGATTCGTAGTTCGCCCAGGTAGTTATAAAATTAAAATATATAAAAGGCACTTAATACCTAATAACGTGTTTAAGCATCATTAATTTGGAAAAACAAAACGGTTTATATAATTATAAAAGTAGTATTTTTCTAAACATTCAGTACTTTTATAAAGGCTCGGCACGACTAGGTGGGTTAAGGGGTTCGACTCGTAATTTGAGGGTCGTGGGTTCGAATTCCCGTTGCACCAAACATGCCCTTTCATTAACGTTGGGGCGTTATAATGTTACAGTCAATTCCATTATTCGTTGATAAAAGAGTAGCCCAAGAGTTGGCAGTGGGTGTTGATGACTAGCTGCCTTTCCTCTAGTCTTACACTTCTAAATTAGGGACGGCTAGCAGATAGTCCTCGAGAAGCTTTGTGCGAAATTTAAAAACAAACAAATAAAGTTAATGAAAGTTAAGAACGATATTATTAGTATACTTTCAGTTATGGTTGAGTTGATCCTAAATAATAAGTAAAATGGTTTGTTGCTACTTGTTAGTTAATTTTTTATTATGAGTGAAGTGGTTTGTTACTACCTGTTAGATAATTTTTATCATGAGTAAAATGGGATGTCATTACCTGTTAGTTTTTTTAAGTTTGATTTTTATTACCTCGAGGTTTCATTTATTTATTTTTTGCGCAAACTAAGCTGTAGGTGTACTACTTTCAGTGCTTCAAGAATCTATCAATGAGTGTTATCTATCCACTTAACGAAACTTTCTGGTTAGAGAAGTGATGTCCAATCACAGAAGGGCGTTATGCATGAGGCTGGAAGCTCAGGACATTCAGGGAACTTCAGAAGCAGAAAATATACGATAAGATCGGTTTGTAGCGATTATCACAATTGCTAATACCATATATCTTCCAAGAAAATATCGTGGTACAGTCATCCTTTCGTAACCTTGTTTTGCACTGAGATCTCGATAACTTCGGACCATGACTCATCAGCCTTCCCACTTATAATGACATTTCCTAGGCAACCTGTAGAAAGCAAGAAGCAATCTCCGTCAACGAGTGTGCTGTTGATAACCAATATAAATCAAAAACTAGTAATACTGTCGAAGAAATTCGGAATTATTTAATTATTCAGTTCTAACTTACTAATTATCCGTTTCGTGCTTTCAAAACTTGTCTAATTTCACAGCATTGTCTAGAGTTGACTTTGAAGGTACTAGTGACAATATGTGCACAGTTTTTAGATGATGCTGACAACAGGTATATGTTCATTTATGTTTCGCACTGTTTTTTACATATTGCGCTAATCGTATTTCCACCCTTTATTGGCGTTGCAAGAAGTTTTTTTCACTTCTGTTTTATAAGTCAGCTACTTGAAATCAACTTTGTTTAGAGTAACCTCCATTACAATCTCATTACAATAAATGAAAACAAACACATGTAATCTTCTAAGTTATTATTTAATTGACAATTTAAGCTACAAAATGCTTTATAAAATTCTGACTATATGATTAAAATATTAATTTTATAATAATAATATGTGTATGTAGTTGGGGATATTTATATGTTATTACTTCATTGTGAAGTAAATAGTCACTACTCATGGTCTGAAATTATTTTAACTTTTACGACATAAACAGTAATATTATAACAACTTACGTATAGTCTCGAGATTTTATAAACACGATTCTTTATCAGTAATTTTGTCTTAGTCAGCCAACAGCAATGCGCGTGATAATGCATCATTGACTAACTAACGCCAGCTCGCGTTCTTTTTCCCATAGCAACCAGTCGAAAAAGGTGACACAAAAGCCTGATACCAGCGTTGCCATACAATTTTTTTGTATTTATTCTGAAACCGTACAAAAACAATCAAACAAAAATCACAAGTGTATATGTTGTCCGCCTTTTGATGTATTAGAAAAATGTGTATTGAACAGCTATTTGATGTGAAGGAATATGCATAGAGCTCAGTAAGAGAAACATATACAGCTCGACTAGAAATCAAATGATAAATGTGTTAAATGGAGTTAATAGAAGACATAATAAATAACATTTTATTAGAGGAGAATGTTTACTTCAATGTGTAGACAAACTTTGACAGTTGATTTCATTACAGATGCTTGGTTTTAGTTTAGACAGTAATAAAGGTTTTATTTAACTATTGCCTTCGTTCATAAGCGTATTTGGTAAGGTAAGACAAGCAGATGTGGTGGTTCTTCCTGAGTTGTTTTGGTGCAATGAAACAAGTAGTGTGTGGTGGTACTGACTTGTTTTGGTGCAATGAAACAAGTAGTTTGTGTGTATGTGGCGCTTTTGATTTGTTTTGGTAAAATGAGACAAGCAGATATAGCGATCCTGACTTGTTTTGCTATAATTAAACAAGTTTTATGACCTTAACTTGTTCTGATAGAATGAAAGATGTGTGTGTGGTGGTTCTGCCTTTTCTGGAAGAATGAAACAAGTTACTAACTTATAATTTGGAATCATACAAAAATTTATTCTGCAAGAATTGTTCATATTTGTGTATTGTGTTCAACTGGCCAGAGGTTAACTACTCGGACATCTTCTTTTATATATTTGTGTCTTAATAAAGAAAGTTTTACTGGAAATTAATTTCTTCGTATTGGTAACTTTGATATTTTGCCACGTTGTATTAGTAACTAACATAAATTAACCTCATTTTGTCCCCAACCTACGGGAGCCAGTTATAAGTTAATGGGCCTACAAAGCTAAAATATGGAGTTTGATTGCCAGCAGTGGGAAAACCAGGCATCGTAATGTGGCTTAGTTTTGCAAACAGAAATAAATAACCTCATTGTATTCTCAATTGAGTAGCTAAACGTACTACAAAATTAATTGTTCTACTTTTTTGTTCATCTTGTGATAGACATTGCTAGTAAACGTTTATCAATTAGCAAGATGTTTTTTATAATATACCTTTGGTTATTTTTTATTTAAGAATATTTAAATACACTGTTATAGTGTTTTTATTGCCTTGCGGTAAGGATTAAGCCTTATCATTATTTTTCGTTTTTTTAATATTAGAAAAAACTTGATCATTCTATCTGCATATATTTGATATTAATTTGAATTTTGCATAATGTTACATGAGGGCTATCTGTGCCAGTTATCCCTGATTTAGCAGTGAAAGATTAGTGGAATTGACGGTAACATTATATACCCCTCAAGGTTAAAAGGGCGATCATATTTTTGCGAGGGGAGGGATTTGAACCAATGACCCTTAGATTGCGAATCGAGCGAACTAACCCTTTGGCCATGCTAGACTTACGTAAGAAGTTCCTCAAATTAGAGATTGAAATTGTAATCAGGAACTTCTTTTGAACTTCTAAGAGGTACATGTATATTAAATTAAATTTGAGCCGAATGCAGGCACATGGTCAGCGCGCTGGGGCACGTATTTCATTTCCCGTTGCCGCTGAAAAAAGAAATAACGCTTCGCACTCTAGAGTTATGAGTGCGTTATAAGAGTGACGGTCAAATCCCACTATTTGGTCTGGCAAGAATAGTCTAATAGTTGGTGAGGAGTGCTGTTGATTAGCTACCTTCACTCTAATCTATTACTACAAAATTAGAGACGATTAACGCAATTAACTCTTGTTTTGTTTTATATACAATCTGACAAACAGTCAAACGCTTTGAAGTTTTACTTTTCTAGTGATCTTATTACGTTAGGTGGCCTGGCTTGGCCGAGCGCGTTAAGGCATGCGCTCGTAATCTGAGGATCGCGGGTTCGCATCCGAGTCGCGCTAAACATGCTCGCCCTCCCAGCCGTGGGGGAGTTATAATGTGACGGTAAATCCCACTTTTCGTTGGTAAAAGAGTAGCCCAAGAGTTGGCGGTAGGTGGTGATGACTAGTTACCTTCCCTCTAGTCTTACACTGCTAAATTAGGGACGGCTAGCACAGATAGCCCTCGAGTAGCTTTGTGCGAAATTCCAAAACAAACAAACAAACTTATTACGTTAGACTTTTACTTGACGTTTATATAAGTAGATAGAAGTGGGTGTGGCAAGTCATAAGTGCAAGTTCCTGTAAAACAACGATTGTTACAGAGCTTAAAACTATGTATATTATTTGAAAATAATGACAAAAGTGTTTTTGCTTTCAGACCTCCGTCAAACTATAGTTCTTCTAATAACTTTTAAACCTTTGTTAAATCGTTTCGTTTATAAGCTATTTGTATATCCGGTTCTTTTTTGTAGTTGTTTTTCCTGTTATTTAATATTTAGAAATTATTAAGAAGAAGAAAAACGGATGACCTTCCAGGAGGTCGTCGAATCTGGTATGCTTATAAAGCTCAGGTGAACGGCCTACGAAGGCGTATGATTTTTCCGTTAAGGGGTAGTGAGATGTGACTCACGTTTTCCCCAGTGACGTAATACAGGGAATATAAAAGATAAAATCGTTGACGTCAGTCGTTGAGATCCTTTTTGCATATAATTGGGAAATTTGTATTTGCGGTGTTTTTGTTCACATCATTTAATGATGACTGCTGTTTTCACGTGAAATATTCTTAGCTAGAGATACTAAATTATCTAGCTACACAATAAGTGATAGAATGACAGGACTTTTCATATAAACAAACAGTGTACAATTTTCGAGAAAGGGTGATGATTATCAAATGGTTAAATATTATGAAGGTGTTGTTTCTCTTTATGAACACGAGATGGATACTGAATAATTGCTTTCTGAATTTCGCGCAAAGCTAATCGAGGGCTATCTGCGCTAGCCGTCCCTAATTTAGCAGTGTAAGACTAAAGGGAAGGCAGCTAGTCATCACCACTCACCGCCAACTCTTGGGCTACTCTTTTACCAACGAATAATGGGATTGACCATAATATTATAACGCCCCCACGGCTGAAAGGGCGAGCATGTTTGGTGCAACGGGGATTTGAATCCTCGACTCTCAGATTACGAGTCCAATGCTTTAACCTACCTGGCCATGCCGGGCTATGGATACTGAAATTCAAAGTAAAGTAACCTCTATTTATATGCCTGCTCTCCAAGAGTGAATATTACGCAGTATACAATAGCATGTCGTAGAAACGCTTTGTTTTACACAAAAATAATAGTCTCTAATAAAGACATTTTGCCCCGAAGTGGCTCAGCGGTATGTCTGCGGACTTACACGCTAAAATCCGGGTTTCAATACCCGTGGTGGGCAGAGCACAGATAGTCCGTTGTGTAGCTTTGTGCTTAATTCAAAACAACAAATAAAGACATTTTCCACTTTTGCCCCATTTGAACCAAAGTCGAACTTAAACTTTATGAAAATTGGAACTTGGCTGCCAGTGTGACAAACACGTAGGTAATCGTTATTCATGAAAATTTATTATATAACTAGCATCTAGATTTCTTTCGTATTCCAGTTGACAAGATGAGCCATGGTTTTGGGTAAAAGGCCTCATCGTCACTGCTTTCCTCATACCGACATACGTTGTTTTTCATTCATCTGTTTATCCCATCTTTTGACTGTCTCATTAAATTTCTAATTCTCACATTGATTTTATTTCATCTTTTTTCATCTTTTATTCTAATTTTTTTCATACTTTGGTTTCCCCAGGTATTAAAATTGTCTCCTAAACTAAAATATTTCTAGAGTAGCATGTCCCTGATTTACTCGAGATTATGCTTGTAAGAGAGGAGTACATTTCTAACAATCTCGATTCACATCGGATCACACACACATGATCAGACACTTTTTATTATCTGTGAAACAAACAATCCAGTGACAACACAATGGTAGCCACCAAGAAGAGGTAATTTAGGAATCACAACTTTTTTTAATGTAATGATTTGAAATGATGAAAGGTAAACCTTAATTAAACTTTAAACACAACTGAAAAATCTACCCAAATTGTTTGAGTGGTGGTAACGTCTTTTTCCATTGATTATTTTGAAAACAAAACAAGTAGAAATTAATTATCATAAGCTGTTTCACGAAAAGTATGAACATTTTAAAAACGTTCATGGGAGGTGTTGTAGATATTGTACAATGGGTATCAAGTAGGATCTGGAATGCAAATTTGCTGTAGTTTGGAGCACCCTGTTGTCTCCCAATTACGTTGGGGCTCAACTTCTTAGGTCCATTGAAATCTCAGATTTTATCTTGTTATGACATATTATAACACGTAGCTGCAAGCACATTCTTTGTCAATAATGTCAATTGATAAGCCAGTGTTATGATAAATGAACAAATTTCTTGATCACGAATTTTCCTATCTGTTACAATCATTTCCGGACATATGTTGCTGTATGTTGTCTGCATAAATAGCTACACTTTCTTTTGTTTCTCTGCAGTGGACTTTGATATTATAAATCTCCATAAATTTCGATTTATCAAACCTATGCTGCAGTCTGTCAATCATTACATTCAGATCACCCAGTTAGTCTTTACTGAGGTACTTAAGTGCAGCCTAATCATGATTGGTGAGTAGAGGTTGTATGTCTCGGCTCAAGAATCCAAGGGTTTCAACTGAACCCCTGTTTGAAATGTTTAAGGAAACATTTAAGAGCTTTCTTGGTTATTCTTCAAAAAGTCGGTGGACTTACAGTTTCGCTTCGTCACTAAGGCAGCACCATCAGCAGCTTGTCTAAGTGTTATTATGACCACCTGCTAAAGCAGCTAAACATTTTGTGTGGTTTGACAGGAAATCTACATTGAGAAACAAAAATCCATTCTCTCATGTCTGCTGGACGTCAACAGCCATGGTGTAATAAAGAGGCATTCCCAGATGGTCGTACCAAGTCCTGGATCGTCCAGATGCTTTGTTTGTTGACTTAACACTGACATATTGATGCCACAGTGCTTCTCTCATGGATAATTAAAAATATTACTTGGTGGAAAGTTAGGTTTCTTTACTATTTGTTTATCAGTTAGGGTCAAATACCCATACCTTAGAATTCCTGCTTGAATCTGGGAAAATAATTTTTCATTGAATAGAGAATATGTTCTTTTGGGTCTTAGCTTCCCAAACGAAAGTTACGAGAACACAAAAAAGCAAACTAATTCTCACCTTTTATAATGAAATCCTGGTCGAGAGGTATTTTTAATTTACTATCTGTTACTAATCACTTAATATGCATGTAGATATGTTAGTTCTAAAACAAGCGGAAATAAATACACTGTATTGACAAATGATGTAGTGATTACGAGAAAGTTTTTGATTTTTATCATTTGCCTGACTAATATAAAAGTATTGAATTTGTTTAAGAACAGAGATGAACATCAACATTCCTGTAAAATAACAATAATTACTTATTCACTTATTTTTATAGGGTATATTTTACTTTATGACATATAACGTCATATTCATTGAACGTAATAGAAAACAAAACTTCTCTTTTTCTATTCTCACTAATCACAAGAAACTTAGTGTAAGATTATGACTTACAAACCAGTCATATCACTTTCTAAGTCCTTAAGATTAAAGAGAGCATGAAATAATTGAAAATTGGCAACAAATAGACAAATTCAATCTTCCGAAGATAGCAGTTCAAAATTGTTAAATTTATTAACAAATGTTCCTGAAGTTTGAATGATATTGCATTACAACACTGTACAAGGTTTTTGTTTGTTTCGTTATCAAGCACAAAGCTATACAATTTGTTATCTGTGTTTTGCTTCCCAGATGTATCGAAACCTGCTTTTTATCCTTAAAAGTCTTCAGGCTTGCTTCTGAGCAGCTGCAGTGGGGGCTGTAATAGGATATTTGTTTTACAGGAGCTCCGAATAGATAACCTGTGGATGTTTTCTAATTATAAAACACCATGTAGACATTATAGTTGTACTATTTTTTTAAATACTCTGCACAGTCATGGTTGAAATAATTTAAATAAGAAAAAAATCTCACATAATTTGTTTTGCAATGTAAAATAGTAACGGATTTCAATAAATTTAAGGGTAAAATTACGGATTTTCCTCCTGAAACAGCGCTAACGACAAAGACATTATCAATGTCTAATTTTTAAACATTGTACTATTGTACTAATTATACTATAATTCATTCCACTCATTTCATCGTGGTCCATAATGGTTTGTTGAGGTGAGCCCTTTGTACCTGTATATTGTTACACTGTAATATTTTTTTTTATGCGAAGAGTCTTGAAACCAAATCTCCTATAATTTAACATTAAGAAAAAGGTTTTCCAATTCCAAAATGAATGTATTGGATAAATATCCTCGTCTGTCAGAAACTAAGAGGTTTCGTGATATTCTTGACTAATTCCATGAATATATTCTCTCTCTGAGAACGTCACGTGCTTTCACACGGGTACTTGCTTGTTGTGAGATTCTTAGAAAGCTGTTAGTCTGTTTGGCGGTTGATATCTGTCGACCATGCTTAATTTATACACCATTTGACTATTTTAATACAGATATGGCTTCCGTTAATGTTAATTGATGATAAATACTATTTTCTCGTGTTCTCTTTGTCGGATAACTAATTTCCCACCATTATTGTTTTAATATTGCTGTCACGTTTCTTAACGATGTAAGCCCAGTTATGTACACTACACATATACTGTGTTTTTAAGTTGCTTCAAAGTAACAGCGCAAACAACCCAAAGACAGTCTGTGCTAACCATCCCTATGTTGGAATTAATAAAGGAAAGGTAACTAATCGACCATACTCACTGTCAAATTTACCTTGCAGAATAATGGACTGCTGTTATAAAACAATTACGGCCTCAACGTGCATAACGCGTTTTTTTGTTTATTTTTAACTGTAACGGGACTCGAATCATAAGTATCGGGGATCCATGATCTGGCAAGCTGTCCATTGGTCCATACTCAGCCATTTAATTTATGAAACTAAAATATGTGATTTTACAGGCTGTAGGTATAATAGATTAGACTTCATCTTTTATAAAGCAGATCGTGATTCAGGTTTTTTTTGTCATATAATCTGAGATTGGGTAACACATTACGTAGACAGTGGCAATAATTTCTTTATTCTAATGAATTATAATCACTTGAAACAAGCATGTAACCACGAAGTCTACTTTTGTAGATTTGAAAATTTAATTTCCCTGGATTATTCTCATCAGAAAGATGCAGTTTTGTCCTAACCTATGGTGATAGCCTTTTTAATTTTCACGTTCTTAAACAAAGGGAAATTAAAAGATACATACATTACATGAATTAGTTGGTGAAACATAAAAAAAAAACTCGTAAAATGTTTTTTTTTTCCATTTTGAAGTTTCCCCCACTACACTAGGTCAGTGATAAGTTTATGGACTTGTAACCCTAACCTATGGATTTAACTTAGAGACTATCCGCGATGATCAGAATGCGGATTGCCTATTGTGTGGCTTTGCGCATTAAAAACAACAAATAAACAGTTTTCAGGACAACTTTCTGGTGACATATACAACATGTGTTTTATACTTTATAAAGTTAAATTTATGTTTTTAATTTTTGATTATGATAGCAGTCATAAACTATTTTCGGGTTTTCTTTTCCACAATTCACGAGTGAGTTGTGAAGGTTAAGTGGTAAAACACACGAAGTGGTGAACTTTACGAAAGCTACGCGACAAACGACAGCAGTCTGCGCTTCGCTGCTAAAACGATTTCCTATTGGCTGACTAATAGTCAGCCGCACCAAATATGGTCTTGGCAGGTAAAGTGCGTAGTTTGTGAGAAAATGCGAGACCAGGTAAGTCATCTTTCATTGATCGCGCAGTATCTTTGTGATCCGCTGCATCTAACAACGAGTCAGGTTCTGTGTACAGGATGGTTGTCATGGTAACCTATTGGGTTACTGTTTGTATGTCTAGTCATTTGGTGCCCGTTTCAGGTGTTACTTTTTTCACCAGTCGCTTTAGTTCCTGGTTTCCGTCCACCCCCTTCCAGTCTGATGTTTCCTGATATTGATAGTTACAAATTCTGCAACTATAAAATCCAAAATGTTAATCTTGACGTTGTCTGATCTGTGACTATTTGTAGAAAGTAATGGCCGATAGTGAAGGTATGCGTTAACTAGTACTCTTTGCTAATCCGTAAAGACAGATAGTCCAACAAATTGAAGTTTTTATGTTATATAAGTACAAAAAATAAACTGTCACCTAGCCCATATCTCCTTCGATATTGACGTGTTTGAATTAAAATAGAGTATTAGTATGAGTTATGTTAAATACATGATATATAATACGTATACACTAAGACTAAGATATGAAGTAGTGGCTCTAATATATATTTATATTATATACCATAATATAATAAATCTACATTTGTAATTGTTAGTTACCTTATAAAACTATGAAAGTTACAATATAAGTTTTTAGAAATAACTTTTGTGGGAAAAATAACAGTCGGTGTTAATAGTAATTTTATGAGCGAGTTATTTTTAAGATTGTCATTGCTTTCAAGATAAATAAATTGTATATGTTTACAAAAAGTAAAGAGTGTTTAAAGAAAACATGTAACAAACTTAAGTATTAGTTTGATGTATAAGTAAGTTGAGCAGTTTGTTGTTTAACACCGTATGATAATAGGACCATGCTTATCGTTTCTATTAAAGTGATTAAGAATTAAACTTCGAGATTGGTGATGAGCAATTATGCACTATAGACCTTGTGTGATCTGTTTTAAGGTGAAAACATGTCAAAAACACCCTAATTATGTAAATCATATATTTTTAGGCAAAATTTGTACGCAGCAATCTGATTTGATATTTTGTGAAGTTTTGTTTATTTGTTTTAGAGCAAAGCCACATTTGGCTATCCTCAGTGACTATCGCGACGAATCGAACCCCAGATTTTAGTGTTATAAATCTTTAGAACTGTCGAATGTTAACCGCTGTTGTTGTGTGGCCATTTTTCTACTTTATTATGATTATTAAATGCACACATAAACAATACTCCAGGTTAGCATATCCTTCGTTATTATAAAGAAATATTTCATAATGTTTAAGTTATTTTCTAACCTTTTAATGCTTTACTTTATGTCTTTAAAATTTCAGTTTAAACATATTTTCCTTTGAAAAACTCTTACCCACGTGTGCATTGTACGCGATTGACGCTGTGCCCTTGATAAACGTTAAAATATTTTTATTGTTATTATTATATGTGAGAAAACGTATTGTGAATTACATATATAGCTAGTCTTGTGATGTTTTTATGTATGAAAAGTGGTTCTGTTACACATAATTGCTGTGCTAAAAATACACGTGAAGTCGTATTTTAACAGTTTTCTTATTATGCTAATTATACGTATAATTATGGAATTTGTAAAAGAAAATTTGAGGCGACATATTTGATCTCTATGTTACCAAGGTAAATTCATTGTTGTTTCTCTGATGGAAACATTTCTATCATTTCGTAACATATTTTACGTATCTTAACGATAATTTGTTATAAACACCTGTTGTATTGATCTGAACAATAAGTTGTAGTTACTGATGTTAACCGTCACGACAATTGTAAGTTACTTAACTGAGCTTAAAAATCGAGTATCAAAATAACCCATTGAACACATTGTAAATATGCTATATGGAAATAACCACGATCCTCATATTTGTATTCTAATTATGCAAATTAATCCATTTCAGGGAGATTGTCTTTTTAGAAATACACAACATAAATCAGTATGTGAAATCTGTCAATAAACCGTTAGAAGATTTGTTGTTATTGTTGAACGCAATGCCACACGGTGAGTAATCTATGCTGTGCTCACCATGAGTATTAAAACGATGTGAGATCTTAGACTTACAGCTGAGATCCTGTTCGCTAATATGACCTACTTGCCAATAATGTGTATGAATACTGTCATAACAAAGTAATTAGACGTTTCGTGAATAAAGTGCATGAAATTTGGCATTAATCATTAAACAAGCAATTCACACATTACCCTCTATTCTTAAGATTATTTTTACATGCCTCCAGTGGCACAGCGGTGTGTATACGGGCTTACGAGGCTAGAATCCGGGGTTTGATACTTGTTATGGTCAGAGCAAAGATACTCAATTGTTTATATCTATGTTTGACTATAAACAAACAAAACTATTTAACGTACAGGTAATCTATGATGCTTGTATGTTTAAGAAAGACGTGTTCTCTATACTTGTGATTCAGAAACACCGTATTTTAGGTTCAACTGTGTCCTTACACAGTTGATGATTGGTCGAGTAGATACAGCGGTTTGGTGAATGGATTGGTTATTGAATTTACAGGGTTCTAAGAATAACTTGCTTTATGAAAGATAAAAACAAGTTATTGAAAGTAGTAATTTCAGAGCCTAGAAATATCATTTGAATTAATTCTAGCGTGTTTTTTTGTGTTAAGGGCTGTATATGTATGTAATTTTCCAGTATTTGAAAAAAAAAAGACGCATGCTTTTAGAAATTAAAACAACTTTTATTGTAACTACTTAAAACTTGTAAGTTTTTAAATTTCATTTTTGGACCTAACGCCGACACAGAACTAGAACAGCATAATCTGATAATGATATAATTTGTTGACTAAAAATATAGGATTATCAGATTATTATTATATATATATATATATTGAGATCGCGTGACAATTCACAACAACCTTTGCTTGTTTTGACTCGTATGACTGAGTCATTTTAAGCTACCAAGCTATTATTATTTAATCAATCTTATCCAACTGCTCGTTCTAAAATATGTTTAATCGAAGCAATAAAAACTAATTTTCGTTAAATGTTTCGTACTTGAAGACTTCGAAGTTTACCTTAAACATACTTAGTAATCACATATTTCAGCATTAGCTGAAAGGTATGCATATCTTTGTAAAGGGGCCAGGCATGGCCAGGTGAGTTAAGGCGTTCGACTCGTAATCTGAGGGTCGCTGGTTCGCATCCCCGTCGCACCAAACATGCTCGCCTTTTCAGGCGTAGAGGCGTTATAATGTGACAGTCAGTTTCACTCTTCGTTGGTAAAAGAGTAGCCCAAGGTTTGACGGTGGGTGGTGATGACTAGCTGCCTTCCTTCTAGTCTTACACTGCTAAATTAGGGACTGTTAGTGCAGATAGCCCTCGTGTAGCTTTGCGCGAAATTCAAAACAAACAAACCTTTGTAAAGGTAAACGTATATGCATAAAGTGTATGACAATGGTTTCGTCTTGTACATATTTGTATATGTATCTAGGTATGTATGTGTGTTTTATTTCTAAATCATAAAATGCTGGATGTATAACAAGAACTCGTGAACTGTGTAATATTTAATACATCAAAAACTTACTTTAATCATGTTAATCGTTTTGTTTTGCTTTTATTATATTGCCAGTGTCTGGGTTTTCTGTGTAACTGTTTGATGTATTCCATTTTGCATTTTTTTGTACATTAGGTTTTTTTTTAGGAATTACAGATGTTATCTATTCTATGCAGCTTTATTAATAAATGCCAGGGTTAGACAGATTTCGTGATTCTTGCTTTTTCGCAGCTGAAAATTCATGAAAATATTGCCGTCTTTAACGTTAGATTAATTTTTCATGTTCGTATCTGAACTGTTATTTGTCTTGAAAAGCAGTTTTGAAAGGTTTCTTTTCAAAAAATGTATCTGGTATTAAGTAACTCTATACAATCCTCTAAATATTTTAGTAACCTTGTATTTTCTTATTAGTGTGATTCAGAGATAGAGTATTAATCGAAGTTTTTTTGTGCTTATTTTTTATGATAATTTATAGAACTTGGAAGCTTAAAATACACGTTGAGAAGAGCCATTTTGAACATCCTTTGCTAACTCGAATACGTGTAAATACAACAAAGATATTAATAGCGTGGGTAATATTAGAATTTCACCTTTCTCTAATGGTGTAAAAAGTATGTTTTACTATTAAGATACTGATGTCATAGCGATTATTTGTTTTTTTAATTTTGCGCAAAGCTTCGGGAGGGCTATCTGCGCTAGCCGTTCCTAATTCTGTAATGTAAGGCTAAAGAGAAGACAGCTAATTATCACCACTCACCGCTAACTTTTGAGTTATTCTTTTACCAACGAATAGTGCGATTGACTATCACATTATAACGCCCCCACAGCTGAAAGGACGAGCAAGTTTGGTGCGAGGAGGATTCGAACCCATGACCTTCAGATTAAGAGTCGCACGCTTTAAACCACTTGACTGTACCGGGTAATGTCATAGCGAATATGATCCATGAGATTTCGTGAACCTCTTCGAATTGCAATGAAAGAAATTCACACCAATTTGAAAACTGTTCTTTGAAATTTTCCAGGTGTTGTAGTAGTCTTTGATTTTTCTTCATTTTTAATGTGAAATTATACATTTATTATTCTGCTACCTACTGTATAACTTATATAATTTTTATGATAATAGGTTTTGTTGCACCAACTGGAGGATGTTGCAGTTACTTTATGTTTCTCACGCAGGATATTATACATTTATTATGCTATTTATGAAATAAACTTGGGACATAATTTTGTTAGGCTTCTTTTAAAAGTTTCAATTTTATTTGTATTTACTACTTAAAAGGAATTAACTTTTCTGAATATTGGGTTTAGTATTGCAAGCAAACAATGTATTCACTCACAATCTTAATTAACTAAATAGCCAATGAACTTGGAGGGTCCTTATTTTCCAGCTCTTGAAGCTTATTTTTATGCTAATCAGCAACTTCAGAAAGACGATTTAAACATCAAAGGAAGTTTTAAGTTTCAGTGATATCTATAATTAACGTTTCTCATCCTCACATCACACAAGTTCAAGTTATGAAGTTAATACATACAGCATAGTTCATAGTAATACAATTTCAACTAGTAGTAAAATAATCCCTATGATATCTAGGATTTAAAGGGTTTCTTAATTTATTCGGCTGAACTTTGTATGACTGTCCAAGGCTCTTGCGATTTCAGTAGGATCAAAGATGGTTGGCTTCTATCTCCATGTTTCTACGGCTTCATAATACTTTTGATTTTTTTACTGTTCAGTGATGTTAAGTGTATTAGATAACAGTGGGCAGGGTGTTTGTGCATGCATGATGCCAACTAAATCATTTTCTCATAATTTATCTTCAACATATCTTACTAGGGCCTGTCACTTCTAAGTTTTCATCAAAAAGCTCTTTTCTTCCAATCCTTGTACGTGTACACTTAGAACCTACTGAATACGTTGATTTTTTTTTTTACCTTATCAGGTTCTTTTATATGTAAATCAAGCTAACGTAACTTATTATAACTGATCATTTCTATTTTATTAATCAAGATTGAGAAATGTGATTATGTGACGAGAAACCGTTCAGTCTTGTCTTTGTCGTGTATGAAGTTATTTAATTATAAGAGTAGAAATTATTAGTGAAATATTTTTATTGCAAAACAAATTAAAAACTGTAATACGTAAAGTGATCTCTAGAGTAAAATCCTGAGATATTAAAAATGATCAAGAGACTTTACAACTTCATTTCATCTATCCCATGTTTGAACAGACATATATTGTAACAGGATACATCATTAAGAAATTATTGTAGAAATTAATATCGCTTTATGTCACCTTAAATTCGCTCAAATTCTAATTTAATCCATTATTTTGAATGCTGCACCGTTGAAGTTTTTTTTATTTTCCAAGTTACACATCACAGAATAATACATTAAGAAAAAGCCTACTTTAAAAAAAATATTAATCTATAATTTCGCAGATGTAATAAAACCACTGGCAATGAAACAAGATAACTTACAATGAATACTCTGCCTAAACAATCTATCAATGAAGGATAATTGATAGATGTAATGAAATCACTTTTGATGAAACAAGCTAATTAAATATATATAAAAAAATTCTAAAAAAATTTAAAACTCAAAATGTGCTTCATACGACTTTTCATTAACTAAAATAACGATTTTAGATTGCAAATCATTTGTATTTAAACGAAAGTTTAACACAAATTATGAAGATAAGTTTCATATTTGTAATAATTATAAAATGTGTATTCTTATTTAAAATAGTCTGCTATATAGGTCCTTAATATCATTTTTTTCAGATTCATCACAAGAAAAATCATTCCATGAATCGAAACATATCTGTGATATTTCAAAGGACTCTTTGCCTCAAGCTTTTCAAAATACTGGTAATTTTCAGCAGCATTCCTATTGTGAAGAAAAGGTGAGCGATATGAAACAACCAGAATCGCAAAAACAGGAAGATTTGTCAGCCAGTCAGCAACTAAAAAAGAAAGGTTTCCTATTACGCAGCACTGGTATGTTGTTTTGTTATTGTTTTGATAGAGATCCTGGAGAATGCCCACGTACTTGTTTTGTTCAGGTCTTAATTCAAATTAATGGAGCAGTCACTACTATGAGAAATAAGTTGATAATTTTATCAGTCATACAAAATGCGTAAGAATGAACAGAATCATTATACAAAAAGTAAAAAAGCTAACACCTACTAATTTCTAAAGAACAGTTAATTATTTTCGTATGAGCAAATCATTATTCAGTTACAGCGTTGCTATTGTTTAATTAAAAAAAAGAAAGTGAAAAAAGTGAAAGAAACAGTGATGCAAAATGTGTACTTCTTAAATATTTGAACTTTTGAAACCTAATTAAATTTTATACAAGTTGCATTGGCCAATAAATTTAACCCCTAATATGTCTGCAGATATACAACACTAGAAACCGGATTTTGATACCCGTGATGAGCAGAGCACAGATAGCTCATTGTGTAGCTTTGGGCTTAATACCAAATACCAAAAAAGTTTTTATTCAGTATTCAGATTAATCTGTTTTCGTTTATTTGTTTTATTTAAAATCTAATGACCTATTTAACTTTTAGTTTTCTGTATTTGTATCGTTTATCAGAAATTGCAGAAGAAACTGAAATAGTAGATTCAGTGTCGACAGAAGAAATTAAAATGGAAGATACAGATAACAATTGTAAAAATAAATTGATTGATAAGTCGAAACCAACTACTGAAAAGAAAAACGAAGCTGCTAGTAATGAAGGTACTCCAATGGAAGAAATAAATCATTCTTCTCGGATATTAGAAGAAGACGGAAAGGAAATGCACCTCACAGAAGAAGAACTGGAAAATGCTGACGAAAAGGTATTTTTCATAAAGTTCATATTTAAATGTTATGTAACATTGAAATGATCTTAAGGTTATATAATTCTTTAAAGTTCAAAGCATATTTTGTTAACTACAGAAATAAGACCTAAAAATGGCAGTAGGAAATACAACAAATTATACGGTATGTACATATGATTTTGAGGTATCTTCAGACTAAGACCGAAGTGGCAGATATCTTTGCCATCTACAAGATTTCGCCTCATTTTCTTTTCTACCTTTTCACAGCTGAATATAGACGATGAAAGGTGGTAGATATAAGAAGGTGTAGGCTTGAGGACTCACTTTATTTTTATGTAACAGACTAAGCATACGAATTGAGGTTAAATCTTGCTGACGGTTTACCTACCTTTGTTGGTCCTGCTTCCTCAGCTATCTCAAATCCCAAGATTCATTCTATAATTCCTCCATACTATATTTTGCATTCTGGTGCTTTTGTTTGTGTTATCCTACCTGCTGGATGTCTTTAGGTTTGATTTATAATACCACAAAAGTTTCCTGAAGTTTAAAATGTGAGTACTTTATGAGAGTGGCAGTGAATGCTTTGGCGTGCATAGAGGGCGATAAGGTGCTGTCTTCCCTCTGGTTAGCAGCTTTGTCAGTACTTTTTCCTGATAATTTACAATTTGTTAATTTGCTTTTCTTTTGCTACTGTTATATTTAGAAATAGCATTTGTATTTTGTGAGTGTTTTCATTAAATTAATATTTTAAAGAATGAAAAATTAAACTTCATTTGAATGAATATAGGCCTTGTTTTACATTTTTGGTAACTGAAGTTTGTTTATATATATTTTTTGCAGGCCAAAAGTGAAGAATCATCACTTCAAGAAGGTCCCTACTCATGCCCACTATGTGGTGAGGTGTTTAGCTCGTCTCCTGCATTCACAATACACATTCGTCAACATAATCCTAGTGACAATAGCAGAACGTGTCGTTTATGTGGTAAAATTCTCAGCTCCTCTAGTTCTTTAGATCGACATATGCTTGTGCATTCTGGAGAACGCCCATTCAAGTGCAAAATTTGTTATATGGGTTTTACCACAAATGGAAACATGCATCGCCACATGCGAACCCATGGTACCCCTGAAGATAATCAGGAACCAAAGCCTAAACCCACATTGAAGCGAAAACTCTCTGGGACCCAATTTTCCTCTGTTCCGATTTCTCTTGTGAAAAAATCAGACTTAGACTTTGATAATGGAGCTATAAATGCACTCGGAAACAGTTCATATGATAGTTCTGATTGTGGAAAATCTTTCAATGAAAAAAATGAATTTAAAAGTCACATGAACACACATCATTATAATCCACCTAAACACGAGTGTAACGTTGAAATAAAAAGCCAAACAACTTACAAACAACAATGTTTTATCAATCAGCAAAAACTAAAAGAATGTGAGTTACAAAATAATTTAGTTCCATCTTGCATTGGTTTTCAGGATTTGACATTTGTTGATTTTTCTTTGGATAAATTTTCATTAATTGCAAAGACTTATTGTGAACGAAACAAGAGACATCCGAGTAGTGCCTTTCACAAGTTTCAGTGTCCAGAATGTAACAAAGGATTTCCTTGTAGAAGTGCTCTTCGACTCCATAAAATTAATCACAATGAAAACATTACAACCTATTGCCCAAATTGTCAGAGTGACTTCCAATCTCCACTTTCTCTTAAGATACATCAATTAAGACATAAAGGTGCCGAAAATTATTTTGAAGAACAACATCAAATGAGAAAAGATGGAGGTTTGTTAAATCTTGAGTCAAAGCAGTTAGAACCTAAAAAGCAAGATTTTCTTGCTTTATTAGAATTGCAGACCATGGGCTCAGAGATTGCACTAAAACCAGCACCAAATCGTGAAATGCGAGAAGGAAACTTTGAGAATCCATCATATTTTATTCATGGAAAATCTAAAGAGGAAGTAATTACAGAAACAACAACTGAATCTGTGAAAGATTTTGCTGATATCCAGTCAATTTTGTCTGTGACATCAAAGACTCCTTTGGTGCTTGATGTTCGATCCTCTTCTGTAGTTGCTTCAGCTGCTTCATCACCTCAAGTAGTCACTAGCGTTTCTCCTGAACCTCTTCTCTTATCTGACACAGACATGGTTACTCCTGTCTTGTCACCAAAAAATGACCATGCTGATTCCAGAGAAGAATTGGAAAATAACAATGAATTTGACACTGAAGCTCAGTCTAATGAAAACGGAAAGCTTCCTTGTGAACATTGCAGCTTTTCCTTCAAAAGTGCAAATGCTTTAAAAAGGCATAAGAGATGCCATTCTCAAGGTTGTACAACATATTCCTGCTCTTTGTGTTCATACACTAGTTTAGACAAAAGTACGCTGATCCGTCACCTTCGAACCCATAATGGGGAAAGGCCATTCCAGTGTGGTATATGCAAATATGCCTTCACTACTAAAGCAAACTGTGAACGTCACGTCAGGAAACGTCATAAGAAAGTGAATAAGATGGAGATCCGAAGTGCTATGCAATATAATCCCAATATGGCTGAATTGAAATCGCCAAAAGAAATTAACACGAAGATGAGTGATTCAGAAACAGTGTGTAAGTACTGTAGTGTGGATTTCAAGTTCAATCGTGTTCTAAGACACCACTTAAGATCCTTGCAGAACAGCTGTAGTCGTAAACCGTTTTGCTGCACCATCTGCCGTTTAGGTTTTTCAACAAAAAATAACTGCATTAGACATGTTTTAAAACAACATCCAGAAATGAAGGGAAGACTTGATGAAGTGGTGTCAGCAAATGTCACAAGTGACATGTCTGACCAAGAATCTCTTCCATTATCAGACAAAACTCCACAGAAGGAAGATTGTAGTCACCTGTCACGTGGGTCTCAAGTTGAAATGGATCAACCTTTAAACCTGACTCTGCAGCCAGATCCTATTCCTCAGACACAGAATAGAATAGCAAGTACAGACCTCTACAGCATTGATGATGTTGTCACAGCTGCTAACAGTCTTGTCATCTTATCAAACATGACGGCTCCGCAAGAAGAACCCTTGGACTTAGCTATACAAGCATTAGATCTTAGCCTAAAAACAAACCGAGAATTGAAAAGTCCAAACAGAACAAAATCGTGTAACATTTTTAGCCTTCCTCAAAGCTCCATAATACCTAGTCCACAAAAGTTCCATGTTTCACCTTCTCTTTTATCTGAACCTAAGACTCAGACAATGGATGTAATTCAGTGGTTGCCTAAAACAGCTTCTTCTTCTCAAGACATGGTTCCTTTATCAATAAAAACATTAGTAGGATCTGGAATGCTGAACCAAAAGGATGTCTACATGACCTTTAAGATGGTGAATGATAAGTTGGCTCCACGTAATCAAAGGTCCTTTATTTGCATCTACTGCTCTGCTGGTTTTACTTTAAAATCAAACATGGAACGTCACATTAAAAGAAAACACCCTGAGTATGCACGACCCACAAGAAGTAGAAATTTCATTCCCAATTTAACCCCATCAGTACAAAAGCCTAGTGCACCTACTCTTTCTAGTAAAACAAGAGCTGCTCTTCGTGTTCTTGTTCTTGGAAATAAAGCCCATGATTTATCTAATAACCAGCAGGAAAACTGTAAAGTAGACTTTTTACTAAACACCAATGATACGTCTGTTGGAAGTGATGATCAAGGACAAGAACTTAACTTAACAATGTCTAAAGAATCTCATCATTCCTCTTCTTTCAAAACAGATAGTGTTAACAATGACAGAGAAAGCTTTAATGGTACTAATTCAAACTTGAGTAATGCTGATTATAATAAAATAAATGTGGACAATTCAGAAACCTCTGCAGATTTAGCTAGTGTATCTGCTCTTATTGATACAGCCAATTCTCAAGCATTTCACCAATACTTAATGGATGTTCGAAAAGATGAAAAACATTTGTGCAGTAGTTTTGACTCAAACAAAGAAAAACCACACATAGAAGAACAGAATGTTTCAGAAGAAGAGACTACACCATCTACTAGTACTGACGCTGTTTCTAAGAAGAAAAGCTACTATGCAGATTCCCCAAACAGTGTTTCATGTCCGTTTTGTTCTCGCAAGTTTCCTTGGACAAGTTCTCTACGTCGACACATTTTAACACATACCGGACAAAAACCATTTAAGTGTCCTCGATGTCCAATTTGGTTCACTACAAAGTCAAATTGTGAGAGGCACTTACTTCGTAAACATGGTCGTAACAGTGAGATTCATTCAAGAAGTGTTCCTGAAAGACCATTTAAGTGCAATATTTGTCCTAGTAGCACTTTTTCAACGCCAGGAAATTTACGAAAGCATTACTACTTAAAACATTGGACTAAAAGAGGCGGAATTCTCAGCTCTCACTATTCAGACTCAGAATTGATCAATCATGAGCGTTATGAAGATCATTTTGATGCTGTTGAAGTATGTGAAGAAGATGAAAGAGATTCAGTTAATCAGAGTGAAAGGGAAACAGAGGATGATTGTTCTGATCCAGACTCTAAACTTCATAAAAACTTAAATGGTATGCACTGTCAGTGTTGTGATGAAACTTTTCCTTCCCATAAAGACCTTGAAGTCCACACTGGACAACATTTAGATTTACCTTACAAATGTCATCTATGTGAAAATTCTTACGGTAAAAGACAGGGCTGCCTTGATCATTTAAAGCTATCTCATAACTCTGAATACCAGTTATTAATAAACAAGGGAGCTTTGGAACAGCAAGCTTCAGAGAAAGGTGATACGTTATCCTCTGCAGTGGACATAAACAATATTAATAACAATGAATATGAAGAAAGTGATTTGAAAAATAAACAACAAGGATACATTCAACGAAAAGTTATTTGTGCTTTTTGTTTACGCCGTTTTTGGTCGACAGAAGATTTGAGACGTCATATGAGAACACATTCAGGTGAAAGACCTTTTGCTTGTGACATCTGTCATCGAAAGTTCTCTTTGAAACATAGCATGACTCGACACCGTCGGAAACATCAAGGTCAAGGCTCCTTGTCTCTTCACGACAGTACAGATGAAGACTGCCCATCACTGAACTACAGTTTGAGACCGAGATCAAAATTACGAAAACATCCAAGTCAAAATTCCTTACTGTATTTATTGCCACAATCCAGAGGCTTGGGTTCCTCCTCAAAATGGAACACTAGCACAGTTTCAGAGGTACAAAAGATATCATCTGTTAAAAATAAAAATTCTGAAGACATTTGCAGAGGAAAAGAAGACGAGAATGCTTTAATTCAAAATCTTTTAGGAATTCAGGATGCGACAGTTATTGACCAGATGCTTGATTCTGCCGATTCAGCTGCTAAACTTCTGGGTGTTCAAGAAATATGATATTCTGATACGGTTAAGCCCTCGTGATTATATTGTAGAACATAAAGTTAACGTTTTTTACATTCATGATAGCAAAACTTAATATCGTTTTAAACAGCATTGTTACGGTGTTAAGGAAAGTTATTTGACTTATGCAGTGTGGACTATGCAGTGGTTTAACAACCAATGTTGCACGTTAATTTTATGTTTGGCTATACAATCACTTAAATGCTTCTCGTTAAGCTATGTAAAAGTTCCTTGTAGCCTCTGTTTCTCAGGAAGGATTGTGTTTCAGTCGCAGTTAATTTTGAGTTGATAATTTTGTACTAATTATTATATTCATATTCATCTATTTATGTAACGTTTCATTTAGAAAATCATCATTGGTACAGAGTGGTTAGGTGGGACCAATTGTTATTTCCCTATATTTAATATTGATATTTGTATAACGTATAGATCTAGAGTAGTTTTTCTAAAATTTAGTTTGTGACTGCACTGTCGAAAATGAATATAAATAACTGTTTTACGGCATATACATTTGTAAAGAATCGCGCATAAGGTATTGAGAACGATTGATATTTATACTCGTAGAATGTACATTTCGAAGTGTTTACAAATCTGATAAAGAAATAATGAAAAAAAATGATAAGAGCATAGACATTCATAATTCTATGCTGTAAATATAAAATCATTCCAGGAGCGAAAATTCCAAAGTGATACTCCATTTACTATACTGTTTTTATTATACACTATTATGAAGTTATAGTATGTTGCAAAATATACTTTTTTCGCCATTATAGTTAGGTAATAATGTAGAAAAATAAATCATACATTGCTATTTATATAGAAGAATAGCTCACTCATGCTGCAATCCAACAATTTTCATGCATAAACATATTATGGTACGGATTTCCAAACTTAACGCTGTCTATTAACTCAAAGTGATATACCATCCAGAATAAGTCATGAAAACATGATTATTAAGTGGCTAGCTGTAAAGTGAATGCATTATGCTAGGCCAGATTTCTTTACGTAGCAGGTTAATTACTGTGACACATGGCCCAGTATTGCATAAAAATTAATAGAATACTTCTCAAGAGATTATCTATGTTCATAAAAAATGTAATTCCATAATATTTTGTAAGAGGAAAAACAAAGAACTTCTAATGTTTTGTTAAAAGTGCTTGTAACCTTCTTGAGACTTTGTAAATTTTTATGCTAGACTTTATAAAGGGTTAGATATATATCGCTTAAATTGCTATTCGAAGAAAAAAGTGCATATGCAAAACATTATTTTAAAGCAAGATTCCATGTGCTTTAAGATGTTCAAATATTTGATTGGTTTTTCACTAGCGAATTAATTACTTGTAATGTTCTATCGATTTCTTCACAATAGTTATGACTATTTAACATTAATGGACATTTAACAGTTTTATGGTTACTTCAGCAATATTAGGTGTAACAAATTTTTAGTTCCACTTATATACTATACGTTGTTTGTATAAAGATATTTAATTTCAAAATAAAATGCTCCTAAGTCAGGACATGAAACTAAATATTATGTATCATAGAAGGGTGTGAAAAGCGACAAACAATATACTTTTTAAATACATAAATAATAACGAGTAATAGTCTTCTCTATATATTTACATGCTTTTAGTTGATAATCATATTTTGTTGGATATTTTTTTGTTTTAGAATCGAAAATCGTTTATCTACTATGCAGATTTCTCACTGGTCATAAACTAAATCCTTTTGAAAAAATAAGAGGCCATTTTTTATAGAATTAAAAGTACGTTTTTTATATTAAAACTGAAAAGTTTTTTTCATATATGAATTCAGATGGGATTTGTTAGCAATTTATTTAGAAAGTCGTTTTAAAACTAATTTTTATTTATTCTTAAATAATGCACGAATAGAAGATTTCTAATAATGTTGGTATTAGCAAAGATGATGTTCCAATCAATGCTGTAGATTTATTTTTGAAATTGTATTGCTGTTGACCAATATTTATGGACAATATTCTCTATAGGTGATGAATATATGCAAATAATATATATTTCGTTCCGTGTATTTATCCATTATAAGCCATAGTTTAAACCTAAGGTTTTAAATTTGACGTCAAATTATTATGACGTTGTGATTATAGTATTAGTTTATAGATAACGATTCTACTGTTTAAAACAAGGAACTGCTGTAGTAAACCGTAGATAATTTAATTATTAATAGACTAGTGCCTTAGTGATTGTAGTATCTTTAACAGGAAAATTAGTATCATTAATTGTAATAGTTTTTATACTTTGTTTATCACATACCGTCCACCATATCTTTTAAATTATCTTTACAAATTTTTTTCGGTTTGGTATATAAACAGGTCTTGTTTGGATTTTCAAAGTAGAAAACCATTTTGTGCCTTCGTTTATTCTGTTAAAAAAGATTCGAAAACAAAGTTCATCTTGAGTATTATGGTTATGTAAAAAGAATGGTGTTATTTCTATCGAACGAATGTGACATACTAAAATAAAATATTATATCAGGCAATTGTATTTTAAAAATATTGGTGAAACTCTTAAAGTTTGTCATACTTCAAAATAAAATATTGAAAGAGTAGGTCTTCATGCTTTTCTTTAGAGTAAAATATTTCAAATAAGCAAAACTGTTTTTGTTCGATACTTAATTTAAGAAAATAATAAAACATGCAGTTGAAATTTAAGTTGCTATTTCTGGTTTAAACACATCATAGACGGTAAGAACTCACACACATTGTAAATAAAATGAGTGACCGAGATTTAACCGAAGATCGCACTACGTTTCATCTTTCGAGTTGAAACTTTTTGCATAGGGTTAAAATGTTACCCACTTGAAGCAATTTTTGTGTCATTTAAAAGAAATTAGCCTGAAGAAGACGAAGTAACTTGTAAAAGGTCTCTTTCTTAGCCTTGTTTGAAACATTTTCAAACTAAATACGAACTAACACAGTTATTACTGGTTATAACTCATTTTCCTGAATATATTGCTTAGTTTTAATATCAACTTCTAAAATATATTTTATTAATGTTAATATGCAGAGGACCAAGTTTTCTTTAATATCAGCTAAGGAAAAGTATACATTTATGAATATGTTTTACATTAGATATTAACTATATGTTAAAGTACTAGTTTGACTTTCTGTAGCCCCAGGAAGTTGTATTATTTGTTATACACTAACATAAACTAGTCGAAAGATCTTGACCTGTCATGACTATATTAATGCGTTTAATAACCTTATTACCTGAGCAATACCTATAGTTAAATGAAAAATGTCAATTCCTTTGATTAAATTGAAAACTATAGTATTTGTAGAATTACACCATGGTATGCCTTCGAAATGTCCATTTATGAAGTAACCATTTGAACTTAATTGGAAATTTGTGACTGATTATGCACTCTAATAAAATCGATTTTCACCAGTAAGTATTTTGCTTGCAATATTTTATACCTTGCTATGACTAAATAAGTATCAATACAGGTAAGAAATGTTACAACTAAGTCTCGTCATTAAAAAATTGTTTATTTGTTTTTGGATTTCGCCCAAAGCTACTCGAGGTCTATGTGTGGTAACTGCACATAATTTAGCAGTATAACAGTAGAGCGAAGGGAACTAATCATTACTACCCACCACCAGCTCTTGGGCTACTCTTTTACCAACGAATAGTGGGACTGACTATCACACTATAACGCCCTCACGACTCAAAGGGCGAGCATGTTTGGTATTACGGAAATTTGAACCTGCGACCCTCAAATTACGAGCCGAGTGCCTTAATCATCTTGCCATGTCTCAATAAAAAAGTGAGTGATTTTATCTACAACTAATACCATATCATCAGCAATGATTAATTGATAGTAAAATTAAGGCTCATATATTAGTATTTACAATCGCGAACCATAGCTACGGCTCAAAATATAATATAAGAAGTTATAGAGTGTGTAGACTATATACTTAGGAATGGTCAAAGTACTCAATAGGCATAATACACATATATACGTAAAAAAGTAAACAGTTATGGTGTGTTTTATTATAAAAAAAAAAGATAGTCTCTCACTTTCGGTGTTTTCTATGCCCAACAAGGCAAAAAACAAAACATTGCTAGGATACCAAACCAGAAAGTGACCAACTCACCAAATTGTTCATTTTTCTTATTCTTGTGTCAGTCCAGATAACTCTACAAGTACCTTAGTACCAACGTCAGTTTAAGCCTAAGTCCACTCTATGTGTTTCTGGGCAATGCACGATATTATCGTTTAGTCTTGATTCTAGTGTAAACGATGTTATTCTTACCCTTCAATGCTGGTTTTTGTACAGAAATATAATGTTCTTTTAAAAAGTTTAAGCATTGAGTAAAACAGGAATTACCAGCCAATAATAGAAGAACATTAAATGAATGTAACTATAGAATTGTAAGTGCTTTGTACACCATACAATTGATCACTTTAGCGAGCAAAACCCTATATTATGTACGAAATTAATGAGTAAAAACTTTTATGCACATAATATTAAATTTTAGTATACACACATTCATAGAATACACTAACTTATAGTCAGAGGAAAACATCACAAAAGAAGTAGTAAAAAACATTTTCTAAACGTAAAATGATGTAGAGATGGCAGTACCAAACAAAATGCAAACAAGATTACAAGAAGTGATACAGCTATACATAGATCATCACTACATAACTTCAAATATTAACATTTAATGTTACGCCGTATAATGCGTATTTAGTTATTTAACTCAGTTTCAGACTATTAGAAATTGTGACAACTAAGTTAAATTTAGATGTTAAATAAATGTTAAAATTTACGGTACTTGCCAAGAAGATTGATTTAAGCAGTTTCTTTTTAATATGAATATATTTTAATATACCAACAATAATACAATTTAAAATGACTGTTATTACAAATAATGATTTATATACAAACTTCTTACAAACAAGAACGAGTCTTCTATCCGGTCTGAAACTGAATATTTTATTCACGGTTCATGAGGAGCAAATTAATTTTGAGTTGATATATGTACAGCTCACTTAATGGGGAACTAGAGCTAAATAAATTTTTTTGTCCTAGCTTTATGTACTCCAACACAAGCATAAACGTTTATCAAATTACAAAGGTTTAAAACTATATGTCCTATCTCTAACTTTTCTTAAATTCAATACCAAGTTTTCCTAAATTATTGGTCGTCCTAAATACGCTAGTGGATTAATTTGTCCAGCATTAAATAAGACATAAGTTTGTGTAATTTATAGTATTAACGTTATTTAAGTTAATACATATTTTAGCATCTTATATTATTAGATCAATTTAATACATAACATTACATTCTTTAAATACCAATAACAACATTAGCCAAATCTAGCAGGGATAGTACGTAAACTTTTACACGTAATACTTTTGTTTTGGCATTTACTAGTTTGGTAAACAAGTCAGGTGAAAATAACTAACACCAAGGATATCCAACTGATGACCTATGAAAAAAAAAAAATGTTTTTGCCTGTAATTCATAATTGAGACGTTATTATTAACTGTAAAGTCCCCCGCTGGTTCAGCTGTAAGTCTACGGATTTACAACGCTAAAATTATGGGTTCTCTTCCCCTCGGTGAACTCAGCAAATAGCCCACTGTGACTCTGCTATAAGAAAACACACATTAATTATAAAAATAAATGAATATTTATAGCAATCTTTCTGGTGAACGTTTTTATTTCTTTTTTTTTATGTTCAGAGCCACAGTGAGCTATCTGCTGTGTCCAGCGCGTAAAATCAAACTAGGAATTTTAATGTTTTAAGTCTATACGCTTGCCACTGTCACACTGATTGAAGATACTCCTCAACATACCTCTTATCTGTTTAATTTTAAAGCACAAAACTACATTTACTTCTGGTTATTAGCACTGTGTCCGCCAGCTGGTAGCGAACCCTGATGTTTAGCTCTATAAATACTCAAGCTTACCACTTAGCTGTACTGAGTGTGTGGGAAGTTATTATTTGCAACGTATTTTTAATCTAACATACAGTCATGTGAAAAAGTTAGGACACCCTTTGAAAGCCTGTGTATTTTTGTAACATTTTTGGATATATAGATATTTAATCTAAATTTCAGCAATACTGAGAGATTATAGGAATATAAATAAACAATTAAAACTGAAGAAAAGACTTTTCAAAATTTTCTGTAAATGTAATTCTATAAAAATGCATATTCTAACTAAGGGTAAAGTTAGGACACCCTACCCCCTAATAGCTAGTGTTACCCTCTTTGGCTGAAATAACTGCAGTGAAACGCTTCTTGTAGCCATCTACCAATCTCTGACATCGGTCTGAAGAAATTTTGCCCCACTCCTCAATGCAAAATTCTGTCAGCTGTGAGATGTTTCAAGTCATCCCACAGTATCTCAATGGGATTAAAATCTGGGCTTTGACTCGGCCATTCCAGGACTCTTCATTTCTTAGTTTTCAGCTAGTCCTTGGTGGATTTACTGGTGTGTTTTGAGTCATTGTCATGTTGTAGGATCCATTTCCGCTTCAGCTTTAATTTTCTTACAGGTGGACTCACATGTTCCTCAAGCATCCTTTGATACACAGTAAAATTCATGGTGGATTTTATTACTGTGAGCTGTCCAGGTCCTACTGCAGCAAAGCAGCCTCAAACCATGACACTTCCACCTCCATGCTTCAGAGTTGGTATGAGGTTCTTTTCCTGGAATGCTGTACTTGGTTTACTTTACGCCAAACATGTCCTCTGTTCTGGTGTCCCAATAATTCAATTTTGGACTCATCTGTCCAAAGAACATTATTCCAGAGGTCCTGGTCTTTGTCTACATTCTCTCAAGCAAACTTCAGTCTGGCTTTGTTTCTTTTAGAGAGTAAAGGTTTCCTCCTTGCACACCTCCCATGCAAGTTAAACTTGTGCAGTCTCTTTCTGATTGTAGAGTCATGCATTTCACATCAACAGTAGCCAGAGCCTGCTATAGATCCCGTGATGCCATGTTATGGTGTTTGAAGATCCCTTTTAGCGTCTTGCAGTCTGCTCTCGGGGTGAACTTGCTTGTACGACCAGACCTGGGCATGTTTGCAGTTGATTTGAAAGCCCTCCACTTGTTGACTATTTTCCGGATAATGGATTGGCTGATTTCAAAGTCTTTTGGGATCTATTTATATCCCTTACCAGACTCTTAAGCTGCTACAATTTTCTTTCTGAAGGCCTCAGACAGCTCCTTTGCTCTCATGATGGTGCTCACTCTAACTTCAACAGTCAGGATCACACCAAACTAAATGTCTGAGGTTTAAATAGAGCAAGCCTCATTCACAATGCTGAGTAACGATCTTCTAATCACGTGCACCTGGTGTGATACACTTGTATGTGAGTTGAGCCATTTGTAAGTGGGTATAAATGTGGGGGTGTCCTAACTTTTTTCTGAGTTAGAATATACATTTTTGTAGAATTACATTTCACAAAAGAACTTGAAAAGTCTTTTCTTCAGTTTTAATTATGTAGTTATATTCCTATAATCTCTCAGTATTGTTACAATTGAGATTAAATATCCATTTATTCAAAATTGTTACGAAAATACAAAGGCTTTCACTGGGTGTTCTAATTTTTTCAAATGACTGTATATATGCACTTTGTTTGGAACAACTTGTTTATATAAAGAGAAGGATCGCGCGTCAGATGTTTGATTTGCTTTCTGAAGTGGCACTGATGAAAATCGTCAGGAAGTTTATGTTTTTGTGGTCCCAACAATAAGTCTATGGACTTGCAATGTTAAAATCTTAGGGTCGATGCCCCGAGGTAAACATAACAGATAGAACGATGTTGCAAAATCTTGAGTAATTCACATGCAAATTAGCTGACATATAAGTTTGCCAAAGCGTTTTGAAATAAATAAATTCTATATATACAAGCACTAAATTACGAAAGAACTTGGATTTAACGAGCCAGTCGGAGGGAGGTTGAGTTTTAGGGAAGGTTTATGATGCCGTTTTAAAATTATTATAGTCTGACTAGATGGCTTTATTTCTTTGACTTCTGGGTTCGGAAGAACAGGTATGTGATGAGAACGGACCAAACACAGTCACTTGAATGGACCGAAGTATACATTAGGAAGGCTCAGGATTATCTTATTGATATATTCCTTAAATAATGGATTGTCCAGGGTAAATTACACGAAAGACCGACACGTGAATGGCTTCTACGTTCTGACCTCATACCCTGAATGACCGTTAAGCTCTAACTTAACCACAGAATGGCTGCTACGTTCTCCTGACTAATTCCGATCGACTTTTTCTTGTATGGGTTTTAAACAAAATGATGTGAAAGAAGTTATGATAGTGAGAACAGTTGAGGAATGTACGGATATTACACTAGACTAGGAACAGTTGAGGAATGTACGGATATTACACTAGACTAGTTAAGAAACAGATGTTTTTGTTGGGTTTTTTACGTGGTGCACTCACAGATTACCTAAAGGTTAATTTGGCCCACTTTCAATAGCTGTTATAAACTACTAGGTTAATATTAGGTCATCTCATAGGTAACGTTGTTTAACACTAAGTTTTAAAGGAAAAAAGAACTCATATAACATATTCAATCAGTTATGTGTTTTCCATCACTTTCATTAACAGTCTGCCAACATCTCAAAACATTTTTAATATCACGCTTATAAATATCAAGTGGTTTTAAGACGAAAAGGTACAAAGTTTATTTTTCAATTCATCCGTAGAAGTAAAGTATTTTTCACTCAGATTATGTTGCAAGTTTCTTAAAATATGGTAGTCTGAAGGAGCCAGACCAGGAGAATAAGCGGAATGCAAAAGTTTCTCCGAGCCAAGCTCTTCAGTTTTCCTGTCCAATTCCTAAAAACATGTATCTTTTTTTAAAAAACAGTGTCCTGTTGATCCAGTTGCTGACAGTGTCTTCCAGCAGTCTGATTTGGTTGTAACGACTCAAGGTACACCACCTTTATTCCACCAAACAATAAGCAAAACCTTCCTAGGGTGCGGGTTCGCTTTTTACTGTAATTTAGCTGGTTTTCCTGCACTAACCCACTGTCAATATTGCTTAACATTTTGATAAAGTACACATTTCTCATCTCCAGTCACTAGGCGGTTCAAAAACGAAGCTTGAAGTTCATGAGAGTGAAGAGATGTGCAGATGTCTACACATTCTCTCAAATTATCAGTTGACGGTTTATGTGGTACCCATTTTCCCAACTTTAAAAACTCTATCAAGTTGTTGCAAATGTCGATGGACAATGGAAGGAAATGAATTGAGTTTCTTTGCTAATTGTTCATGTTGTCTGATTGACAGTCACTAGTTACAGCACAATTCTCCTCAAGTCAGTATCAAACTCAACAGGGTGCTTAGTGCGAGCTGCATCTGTCAAACTGCAATCACCAGTTATAAACTTATTGAACCGTTTCTGACACTTCCGTCTCTGACATTCAGAATGTTACTGTCGTACACCTCTTCAGTGCTTTGTGTAGTTTCGGTAACATGTCTCTTTTCTGAACTCGTAAAATATTACATGCCTTATGTGTTACTCTGACATCTCCATGATAACTGGGACTTCTAAAATATATATAAACAAAAACTGGCAAAAAAACGAACTGACTTACACTTAATGGTATCAAGTCATTCCATATAACTTATATGACTTAGAAAATAATTTCGTTTAGTCAAGAAATATGCATTTAAATTTATCCTATCCCAAAAAACTACATTACTTTTAAATGACATTATATTTAGATTATTGATTAAAAGTTAAATATTGGCGTAATGTCACGAAATAAGCAAATATATATACATAAAATATAACAAAATATTCTTCGAAACTACAAATCAGGGGTCTAAGGAAGGCAATGCGTACGTGAATTCTATTATACTTGGGATATTGTATTAAATGACACAATAGTGGTATACTTTACAGCAACTTTCAAGAACGATATTCTAGATACCGTTCTTCACTTCTAACTAATTTCTCCAGTACTTAATATAAAACTTCCTATAATGAAGTTTCCATTGTATCAAGTTTTTGTGAAGACAGCGAGGTCAACTTTGTTAAATTTCGAGCAAAGCTACTTGAGAGCCATCTATTGTAGCCGTTCCTAATTTAGAACTGATAGACTAGACATGTGCTACCCTTTACCAACAGAAAGTAGGATTGATAGTAACATTATAACACCAAACGGGTAAAAGAGCAGATATATTCAATGACAGGATTAAAACTCAAGACCAACAAATTGCAAATCGAGTGCCCTAACCACCAAGCCACGTAAGGACAAAGTCAGTTTCAGGCCACACATTTCAATAAAATTCCAATAGACTCTGCACTTTACATGAACTAGATTTTCAAGACTATATATAATCAGAATCAATGATGACAAAGTCTGTTGGAGTTATTCTGTAGGACGGTAACAGTATGTGGTTAAATGGGACTGATGTGATCTCAGTTTTTAATAGCTATTGATTTCAAGACATAAAAACGTAAACTTGCATCAATTTCAAATTCTTTATTACTTTATTAATTTTACCAGATGATATATCTATTTCATTTAAGGGTTGTAAATGAAAGAATTCTCCCATGTAAACATGGATTTTACTTTGGAGACAAATGTATATCAGATTTTTATTTTACATTTTCTGAGCCTATTAATTTCCAAAATATTTCGCTATGCGAGTTCTTCCCTTTTATGTAAAGCATCCTTTAGCTCTGCATCATTTAGCAACTCATAATTTAAATATATGCTCACAGTAACAACATTTCACTTTGAAAGAGTAAGAAATTGTTGATGTTTTACATGTTGCCCATAATGTCATGTTTTACATCTCCAGTAACATGCTATTGCATTAGTATATGCAATTCGTTTTTACGAAGTGTGATTAATCCTCTGTGTTTCCATTTCTCTTATTTTAACTCTTCCAAATTTAGACGCTAAACCATATAAACAACTAACTTGAATGTCACATTTCGTTAAATAAATGCTTTCAATGAGGATTATTAAACGCACAATTACCTCATTTCTAAGCTTTTCAGTAAAATACAGTTGATGTAATTTCAATAGTTAAGAGAAAAATTGAACAAATTAGGAAGTTTTCTGGTTTCCAACAAAACTGGCAACCCATTTATCGCAATTTCATTTTAAAGCGGTATCTCTATTACTGAACTCTTTGGATTAACGCGAGCAGTCGCAGTATGTTTATTTGTTTGTTTTTTTTCAATTTCGCGCAAAGCTACACAAGGGCTATCTATGCTAGCCGTCCCTAATTTAGCAGTGTATGACTAGAGGGAAGGCAGCTAGTCATCACCACCCACGAATAGTGGGATTGACCGTCACTTTATAACGCCCCCGTAGCTAAAAGGGTAAACATGTTTGGTGCGACGGGAATTTGAACCCGCGACCCTCATATTACGAGTCGAAAGCCTTAGTTCACCTGGCTGTACCGGGCCCTAGTCACAGTAGCAATTTTCTATTTAGCGCGGTTTCGACTGCAAAAAAAATGGAAATAACGAAGCTACGAATCAGTGAGATGTGTCATATATTCAGTTAATTCGTAGTTGCCCCCCAGTGGTTCAGCGGTATGTCTGCTGACTTACACGCTAAAATCCGGGTTTCGATACCTGTGGTGGGCAGAGCACAGAGAGCCCATTGTGTAGCTTTGTGCTTAATTCAAAACAACAACAACAAAAATTCGTAGTCGTTTCGTGGTAATATCGTTCTCTGCTGAAGTATACTCTTATTTTCAGGTTATTGTACTACTAACTATGATCAGCACTTTTTTTACTACCACTACTTATTACTGTTATTACTTAAGATATCTAGAAGTATCTTTCTGTCTTCTGTTCTTTATAGAACCATCAATTTTGTCAAAAATAAACTTTTTAATTTATTTTACTTTAGTCTTTTATAATTTCTTTGCTTTGGAAGCTTTTGGTTTTTAAAGATTTGGAAACCAGCTTGCTTGTGAACTTGTAGCCTTTAAATTGCGTTCATAAGCAAAGCCTCTCTCCCACTAATTGCAACAAAATGGAATATTCATTCTTCGTGAAATAAGCTGCTTATGATATACAACATTAATTATTCCCCGCAAAATAATTAATTTGCACGCGTAAACTTTAATATATTTGTGATTAATGTTAACTTCTGAGCAGAGTAGACTACATACATAAAACGAAACTAAAAATCAAGTTAATAATGAATATAACTTATTACATATTTTAACATATTATATTCTAACTTATAAATAATGATCGGTTTGATACCCTCAGTGTTAACGATACTTTCGACCGTAATCCCAACAATATCTCAATAGGCTAGTCCAGCTCAGAGGATTTAAGTTAGTCCCGAATACAGCTAAGAAAACAAAACAATCTTTATAATATTTTGTTACAAGTTACAGCTTTTACAGTGATTAAGATTTGTTAGAACAAGTATGACGTTTCGATCACTGTTGAGATCGTTGTAAATAGTAAAGAATGACAGTAATAAAATATACTTAATCTGTAAATGAAGTCAAACTATTACTCTTTATAATAATGGTGTAAAAATAAAAAATAAACGTAATAAATTATGTAGATTAAATATTTAATGCAAAATTGGTAATAAAAGTAACAATAAAAATGACAGGTATACCTTATTTATAGAACATCTAAACACCAGTTGTTGGCTCCAAGTACTCTTGTAAATTTAATGTGTGATAAACAACATAGCAACAATAAAACCGCTTGTAAGCAGAGCTTTGCACGATTCTTCTTTAAAATGAGTTAAAACATGAACTTTTAATTAATTTTTCTCATGAAACTTTTTGTGACAGCCACAAAGTACTCAAATTGAACAACTGTACTGTTTAATTGCCCCGTGAATTCGTTTGTGTCGTTTGTTTTCGCCTTCTCTAGTAATATTTAAATTGATACAAGTATGGTTTATCCGCAGTAATGATGAGGGAACGGACCTTAAAATAATATTCGATCTTGAATCCCTTTGTGAGAGACTTAATACATGTGCGTCTCACTAAAGTACTCCCAAGGATGAGCAGTTATCATTGGAGTTAATACTCTCAAGGGACAATCATGTGACCGTATTAACAGTAACTTATGAGTAGAACGTTGCCATGTGATAGTATCCTAACGTTGCACAAGTAACATGTTTATTCAGACATGCAATTGAAATGCCTAAAAAAAGTAAAAAACACCATTTTCTTTGAAATGAAAGATTATAAATTAATATAAATGAGCTTTGAGCGTAAACTCTAATTTTTTCACAAAATTTCCCCTTTATTTTCAAAACTATTATGTTATTTATAAAGCTTAACCCATATTTTTTTTAGAACCTGTAAAGCTTTATTTTTTTAAATATACCCCATTCCGTAGCTTTGTGTTTAAAACAATACAAATGACCTGTTTACAAAATAAATATATAATATATTATTCTTTCAATTAAAAGCCAATTGTTTCTCTTGTGTGTGTGTGGAAAGTCAGTCACGTGTTAATGAATCTAAAAGGTAATTTTAATGGCCATCTTATTTTGTTTCTATTTATGTCCCGTACAGTTACGTAAATTTTAAATAAAGTTGGTACAAGTATACTCTTTTACCAGCAAATAGTTGGATTAATCGTCACATTATAATGCCCCCACGGCTGAGAGGGCGAACATGTTTGTTGCAACAGGGCCCCAGTTTTTATTAATTATGGTTTTAAAAAGCTTCTTTCAACAAATACAATATTCACAATGTCTCGAGTGTTCTTAAAGACACACGAACGTAAATTTGGATTCAGCTCCTAAATTATTGGATGTTTGATCATAGATACAAACATTTTAAAAGAAGTTAGTGATTCTGAACATTTTTGTTTATTTCAGTTCATCGAAATCGTTACAGAATAGTTAGAAAGATAATTTTTCCACATCCTCCAAACCTTCAATTTCATAAAAAAATCGTAAGTATTATAGTGAAGTAATAGAAATTGAATTGTTTCGTCAGTTGATGATATGACTTGTTCACTACACGTAAGAAATGTTCATTTCTAAACTCTTTCTTTCCTTCGTATGATGCGGTTGATTCTGAAAGAAGAATATATATATATATTTATTTTTTCTATAGAATTTTTGTTCTTGTAAATCTACGCTCACCATATTACTTTAGGAATAAAACTAGGCGTTCCATACGTTTTTTCCAACGTTTACTAGCATTTTAGAATGTTATATTATATTAACATTTTTTTCTGAGTTTCCATGTTATTCCAGTTGTCATGTTGACCTCAAATTTTTCAAGGTTGAATACAGAAAGGTTCAGTTTGTACAGCTCCTGCCAATCAATGGCCGGTTATGTCATCTACAACAAGAAAATGTTTTAAAAATTTAATATTTTCAAATTGAAAAACCTTAGAATGGAAGATAATGTTTCTGTTGGCTAATATCATGACCAAAAAGTAACTGGGATGAATACCAGTTGTATAGTTTGATGATTACTGAGGAACTGAGCAAGAGTTTTTTTTACTTTTCGTGCACATGTTCCGCATGTGATTAGTTTTCATCCTCGTAAATAAAATGTAAAAAAATCGTAAATTTGCAGCTTAGAGAACAGTTATAGATCACAATTATTGTTTAATGGGGCTAAACATCGAATAAAATCAACAACTATCTTCGTAAACTACCCCCCAGTGGCTCAGCGGTATGTCTGCGGACTTACACGCTAAAATCCGGGTTTCGATACCCGTGGTGGGCAGAGCACAGATAGCCCATTGTGTAGCTTTGTGCTTAATTCAAAAACAACAACATCTTCGTAAACTAAAGAATAAAAGACAAAACCTCGCACAAACAGTAGACTGTATTAATTGATATCACTGGGTTTACAGCAAAAATAGATCACTCGAACGTACGATTATACTATCTTATATCCCTGGATTAAGTCAAAAATTAGGTCACACGAGAAAAAACAACAAATTACGTAAGTTCAATAGAAAAGTTAACTTTAACGGTACCAATTCCCTGAAAAATATACTACCAAATACAAGGAACACATACACAAAAACAGCAGAGAATAATTTAAACGCTGTTTTACAGCAAGTATTACAGTTGCAATGAAGAATATATAGACGAAAAAATTATTTAAATGTATGTGTAGAAGAACGCGACTGTAACATAAAACTTTTACAGAAACTTCAGATTCATATTCTCACAGTAATAACAGATCAACCAGAATAGTGTGATAATTGTAGATAAAGAAGCATACAATGAGAAAAGAAAGACCAAAGAGGCGATTGCTATGAAAATTCACAACTGTGAACCTAGTTTTTCTTTTACCAATAACGTTTTTATACAGCCAAATTACTTCGAATTATTTAATGACAAACTCTCTTTTTCTAATAAAACACAAGTGCCCAATTTCAGACAGAAAAAATTTACACAGATAAATTCTACCAACAGAGAACCGCAATTTCAAATTCTACATTAGAGTTACAAAGACTATTAATTGCAATCAAAAATAACTCCTTCAGACTCTTAATGACAACCAAAAACAGGTCCTTCAGACAATTAATTACAATCTAAAATAGCTTTTTTAAACCAATATATTCAATAAAAGTAAACTTTTCAAGTGGTTTAATTTTCCTCTCATACACTTTATGACACCACTGTGTGATGACATGTTTCAAGTTGGTATAAAGAAACAAACACTATTAGCTGATATTTTGCTCAGTTATGTAAAGTTGTTAATCGTTGTTAAGTCTAGTCTTTAGGATCGATAGCTCATCTGTCATTATTTTAAATTTATGTAGGAAATAACATTGAACAAAGGTTATATGCTTTCTACGAAACATTTTGCCATAATAAGCTATTGAATACAGGCTCAGAAAATTAGAAAAGATTTTTAAAATCGCGTAGTTTCAAAATTAGTTGTAGTTGAGAAGTTGACAATATTTTGAACTATAAGAATGTGGATTGTGACAATTGAAAACATTTGATTGTTTGTTTGTTACAGTACAAAGTTAGAAAATGGATTGTCTGCACTCTATTCACCGCGGAAAATTGATCCTTGAATTTTATCGTTGTAACCCTCTCAACTTATCACTGACCGCCGGAGGACCGGAAACATTTATTTACATCCTAAGGCTGCTCTTAGTCTCGTAGTTAGTTCTATGGTGGCCTCAAAAGATCATGAATGATATTGTTACACAATATAAAACAGTGGTACAAATGGCGTGAATGATAACTCGTCTTTAAACTGTCTATTCTCTGTTTATCATGTTCTTTATCCGGTCTCCTAGATACCACTGTTCGATGTATTCTTGATTATTCATTACGGCAACATTGCTATTCACATTCTTCTGTTCTCTGGCAGTGTTAGAATAAGTATTGCGTGCATAATCAACAGTAGCGGATTTAATGTTGTGTGGGCCTAAAGGCTAATACTTTTTGTGGGAGCCTTACAACCCATGCATAGCTATTTAGAATAAAATAATCAATAGATCTTCATTAAAACCACAGACCCTGGGACTGAGTACTAAATATGCCAGTAATAATCAAACTTATCCTCTTCGTAGCTCATTCTCTATCGCTGTTTAAAATAAATTATCTTGGATAACATCGACTTTAGCTTCCAAAATGTTCTTAACGAAGTGTTTTAATGATTTTATTTTTAGTCCAGTTGCACAATGGTATCTCTGTGAACATATAACACTGTAAACCGGCTTTCGACATTTGTGTTGGGCAGAGCACAGATAGTCCATTGTATAGGTTTGACCTTAAATTAAAACAAATGAGGCTTTTAATGATTATATTAGAGATTTCTTTTCTCTTACCAAAGGTAAAACCGAAAGTATAACTTGTGACGTAGAGGTCAAATATTATTCATTAAATTAATGAAATTACTAAATGGTGAATGAAGATTGATTATAATTGTTAATGTTTTATAACTCTTCTTTAAACTAATGGTAACGACCTATAATATATTACCGCACTATGTGTTTGTTATTTCTTTAGTTAATGAATTTTTTTAATTAGTGTATTTCGTATCATTCTCAGTTTGAGTTATTCAAATATACCTTTCATCAGAGCTGTTATCCAACGTTCTGTTACGAGAAAAATAACCTGTTATGCAGTTCTTTTTTGTTTTCTTCTTGTTAACGAATCAGCTAAAACTAAAGACCTCTACTTCTTTCGCTCAAAGTACATTAAAAATACACAGACCACTTTCTGTCAGTGAGGCCAGGGAACAAATTTAACTTTATATGTATTACTTGTTTTCATATATAAGGACAGATTTGTATTGGAAGTTTCAAATTAATACCAGCACATGGTTAGGATTTAGATTTTTACTTTTAAGAAAGTTTGGAGAGCTCAAGGACTTTCTTAAACTTGAAATGTTTTAGAATAATTTACCACAGAGTTGACCTCCGGGGACAGTAGAGTTTATTTAAAACTAATAAGATAAACCTTTACTAAAATACAAATTAAACTTGCAATTTACTTTTACTTAATATGTCAGTGTTATTTCTAAATAAAATTACACTTATTAGCCATAACATAACGGCTCGTAGAATATCTCCGAGATTTTCAAGTACAAAGATTTAATTCATAGCTCCATTTCTTGACCAGTCTGAGATTTAATTAAACCGCAGCTATTGTGAATTTCCTCTTGTTTTTATTCTTAGTTCACTTGTATGAGTAACTACATTTGAACTTGTGAGAGAAACAGATAAAGGTTCTGACATATTTTATTGGTTCAATACACATCAATGAGAAACATTCGCCTTTTTATTTTGTTTTGTCTTGTGTTTCATTTCCGTATCGAATAGTTAGGTTTATAATGTGTAAATTTGTTTCCACTCTGTTTACTTTTTGCATGATGAAATCACTTTTAGGTGGGGAAAATAAGCTCCGTAGTTTGGCATCCCTAAACTTCCAGTTAGAGAGCGCTGAATAATTACTGTGAGGTAACTCTGAGAACCAAGAAATACCATAAATTAGAATGAAATGCCAAATTTTGATGCAGGATATTATAGTTGCACGAGTTTCGTAACTTGTCGATATTTCAACGAGTACTCTTTAGTGACTGATCATGTAACACTGTAATTTTTACAGCACAGTAGGTGTACGATCTTGGGGACAAGAAGTTGAGATCAGAAACAGGGGTCCAAAAGAAAGGTGGCCAGATCTAGAAGAAACCCATTGCTGCAAAGATTCCTACTAGCCAACACAGTGCAGCAATAAGCCCAGGATGAGGAACAATTTGAAAGCCTGACAAATTCCCTTCTCCTATATGTCGAGGCTTGATAGTGGAACCCATATAACAGAGAATTAAGGAATAGGAAGATAGTCTAGGATATCTGAGACTTAGTGAAACAGACGCTCTAAGACCTTTATAGATATGTGAATAAAAGAGACACTACCCTACATGTGTAATCGACCAGGGTGAATGAATACCATCAAAATGAGCTATGTTACTGGGAGGCGAGAAAACAAGCTCTTCCAAATAAAATTTTACAAGTAAGCTCACGAGAATATTCTCTGCAAGATGAGGCACTCAGCCGAGCTAAGATCCAGACACAAGGTTTCATTATTGTATAAGCTCCACCAAAAAGTGTTGTTCGATCAAAGGCAAGATGGCGAACCTTCAATGGAAGACGCCGACAATGGAAGACTATAGGGGTATGGTAGTAAGGACCTTTCCATGAAAAGGGGTGAGTGACTCTGCCAAGAGACCACAGAGAGGTTCCACTAGTTGTAAAACTTCATCAACGTTAAACATTTTTCCAAAAGGGGAGACGACAATCACTCACAAAGGATGATGAGAAAGATGAGCAGAGGTGAGGTACAGAGCATCTCTATGAAGAGAGGAGATTAGCTACTAAGCTGAGAGTTGAAGGTGAAAAATAGTAGTGGAAGACGTCCACCAACAAGAGATGCTTCGTCATAAGAGGAGATAGAAAACTTTCTTTGATGATGACATTGATTGTTGGGTGAGCAGGAATCTCCTCTATGAAGAGAACCATCCACCTTCCCTTACAGTTAGGAAAAAGGCACCATCAGTTCAAGAAATTTGTAATAAAATATTGTATAACTTATTAGCAATGTATCAAGTTCCCACAAACAATGATGAAGAAGAATGATATTGGAGACAACCTCCCCAAAAGGAGAGGCAACTACAGGTTATAGGGTGACAAGGAGCCCAGAAGGATCTGTAAAAGATATGTGGTCTCCCGAAATGTTGACACCAACCTTCTATTTGTTTGGTTAAGATAATAAGTTATTAGCAAAGCAGTAACTGATTATTGCAATCATTTCAGTTTACTCACCAATCTCGTGTGAAGGATAGGCTTGAGCTTGGGTTAAGATAAGGCCCATTCCTGGTTGAACGTTTCACACAGCAACTCAGAAATCCTTCTCTACCTGTAGATAAAATCACTGTTTTGGTTTTATCATTGTCAGAGCAAAAAATGTTAACTTGCATACACAGATATAACGAGTTGAAAAGCTAAAGCGCTTTCAGAGGCTTTAACTTAAATTCTGCTTGAAGGGGTTTATCATGGATAGCTCTATAAGCTTTTATGGACTGCCATTGGCAGAAGAGAAGCTATGAATAGATTTTGAAATCATTTGTGCTCTTCTATTGGTTATTGGAATAGATCAGTAAATGGACACTTAAATTTTTCAAGGTTAATAGGAGCGATATTATTTAACTTATTTTCTTTAGAGAATTCAATGAGGTAAAAAATCACATTCAAAAACATTCTACAATTTCAGTTCTCAGATTGAATTATCAACAATACATGTTTATTTTTACAAAATGCAAACACTTTGTCACTCAGCTGCAAAACAATATAATTCTGGCCTTGTAATGAGTGACAAGTTAAGATCGTTGGTGTTGTTGAAAATATCAAGGCAGCATACTAGGTCGTACTTTATTCATAACGTGTATGTTTTCATGTAACACCTGATCAAGAAAGATATTAAGTTTCTTTCTTTCTGTTTAGTGTGGGGTCGCAGTCTAACATTAAAATACTCAGTTCGTCTTCAGCTGCAACTAGTACATCTCACAAATACTGGAAAACGACGCTGTGTCAAAAATCTTTAACTTCACAAAGTCCACAACACTAACGATGTCCCGTAACATTTTAATTACCTTGGTCTGCAATTTCCTTAAAGTTAGTGCTTCTCTTTCTCGTTTTCCATAAATGTCTCACCAGTGCACATCCAAACACAAGTGATTCAAAAAAAGATTGTTTATGATGAAAATCTCTAAAAATTAATTTCATGTTATTACGTCTTGTCTTTATTGTAAAGTTTAAATAGTAAGTTTGAAGGGATGTTCAGATGTTAGTATATGTACATTCGTAGTGTTTAGGGTGAGTTTGTGTAAAATTTGGGTTTAAGGGTTTTATTTTAGCGCTTTCTTTGATTAAGAGCATTTAATGCATTACCTTTCTTTCACCGTGAAAGGTTTATGGCAGCAAGTCATCTTATGCAATATTTTTCTTTGCTGTGTATTTAATCACAGGTGTTCTTGTTAGTTGTATTTTCCTAAAGGGAATAGGTGATTTGTTATTGTTAAAGAGTTTTGTTTTGTTGCAGTGTATTTTTATTTTTTAGATAAAGAATACAATTTTATGTATATTTCAATCTTAAACTGTTTATATTATAACCTTAATTATTTTTAAAGGGAGTTTCCGAATAATTTTGGCTTTGTTTTTTTTCATATTCATAGCATAGTTTGTTAGACAACACCTCGTAACTGGATAGGTGAGTTGTAAAATGTGTCTTTATGTTTGTGGTGTTGATTTCACTTTTGTACATATGAGTGTGGTAGAACAAGTGGTTTTACTGGGGAATATCTGCATTTTCTTGAGAACTACATGATTAAACTTTGTTCTTTTAGATCAGGGGTCACCAAACTACGGCTCTCGAGATCATTTTTTCTGGCTAACCACTTGAAAATAAAAAGTTATTTTTCATCAAATGCCCGACCATCATAACAAAATAAATCACACTTGTGGTCGCTTTAAGCTGGCAAACTCAAGACGTTATAATAAAAAGAAACAAGTCTGTCACGGGTATTTTTAACCAATAGGAAAATTCTTCTTTCGCCCTTGCTGCCCGTTTATTCATATAGAGGCACGTATCCATGAAAGCATTAGGATTTAAAAAAACAAGTACAGACTCGTCTTGTAAATGCAGCGGCCTAAGGTTATCGCTTCAGCAAGCTCATTTCTCTTAAGAGTCGGGTAATGCGCTTTTCATAACTCGTTCTTAGGTAAGTGTCGTGGTAAACATACGTTTCAATGTATTTTGTTTGTACGTTCTTGGACCAGTACAATACGTTTCTCACAGCATTCTGTGTTTTTCATTTTCAGATCCTGTTTTTTTCACCATCGTTATGGCTACTTTTAAAAGAAGAAAAGTGGACTCTGAGTGTCGTGCTATCAATGAAGAATTGGGAGAAAGGTACTTCTTTATAGAAACAAAAAACCAGAAAACTATTTGTGTGATATGCACTGAAATTGTTGCCGTTTTGAAAGAGTACAATCTTCGGCGTCACAATGAAACAAAAGATCTATCAACATATTTGAAATTTTCAGGAAAGTTCCGTTCTGAGAAACTTGAATCCATGAAACGTGTTTATGAATATCAAAAGAACCTCTTCACGAGAAAGTTTGCTGAAAATGAATCTGTCATTCGTACAAGTTACAAAATAATGCATAAGATGGCAGAGCGAGGAAAACCTTTTACTGACGGCAACTTCATCAAAGAGTGTATGATGGAAGCAACAATTGAGCCGTGTCCTGAAAAAGACAATTTCTTTGAAAGTATCAGCCTTTCAGCAACTTCAGTTGTACGGAGAGCAGAAGAACTTGGAGAGAACATCGCATTACAAATACGCCAAAAAGCTAGAAACTTCCTATGGTATTCTCTGGCACTGAATGAGTCAACTGATCTCTCGAGTACGTCACAACTTCTCATGTTCATTCGTGGAGTTAATTTGGACTTTCAGATCACGGAATAGTTGACATCAGTTTGCAGCATGCACGGAAGAACAACTGGAGAAGACATTTTCATGGAAGTGCATAAAACTTTGCAAGACTATAATCTTCAGTGGAATCAGCTTAGAGGTGTAACAGTTGATGGAGGAAAAAACATGGCTGGAGTAAAAAAAGTCTGGTGAGGTTGATCAGGAAACAGTTGGAAGATCTTCAACTCTCAAGCCCTCTGTTCATACACTGCATCATACATCAGCAAGCACTCTGTGGAAAAGACTTAGATATTTCTTGCGTGCTGAAACCAGTCATTTCTGCAGTGAACTTCATTCGTGGTCATGCACTTAATCATTACCAGTTCAAGGCGTTTCTTGAAGAAATTGATTCGGATTTCTCTTACTTGCCTTATCACATGACGGTGAGATGGTTCAGCTGCGGCAAAGTCTTGTCTCGTTTTTATAAACTGAGAAGAGAAATGGATATATTTATTATGGAGATATATAGAGCCGATCCACTTCTGTCGGATCCAACTTGGTTGTCAAAGTTGTCATTTTTGATTAACATCACATCCTACATGAATGAATTGAGCTTGAAACTTCAGGGGAAGAATAACCTTGTCTGTGATCTCTATAGAATCATTAAATGATTTCTGAAAAAGCTGTCATTGTTTGAAGCACATTTGGATGGAGGAAACCTCTCTCTTCTTCAGTGTTTCATGCTGGAATCACAGATGTCAACTTGGAGTGTCAGAAAAAGATTATTGCTGATTTAAATAAGCATTTTTAGAGAGATTCTCGGATCTCGACAGAATCGAAGTGACATTCTCCTTTATTAGAATCCTTTTGATTGTGTTATTGATGACGTTACAGTGGAACTTCAGCTGGAGGTCATCGATTTGCAAGGAAATAACTTGTTGAAAACAAAACAAAGGCAACTTACCGAATTTTATAGCTGCATACCTGAAGATGATTTTCCAAAGTTGAAGCAGTTTGCATCTGGTACGGCATTAGTATTCGGAACAACTTATGTCTGTGAACAAGAATTTTCAAAAATGAAGTATGTGAAGTCGGTACATCGATCAAGGTTGACTGATGAACATTTGAAAGCAATTCTAATGATTGGATGCAGCATTTAAAAACCGAATATTGAAGATATTTTGAAAGACAAACGCCAATTTCATAAATCTCACTAACTTTTTTGCTGCTTAGTGAAAGGGGCCTGGCATGGCCGAGCGCGTTAAGGCGTGCACTCGTAATCCGAGGGTCGCGGGTTCGCGCTAAACATGCTCGCCCTCCCAGCCGTGGGGGTGTATAATGTGACGGTCAATCCCACTATTCGTTTGTAAAAGAGTAGCCCAAGAGTTGGCGGTGGGTGGTGATGACTAGCTGCCTTCCCTCTAGTCTTACACTGCTAAATTAGGGACGGCTAGCACAGATAGCCCTCGAGTAGCTTTGTGCGAAATTCCAAAAACAAACAAACAAACAAGCTTAGTGAAATTCAGATATGTACTCACTATGTGCGGTGTGACAATTATTTTTACTAATGTGGCATCCTAAACTTTGTGTTAAGTCTTTTACAGAGAGCTTCCGTTCTAGCTTATGAGTATTGAACATAATGATCATGCCGCCCGCGCTTCTCATTCCCCAAGTAATCTCGCCCCCTGTGAAAAAAGTTTGGTGACCTCTGTTTTATATGTATATATATAATTGTAAAATTAGGGACCGATATGTTGGCCTGGAATAAAACAGATAGTAAAATGTGTAGTATCGAACCATATTATGTTTTCTGTTCCTGCACCTAATGTGTAACTTGTTTTTTATAATGTTGTACTTTTCATCATACTCAAATTTTCCTTTTGGTGATGCAAGCTGTAAATATGTTTATAAGTTTTAGTTTGTTTATTGTGAGAAACATAGTTGTAATAGTTAGCGAAATTGTTGATTTTCTTTATGATAAACCAGATAATAGCTAAGGATAGTCATGCTCTGTTAACGTGATACGCAATAAACATCTGGGGTTGGGACCAAATTTGGAATTGTGTGTAGTTTTTGCTTCCATATGGATAAAAATTCAGATTGCCCTGAGAACTTCCAATTAATATTAACTTTTGATTACATTTTTTTACTTTTAAAATGTCTTACAGTTTGAAGGTTTTAAGATTAATTAAACATTTATTTTTGCTGAGTATTAACCTGCAGTGAACTGCAGTGAATGTGCAGTTTGTTTAAACTAATAGGTTTAGTTTGGTTTCAATCTCGCGCAAAGTTACAGGAGGGGTCTCTGCTCTAGCCGTCCCTAATTTAGGAGTGTAAAACTAGACGGAAAGCAGCTAGTCATCACCACCCACCGCCAACTCTTGGGGGGGAGCTACTCTTTTACCAACGAATAGTGGGATTGACTGTAACATTATAACGCCCCCACGGCTGAAAGGGTATGTATGGTGTGACGGGGATTCGAACCCGCGAACCTCGGGTTACGAGTTGAGTGCTGTAACCACCTGGCCCTATAGTTTTGTAATAATGATTTTTTTTCGTGATTACAATCAGAACATAACTCATTGTTCAATTGGATTTCACATACTTTTATTCGTAGTTTAACTTACAGAATAATATACATTTCAGTTTGTAAACGAAATTGACAAACGTTTTTTTCACGTCAATCGTCAACCCAAGAAACATTTATTCTTGTGCTTTTTATTGAACTTAAAAAATATTTTTATAATCTGCGAGTTTGTTTCCCGTCTCTTTATTTTGCATGCCAAACTCGTTTCATGTCGGATAAAAGTGATCTATAACAAATCAGTTCCTTTATGTTTGGAAGTTTTGATAACTATTATTGTTACGTTTGTATTTTTGTGTCATATTCTCGTCTTTCTGTTAGATCTTCCAACTGCTTTCTACTTAATTTCTAGCATTTGTAACCATTGGTGGCTGATCATTTCACTTCTTACTCCAAATTACTTACTGATATTTCAGTTCTACATTTTGGTTATAATAGACTGTCTCAGCTAGAAATATGAAATGATAAAGTGTTGAAGTTATATAATTTATTAAAATGTGACAACTGGTTACAATTTGTACACAACAGTAGACAAACTAAAGCTCACTCCTGAGAGCTACAGTAAAGCTGTCTCGAAATATTCAGAATAACTGTAAATATTTTCTGGATTTTGCTATACAGTTTTAAAAATCTCAAGGAATTTACAATATTTTCGACTAAAAACATTATTCTTCTGTGAAAAATTAAAATCAAATATATTAAAGAGAATTATAGAATTACAACTGATAATAAGCAGCTTACATAACACAATACATTATATATTATTTTAAAATTTGATAATAAACTATTCAATTGAAAATACTGCATAACAATGTACAGTGTAATAAGAAAATACAAGTAAAAGAGAAATGGAATAGTTTGACTTAAAAAGGTAGAAAACTATAGAGAAGTAATGTTAAAACTCTTAACACCAGTTTAGATACACAATGTCATAACATATGGATAAAACTAACAACTCTCCATATTAAGTTGTTTTTCAGCCTGGTTGAACACCCTGACAATTGCGAAATTAACCTGTTGGGAAATTTTATTAACACTATGACTCTAAAAGCTGGACTCGCAATCTGCAAGTCGCGGGTTCGAATCCCCGTCCCATCAAACATACTCGCCCTTTCAGCCGTGAAGGCATTATAATGTTATGGTCAATCCCACTATTCATTGGTAAAAGAGTAGCCCGAGAACTGGTGGTTAGTGGTGATGACTGTTCACATTTTCCCTATTAGATGCTTAAAAAGTTTTTTCTTTATTTTTCCTTTTTTATTTTCACCTTTCGAAGCTCTACTTAAATAAGTGGTTGAGTCTAACAACGCAAAATGCGTATTTTTTCTTTATGTTCATTGACCTTAAGATTTTGGCCAGCAGTGTACATACAGGGACTCACCACTTCAGTTTAGTTCTAACTGCCTAAGTGAATACATAGACCTATCTGAGTTTATCAGAGATGGTATCAAGAAGCCTCAAAGCTTTTCTGCTCCATAATTGGAAATAAGTATCCGTCTCTTCCACTGGCTTATTTTATGCACTTCAAAGAGAACTACAACAGCATCAAGACCTTGCTAGAAGCCTTGAAGACTTCGCTGCAATTGTCAAAATCTACTAATCTTTCTTCAAACGTAATAAAATAAAAATATTCTGAATGTTCTCTGCAAACGTCGAAAAGTCTGTTGTGCTACAATCTACCAAGAATTCAAAAGCAAACATTAAATAATGTATTTTTTTTCGAAAAGTTTCCTTATGTCCCACTAGCTAGGAGACGTTCTATTCCTTACAGTCTGAGTTTCAACAAGTCCAGATTATCATTCACGTTTGTTAAGAATGCAAGTTGATCAATGTATTAGTATACGTTGGTAATTTAATCAATCTGGTGGAAATTGATGATTTCTTTTGTAAGAAGATATGCTAAATATACTTCCTTGCACTTAATCACCCGTTATTCTAATGAAATGGCAAACCACTAAATTCTTCTTTCACTCCTCCTTAAATTATATATATGTAGTTCCAACGTCTTTGGGATTCGTCACTAACTCTTATGATGTTTATGTTGATAAAGCTGCTCATTATGTTACTTATCTTCATAATATTTCCATATAGTTCTTGTTGTTTTGAATTAAGCACAAGGCTACACAATGGGCTATCTGTGCTCTGCCCACCACGGGTATCGAAACCTGGATTGTAGCGTGTAAGTCCGCAGACACACCGCTGAGCCACCGGGGGCCCACACAATTCTTCCTGGTATATACATTTCCTTTGACAAACCAACCAATTCCATTTTATTGTATGTCAATGCTTTTGCACCACCATTCACAATGCAGAAGCTCTTCTAGAACTTATCACATTCACTGACAACATAGTCCAGTGCTACACAAATATCAGATCCTTTTGTGTTAATATTCATACGTTGCAACTTGAATTCTTCACGTGTTAAGGAATTTTTAGCAACACTACAAATAAAAAACAGCATTTGAGAGATGTCACTGATATTCATGCTTTCACTCAAAGCCATTAAAAATATTTACACATCTGAATGATAAATCTTAAGTTGGAGGACACATGCTCATTTATTTTACCTACTCTCCTCACAATAGTATGATAAAATAATGATATACTTTCAAAACTCTAGCCACTTTATCATCCCTAAATGCATATACAATCCTCACTGCATATTGTTTTACAACTTCCTCCTCTCAGAGTGATTTGTTTTTCACAGGCATCAAAGGCCTCATACGATACAGTAAGATTTGCAGTTTGAGGTTTTGTATATTTAAAACATTCATTTATGATATTTTTTCCAGTTCTTCAAAATTAGTCAACAGTTTTCCTGCATATTAATCGTTGTTGTTGTTTGTTGTTTAGAATTAAGCACAAAGCTGCACAATGGGCTATCTGTGCTCTGCCCACCACGGGTATCGAAACCCGGATTTTAGCGTGCAAGTCCGCAGACATACCGCTGAGCCACTGGGGGGCCATATTAATCGTACTTATCTTGTGTGTTATAATAGCGAATTATGTTGTATTTCTTTGGTACAGAAATATTTTGAAACATACAAAACACAAATTTTCTAGAAAGAATTTTTTCCTCCTAATTCGGGTTAAATATCGTATGGTTCCTTGAAAACCTTCCTTTTTGGAATGTAGACTGAATATATTTTGGGCTACTGAGAGGCAGAGATGTTAGTACTATAACACCAGATTTATGAGAACATTCCTCCTTGGCATGATACAGATCTACTAATCAAATCCAACCAAAAATAATTTTTTGCAGCACCACCTTTTTACCTTCATTGTGAAATGTAAATACTAGGACGTAGGGCTTACCTTCTGATTGATAAAGACAGTAATTATAAAAATTCTAATTATTTCAAGAGATTAGAAAAGTTATTTTCTTTTTGCAGCTCCCAATTCTGCCATTCATCCGTTAGTGGGTTCTCCTATTGTACGGTTTGTTACCGCTATGGCAGAAATGGTTTGAACTCTGTGTCCAGGATTCAGGACATTCAATTAATGGATAAGGTTTCACCACGTAGAGAAACAATTTATTGGCACTTCTGCAGAAATGCTACAATACATTTTAGGGTCAGACATTACCCTACAACTTAATCGTAGTCCTGCAATATGTTGTTTAGCATGCAATAATCCCTTCCAGATTCATCATCCATTTTCGCAATTCACGGCCCACCTAAGAGTGAACCTTCAACCAAATAGTGTAAATAATATTTGACGAATACTACGACTGCAAGTAGTTCTCTCTATCACATAACAACTCTGTTCGATAGTTGTATGTGTATAGTTAATGTATAAAATTACGTTCTAGCCTATTATGAATCTATGATAAAACAGCCCTTACTCTGCTTTACTGAAAAGGAAATTGAGGCTCCTTGTTAGTCACAGTTTGAAGCCAGTCTCACACTTTTGGTTTTTCAGAAAGACCCATGGAGATCAATTATTTTTCTGGAATATGACTTAGAAATAAACAAAGAAAGAATCGTAGAGATCCACAATATTAGGAAAAGTCATTTTTCCAGAAGAGAGCTTTTTCTAGACTGCAACTCTTACAAACGACTGTTTCCCTGTAGTGAATGACTTTTCCCGGGTTGTAATTCGTTCAAATTGTCGAAAACTTAACAGTGAAAAAATATCAGTAAAGGGCAATATACACATCTGTATAAAAGAGAACATTCTGCAATAACATATTGTAGTCAAGGCACCAAATTTTCTCTTTCCTATATACTCTCTGGTAATTTCAAATAAAAATGAATTCCCTTAAACTGACAGAATAGGTCTAAAGAAAAACAGATTCAACAAAGCATTTATTACAGAACGATCCTAAATCCCTCAAAGCTAATCAAGTGCACAGGAAATATAACTATGAACACAAACAGAAATATAATGAATAATTTTTATAAAAATATAAATGCAGAGAATATTCACTTACAGGATAATTATACCTCAGCTGTTAAGTTTCTCTCTGAATTGCACTTAGTAATTGTTTATATCAGACTAATTTTAAATTGTATCCTACATTGTTAAAAATTATGTTAGGTTGTTAAAATAATGCCATACTTTCCAAAATCATTACCCATGTGACTAATAATTCCCCCTTAGAAAATAACGAAAGTTGTAATCAATATACAACTTGACTTGCTCTTGGAAAAACTGCTGTTTCCTTTAATACACAAGGTGCAACTGTACATTTCTTTCTCCATAAACAGATCAACATTACCTCACAGCTTTAATATTAGAACAATAACTAAACAGAAAGAAAGAAACTTAATGGTTTCCTTAATTAGGTGTTATGTGAAAACATATTGAAACATTTTATTAAAATAAGAAAGTAGAAAACACAATTTAGTGTGCAAAATATTGTGCCAGACCTGATAAAGGTAATAAATGCCAGTTTGTTTGTTTTTATTGGAATTGCATGAAGGAATCTATTAACACATATACGAAATTACTATAAAATTAAATTGCTTTTACAATTACATACTCAAAATTTTAACATTAGTTGAGACAAACAGTATTATAACAGCAGCTTAAAACAGCTTTCCCCTTTTCAGTTAATATTCTATAATATGGCTTTAAAAAGCATCCTTAAAATCCTTCTCATAAGAACAAAAGTTTCAGAGTAATATTTTAAGTTTTCAAAAAAACCTTAATTTTAACAAATTGATCTGTCACAGTTCAAATAATTTCACTCTTCCATAACTAGTTCAGAATTATCTATAATAACAAGGTTTAGTGCAAACATCAAAAAGCCATATGGTTTATAGTTTAATTATTCCACCTTATCAGATGACAAAGCTTCTTAAGTAGATAAACAACAGTAAATATGCAATTGACTATAATGTTCAAAACACATAACTAATCTCAGCAATGTGCATATAAAAAATATTTTGACAAACTGAACAGCCAAAACTTTGGACGAATATTTTAATAATACAGAATGCAAGAATTTGATGTGAATGTTTGGTATCCAATATGATAGCTTAGAAAGTTTTGCAATATCACGTGCAAAAAGTTCTATATTCAGGTAATTGTTCTGTATTTCTATGTAGTTATCATATCCTAATAAAATAGAAGTATTAAAGTCATAATCATGTGATAATCCTTTTGCTTTGGTAAAACTGTGTCCATTCCTTAAACAAAAACAAACCAATCTCAAGAGATAGCATAGATGTGTTTCCAATTTGGGTTTCCCTCCCTTGTATATGGTGATTGAAATAAATATTTACATATGTAATCTAATGAGTATGTTTCACTCAACTATAAAATTGAAAAATTTGCACAATTTTTCTCTTGCTTTTCTCTTAAATTTTGTGCTTTACCTAAGTAGCCAAACAGTCAATATTACAAACTAACTAATCCACGAAAAATAAAATAAAATTACAGTGTGCATAATAATAGGTTTATTCTTGTTTGTTTCAAGTTGAAATTTGTTTTTCTTTATTGTCCCCTTTCCAACTATTATCTGCTGAAATTACCACAGACCAAATACGGAAAACTATTTAATATTAAGAAATGTAGTTTTGGACTTGAGGTATGGTAATTTGTGAAGTTTGTTTGTAGTTAAGTACAGTCTTCTACTACTTGCTTCAGAAGTACAAGCTTACCAGTTTGTCAACAGTTCATTGGTACTATTTAAAATTAAGATACAGATGTACTAATGAGATTGAAACAAAGTAGAGAGAGTAATATTACAAAAAA